>CM017443.1:14711315-15050309 GCA_007726485.1 Eragrostis curvula
AGCAACTCGCATGGCCGTAGAGCCTCGCGTTGTCATTCTTTACAGGAACATATGCTGCTCTGCAGCAGTGCCGTGTGTGCTCAACGGATCCCCAGGATCTAAGAAAGAAAAGCCATTACGATGGCTGCGCCTCGTGCGCCTCACAGGTCGCAGGTTGCCGGAGGAATGCCGTCCAACGGCAGCGCCTTGTGCGCATTACAGGTTACAGGTTGCCGGAGGAAAAATCATTCGACAGTGGTGCCTCGTGCACTCGATGGCGTACGTTTACAGGTTGAGAATCCTCAAGAGAAAGTTTGTTGGCCACCACGGGTTGCAGGATTCAAATACAAAGGCCGCCCCTGACGGCAGCGCATGGCGCTATACAGGTATTCTACGATCCAAAATAAACGGATCGACGTTGTCGCGACGGCGGCATCTCGGTGCTGACCGCGGGCTTGGTTCCCCGGCGACTAAGCAGGTTTAGCCATGAACGGCTTCGCCGCCTCGACGGCACCGTTCGGCATGCAGGTGTTTGACGTTTCAGTCCGAATGGCTTTGTCATCTCGATGGCACCATGCAGCTGTGACGAGTTCAAGCATGAGGACGTTACCGTCTTGCCGGCGACGCTAATTCGGCGACCGGCAGGATTTGGACATAAGCATTGAGGAATACAGGTTAACGAGGGGTTCAGGGCCATTGTGCTAATAAATTCCTACGGGAATTACACGAACCAAGGCAGCGATGAACAAAATACAGGGATGATGACGGTTTTGTGTACTTGTACGCATCTGCCATCATAGAAAAATACAAGGGTCCATTAGCAAATGAATCTTACAGTGCTAAGAGCTGCCGCATGGTTCTCTTTGCTGTCTTCCTTTGCAAGTTTTCGTTACTTGTTTAAGCAGCAGGTTTCAGGAGAAATAAAAAAAAAAAGGGGCAGAGCAATGCCAAATTCAATTATGACAGGGTTGTGCCATGGAAGTCCAAAACATCTTACCATGTCCTGACCGACGAGGCTGGACGCATCATGTTCGTGACCGACGAGGCCGAACATAGATCAAATGTCGTTTCCGTGACCGACGAGGCCGGAATACTTCATAATGCCATGACCGACGAGGCTGGCTCTACCACGTTCGTGTCCGACGAGGCCGAACACAATCTACACGTTGGCTTCAACTCTGTCCATAACTGAATACGGCACTTGCTTTGCTCTAAGCATTTGAGCTTTGGGCTCGATGTCTTGTCTATCTTTTTGTTTCCCTTTCAGCATACATGCATGGAGCATAGGACATGGAGCACTTTGATGACCGTTTGATCGCAGCTTAATCGGAGGTGGTCCATCGGCCTTGGCCCTTTGGATGTAATTAACTAGAGTTCTCACGAGACTCTAGGATTCAAGAACTACACGATCGTCTGTGATTTGAGGCGCTTTCAAAGAGATATGTGTAAAACAGGAGACTTGTAAATTCTTGTTATGATGAATAAAGTACAGGTTTTACCATTTTGTTATGTCTCTGTGGATTTAATCTTATTTGTATACTAAAGTATACTGGCACGCCCGCAACTTAATTATGCCAACGCAAAGAAATTTAAGTATTTCTTCCGCGTAAAACATACGCAATCGTCCTCCACGTTCTGTTCAAACCCGAATCCTTTAATTGTACTATCAAACTTCAAAAACCACATTCTTGAAGCTTGCTTTAAACTCATAAATCGATTTCTTTAGGCGGCATCCCATCTTTTTCTTTTCCTTCCACGACAAAACCTTTCGGTTGTGCCATGTAAAACTCTTTATCTACATCCCCATTTAGGAACATCGTCTTTACATCCATTTGATGCAATTCTAGATCAAAATGAGCCACAAGGGCCATAATGACCCTGAAGGAATCTTTACATGAGACTGAAGAAAATGTCTCATGGTAATCAATTCCCTCCCTTTGCGTATATCCTTTTGCCACAACTCGCGCTTTAAACTTCTCTATATTCCCTTGAGAGTCATATTTAGTTTTATAGACCCATTTACAAAGCCTACTGGCTTGACTCCTTCAGGAATTTCCACTAAGTCCCAAACATCGTTGATACTCATCGATCTCATTTCATCTTCTCATGGCTGCCAGCCACTTAGATGAATGCTCGCTTCTCATGGCTTCTTCAAATGAGGTAGGGTCATCCTCTATTTGACATTCTTCAGTGTTATACACTTCATAATCATCGGGAATAGCCGACCTTCTTTCTCTTTAAGACCTTCTAGGGGCCTCTACATTTGGAACATTCTCTATTGGAGGCAGCTGTGGCTCCTCTTGATCTGCGGCAATGGGTTCTATAGGATCCTGAGGGACAGGTTCCACATTTTCATTCATGGTTGCCACAGGAGGAAACACCACAGGGGCTGGCATCACAGGGTCTTGCACTCGCGGTGCAGCCACAACGGGCAGTGAGAAGAAAGGCTCTTGAATCATAGGGTTAGGTGCATGCACCCGCTTCTCCTCAAGATCAATCTCTCGAACTACCACGCTCCTCCGAATCATTTCTTCCTCAAGGAAGGCAGCGTGTCTAGTTCCTACAAACTTTGTATGTCTATCTCGACAGTAGAAATGGTATCCCTTTGATTTCTCTGTATAGCCAATAAAATGGCAACTCACTGTTTTGGGATCTAATTTCCTAATGTTCGGGTTAAATATCTTTGCCTCAGCAGGACTCCCCCACACCCTTAGGTGATTCAATGAGGGTACTCTTCCTGTCCACAACTCATACGGTGTTTTCGGCACCGCTTTAGATGGTACTCCTGTTGAGAATATAGACAGCGGTTTTTAATGCCTCCATCCATAAACTCACTGGTAAAGTGGAGAAACTTATCATACTCCGTACCATATCTATTAAAGTGCGATTTCGCCTTTCTGCCACTCCATTCTGCTGAGGGTCGCCCGGCATTGAATACTGGGCTACTATGCCTTGTTCCTGTAGGAACCTAGCAAAAGGTCCTGGAACTTGGCCATAGGGGGTATGCCGACCATAGTATTCCCCTCCACGGTCGGATCTGACTACTTTATCTTTAAATTGTGCTAATTTTCAACTTCAGCCTTGAATATCTTGAATTTATCTAAAGCTTCTGATTTTTCTTTGATTGGATAGATGTATCCATAACGGGAATAATCATCTGTAAATGTTATGAATGAATCATATCCATCTATGCTTTTAACTGAGAATGGACCGCAGATGTCTGTGTAAATTTGCTCTAAAACACCCGCGCTGTGCTCATCATTTTTCTTTGTTATCTTTACATATTTTCCTTTTATGCAATCGATGCATTGGTCTAAGTCTGAAAACTCTAAGGCGGGAAGAATATCATTTCTAATAAGTCTTTCTATTCTCCCCCTCGAAATGTGGTCTAAGCGACAATGCCACAATTCGACGATTCATTATCTTTTCTCTTTCGTTTTCTACTTTTATCTGTAGGCGAGGATGCAATTGCATTCATATCACATATGGAATTCACACTTTCACGCAGCGATAATAAATAAAGATCATTTATCTTAAAAGCAATAGAAGCAACTGTATCATTAATCCTTATTACACATCTGCCATTACCAAAATGACAATCAAATCCATAATCATCTAGACGAGACACACTTATTAAGTTTCTCTGTAATGTCGGTACATAAAAGACATCTCTAAGTAAAAGCTCAAAGCCGGTGTCTAGCTCTAAGAGAAGATCTCCAACAGCTTCAACATCTGTCTCGACTCCGTTGGCAACTTTAATTTGCCTTTCGCTTCTTTGAGTGGTTCTCGTCGAACGGAATCCCTGTAAAGAATTTGCAACATGAATAGTTGCTCCTGAATCAATCCACCAAGTAGATTTCGAATAATCTATATACAAGGATTCATTTACAAATGAAATAATGTTCTCACCTCTCTTTTCTATGATCATCTTTATGTACTTGGGACAATCTTTCTTGTAGTGTCCCTTACCCAAGCAGTGCATACACTGGTCTTTTCCCACAGTAAATTGTCCATCTTTGGGTCTGTGCTGCTGAGAGGACTGTCCCTGGAAATGCTGAGGACCTCTTGCCTGAAACTGCTGAGGACCTTTTCCCTTAGAGGAGGAGGAGGAGGAGGAAGGATTCCCATTCTTGTTCTTCACATAGTTGATGAATTCGGAGGAAGTCTTTCCTCTTCTTGCACACACATTGCAATGGCCTTCTCTATGTCCCATTTCTCTGGGGACATGTTGTACCCAACAATGAAGGTGTCAAAGGTCTTTGGCAATGAAGCAAAAACCAAATGGACAATGTGATCATCCTTGAAAGTAAGGTCCATTGGCTTAAGCTTATTGTTTATGCTCACCATGCGATGTATGTGCTCTCTTATCCCACCACCTGTGTACCTCTCTGTGACCAGCTGTTTTATCAACTGGGTAGCATAAGTCTTTGAAGAGCCAGTATACTGACTCTTTATCTTCTCAAGGTACTCTATGACAGTAGGACAGTCTGTAATTGACCCCATAATGGAGGCCTCTATAGTGTTCTTTACCACAGCCAAACACTTCTTGTTGGCAGGGAACCAAGCAGCATAATTAATATCATACTTGTCTTTGCTTATCTTGTAGGCAAGCTGTCTGGCTGACCAATCAGCATCTGTCTCATTCCCTCCTCTTTCTGGCTGCTCAGGAGCTGCAGGAACTGGTGCAGTCAGCACCCAGTCCAAACCACCAATGGTGAAGAACAGGTCCAGCTTCTTGTACCATTCAGCATAGTTTTCTCCTTTCAGTATCGGGATATCATTGATGGACATCATCATGGATAACCCTCCTGAAAAACATTTCCAAGTGAGAACAATATTTTAACAGAAATCATTGCATGCCTTAAATCCAACTTTGGTCAAAATTAAAACATACAATACTTTTTGCATTAGAACTATATCACCTTTGGGCAGAAATAGAAATAATGCATAAAAATTATCTATAACATCACAATATCGCTATTATCAACTTTGGTCAGAAAACAACAATATCATAATTAATTCTGAACAGGAATCTATGAATTGAAGTTAAATTCTCCCTTTGGTTCGAATTTAAAATCAATGTAAACAATGAATAATCAGTTATCTATGTAGCGGAAACGTGAATAATCTGTAGTAAAAACTTAAACAGAAGCAAAAACTCAATTATCTAGTCTCTGGAAAAATTATCTCTTTGGTTCAAATTAAACAGAGACGAAAACTAGTCAAAATTCATTCAAATTCGCTTCTGGAAAAGTTTAAACTAAAACCAAAACAATCAATTCTCCTTTCTGTTTTCAGCCCAAAAGAAACACTTCAGCCGAATGCGGCCCGGCCCAAGACGCAAAAACGCGCGTCCCATACCGCGCGCGCGCGCGTGCGCGAAAGCGCCCACAAGTGGGTCGGCCCGGCCTAGCGGCGGGTTTGCTCACCCCCCCCCCCCCCGCCTCCATCTCAACCGTTCGTTGCGATGGACGGCCAGCATTGATTCTGTTCGGAATAAAACACGGAAAAAACGGAGAACGCCCTAACCCTAAATCATTTCATTCCTCTCTCGCCTCCTTTCCTCTTCGCGCAGCACGGTGGCGACCCGGCGGCGATCGGAGGAAACAAGGCGGTGCCGCCGCAGATCTGTGACGGTGCCTCGACACCGTAGCGGAGGAGCGGGCTCGGGTGATGTTCATGTGTCCCTCGGGCCTGTAGCGGCACTGGCCGGGGACGGCGGGCCCGTACGACGACGTGGTGGCGGCGGTGAGTCTTCCCGTCGGCACAGCGCTAGATCGTGATCGGTCTAGGGTTTGTCGGTGGGGCTAGTGGCGGCACGGTCAACCTCGTACTGCGCGCCCCGGCCCCCACCATCTCTTTATAGCGCTGGCGATAGGGGCCCACCAACCAGAGTTGGGTTGGGCGCCCCCGATCAGGGCGCAGACCAAAGCCCACGGGCCTTTGGGCCTGAGGGGCTGGAGAGATCAACCTAACACTACTGTCTTGTGCGAGGAGATTCAGTCATCCATCAACGTAGCTGCTCTATCATGTCAGGATTCCTTACTTGTTTTGAATCATTGAGATCTCGGAATAGTACAAAATTTGGCGTGTGGTAACAAAACTTGCTTAGCGCACTAGCAAAGAGCATGACTAAGCCTACACATGTTTTGTTTCTTCGTCGTAGCGTTGTAACTACTTCAGCATTTCACTACGACTATTCATGTGTTGCTGACATTAGTCACTTTGCCTTAGCTTAATATTTGCTTTCTTTTTGATAGATTTTTTTTAGAATAGTAGGTCTCTCCTCGTTTCATTCAACGAACGAAACGATGAAGTCAGTTATAGGCATTATATGTCCAGAATCCAGACTCACACCCGCAGGCGGCAAATCTCTCACACTAGGATTATTACAGATTATATCAGATATCTCAGCATTATCATTCACTGTCACTTGCTCCAAGGCGCGGTTCAGTAGCAGATCCGGCCCGTCCAGCACTCCTCCATTCTGCCACCATTTCACTGGTAGGACAGCAGATCTCCTCGTGGTCCTTTCCTCCCAAGCTCCAGTGACCAGCTCCAGTTTTTCTTCTGCCTCTTTCTTGCATAGTAACCTCCATCTTTTCAGCATCTTTTCAGCATCTTCATCACCATCGTCTCCAGCTCCTGAATCCTGCTCCATATCTTCCCCTGAAACATAGAGCATTTCTTAGTTTCCATATCGCCCATAGAACTGCAGAAGATAACATGTTTAAAACACAATTTTTTTTCTTTTTGATAGATCATGATGGAGAGGCACGCAAGCCACCACCGCGGCTTTGGTTATGTGACGTTCGAAGATCTGCAGTTGAGAATGCTATCAGAGAGATGCACGGCCAAGAGCTAGATGGCCGTGTCATTTCAGTGAACAAGGCTTAGCCAAAGATGGATGCTCATGTGGCCGTGCAAAAGGATTAAATCGGCAATGATCTAGCTAGTAGCATACAGAATGAGAAAACTATGTATTTGTGGAAACAGTCGTTGAAACAATTGGATGATTGTTCGTTCATAAAGAAAAACAACTGGATGATTTCATCTGTGTTATGTTACTGCTGTCTCGACAAAGTGCCAATCCCTACAGTTGTTGTCTATATCAAGAGATCAATCAATATCGATCATGTTGTCCTATATATTAATATCATTGAGCAAAATCATCATTCTCCACAGACCACAGTGGTCACTCTCAGAGGGCAAAAAGGTTGAAAGAACTGGTGTATATAGTGTAAACTCATTAGGCGGTTGCTGTTGCAGCCATGGCAGACGGAACTAGAAAAAAGAGTTGACCGACGGCAGATAACAGAACTCAAAACGAACTAACAAATAAAATATGGCCCGACCCAAACTCAAAGCGTGTAATTTTTATATTTTGGTTTTTTTTAAAAGTTTTTCACAAATGGACCCCTAGAGAAATATGTCCAAGAATGGAACCTTTTTCTGAGCGCCGTGTTATTTGGCGCTCAGGTCTAACATCTGGGCGCCGAACATATTGGCGCTCACCTCTGCCAAGTCAGCTGGCCGGCACGCGACCGTTTTAGTGACCTGGCAGAGGGTGAGCGCCAGATCCTTGACGCCCAGGGGTGAGCGCCGCATCCTTTGGCGCCCACCCCCAGGCACAAAATGCCCGCGGGCTTTCTTTCTTCCTTCCTCTCTTCTCCCTTCCCTCACTCTCTGAAGAACAGAGGCCGGGCGCCTCTCTCTCTCTCTCCCCCATTCCATCCCCTCCTCCAAATCCCGCAGTTTAGCATGCTTTTGAGGCCAAATCTTTCGGAGAAATCGGTTCCCCAAGGTATCTCCTCCGCCTCCTTGAATTTCGTCCATAGAAATTCTTGTATCTCTTCAATTTTGTGAAACCCTAACCCTAGGGTTTGAGGATGAAATTGGCCAATTTGATTGGTTTCTTTGTTAGATTGCAAATTGTAAGCGTAATGTGGTGATATGTTGATGTTTGGATGCTCGGTTGTAGTTGGTTTCATTGGTAGCAATGAATTCTAGTAGGGCATGTTAATGACATAGGTAGTATGGTTGAATTAGTGAAAAATGTAGGTTTCTTGGTGCTTGTTTGTTGATTTTAGGGTTTAGGGTGATAGGAGGTAGTTGTAAATGAATAGGATGTGTTTGTGCATTAGAAAAAATTGGTAGGGCATTGTTTTTGTTTAATTTGATATGAAGAATGCTAAATTGAGAAATGTCTTTTTTTTTTGTTGAAATGGATGTAGATGGCTAAATGTGTGAGAGTGCACCACGGTGGTTCAATTGTGAGGACTGAGGATGGTAGTGTTGATTTTGTTGGCATGAGAGAGGATATGTTTCTTTTTGTTGAGACCCCAACTTTATGTATTGTTGCATCTCGAGTGAGGCAACGTTTGGGATGGATTGAGGAGGGTGTTAAGTTGGATTTTGAAGGAAGAATTGATGTGGGTTCATCGAATGGGCCACGCATGAAGATAATGGCTCCAGTAGGTAGTGAGGAGGAATGACAAGCATATGTTGAGATTGTTATGAATTCAGAAGTTCGAGCTTTAGATTTGGTGGTTCGGAAGGTAGTGGTGGATGGAGGCGTAGGTATTGGTTGTTCGAATGAAGTAGAAATTGACCTAACCCAGCCATCACAAGCAAGTGTGCATGACGGTTTGGGCACGGAATCTGCAGCAACCGTAGTGATGACTGATTCGGTTGGAGACCAAATGCCTGAGATTGTCCCGAATTGTGGTGATGATCGTAGGATGAAACTCTGCCGGACATTGAAACGGTCCCTCAAGTGGCACCTAATGAAGTAGTGGCACCTAATGAAGTTAACTATGGTGTTGCTACCGATCTGGTTGATGTGCCAGTTTTTGGAGATAATACAAATTATGAGGAGGATAGAGCGGAGGATTCAGATGATGATCGCCCTATCGGTGAATTGTCTGAATGGGAGAAGGAAAAGTTGAGGCAAGTGATTACGGACCGTGATCTATTGGTGCCTGATTGTCGTGATTTGAGCCAGGGTCATAGAGCTGTTGCTGATGGAGAGGAGACCGAGAATGTTGTGCCACGGGTAGAATCAGTTGAATAATTCAGAAGGGTATTATCTTTCAGGATATGGAGTCAATGAGATGTGGTTGAATGAGTACTCAGTGTTGCACTGCCGTCCTCATAGTGTGAAGCATTCTCACAAGCAGCGACGGTTCATTGTTGTGTGCAAGCGTGGCTGCCCTTGGACAGTACGCGCTCGGACGACTCGTGATGATAAGTGGAAGATTACAAGTGTGGTGCAGCCTCACACTTGTGGTTTCTGACAACCCGGATGACAGCCACCCACAGCTGAGCTCCAAATTTATTGCTCAGAGACTTGTCAATATCGTAAAGCATGCTCCAACGATGCCAGTGGCTTCCCTGATTGAGATGGTCCGTTTGAAATGAGGTACCGTATTAAATACGGGAAAGCTTGGCGGGCAAAGCAACACGCTTTGAAGACATGCTACAGTGATTGGGCAGAAGCATATGAGCGCCTGCCTGCAATGTTGCATGCCATGAAAGCCAAAAACCCGGGTATGCATTTCGAGTATGTCCCTAAGCCCCAACTAAGGACATCGGATGGAAAGGAGATCTTCTTCCGAGCATATTGGTCTTTGGCCAAAGCGTTGAGGCATTCAAACATTGTCAGCCTGTGATTTCTATTGATGGCACGTTCTTAACTGGGAAATATCAGGGCACCATGCTTATTGCCATCGCTATGGATGCTAACCGGCAGCTTGTTCCTTTGGCATTCGCAATTGTTGAGAAATAAACAACCTCAAGCTGGGGATGGTTCCTGAAAATTGTTAGGAAAGTGGTTGTTGGTCCCGGACGTGACATTTGTGTCATCTCCGATAGACATGCTGGAATACTTAATGCGGTGCAAGAGGAATTGCCGGGATATGGTCGTGTACATCATCGATGGTGTACACGGCATCTAGCCCAGAATTTGCTAAGGATTGATCATATAAAAGCCAACTTCAAAGCCTTTGAGGATGTTTGCCAGCAAACTGAACGCGGCATTTTCAAAGAGCGCTTTAATGCATTGAAGACAAGGACCACTGACGCAGGAAGGCAATTCCTAGATGGTATATACGAACAAAAAGAGAAGTGGTCGCTTGCATATGATGTCGGTGGTGCGCGATGCAGATTCATGACTAGCAACATGGCTGAAATGTACAACAGTTTGTTCGAACAGTCATGGCCTGGATTGAGTCGTCCAAATGTTCGACGGCCAATGCGATGAAGGTCGGCGCTTTTTCAGATGCCCAAATGGACAAGTGAGTTTTAATTTTTACTTGTTTCTCGTTCGCCTTTGAGTATCATCTTTAAGCTTCCTCATCTTTATTCAACATTTGCACACCTTTTTTTTTACAGAATAATGAGGATCAAGACAATTGTGGCTTCACGCTGTGGGTGGATCCTAAGCCTATCAGCACAACCGCTGAATACATTAGCTACCTGCAAAACCGCATCTTCGACCTACAGCAAGAACTTGAGACGGCAACTCCACGTCAAAGCCAAGAGCTCGTGATTGGCATTGCTGGCCCCGACACCTATTGCCTTGATCCGTACTGTCAATGTCCGCACCACAAGTCAGGCCCAACCAACCCACCACCACAAGCTCCACCAGCACCACCATCACCTTACTACGGTAGTGGTGGGTACAATGACTATGGCTACTCTCAGTCTGGCGGAGAGTCAAACTATAGTCCATGGGACTAGATTTTCCTACCAAAACCTGGCTAAATGTTACATTCTCGTCATTCAAGTGTTGCATTTTTCAATTCCCTAAAGGCATGTCAGGATTAGTACGGTGCACATATAGGTTAGTCATTATATGTACCGAACATGCCATTGCAATTTATGTACGTATGTAATTCCATTTCACTGCAATTAAGCCAATGAAGCCGGGTTCTACATTTTTACCATTGCAATATAGCTAGCAAAGTACTACAATTACACAAATACTTAGTTCAAACCAACGGTTCTACAACATAGTCCACAACATACAAGAAGGCATTTTCTTGCTGTTCTTGCGACTGGTGGGGAGTGAGGAAAGGAGAGGAAGAGGAGAAAGAAAGATATGACTTTTGTGTGTCCGGGGGTGAGCGCCAAATGGTGCGGCGCTCACAGGCTGGGCGCCGTAGGTTCCGGCGCTCACCCCTGCCAGGTCAGTAGCACGGGCGCATGCCCGCCAGCTGACGTGGCAGGGTGAGCGCCATTTTATACGGCGCCCAACTATTCAACTTGAGCGCCAAATGTGACGGCGCTCAGAAAATGGTTCATTTCTGGACATGTTTTCTCCAGGGGTCCGTTTATGAAAAACTTTTTCAAAAAAAACCAAAATGTAAAAATTACACTCCTCAAAGCCACACACAAGGGCCCAACAAACAACACACCACACGGACGACGGCCCACCGTCCCAAAACAACACACCAAGCCCCTAGTCTTTTGCTTCCGGCTTCCGCTCACAACGTCCTCTGAATTTTCAAAATGTTCGTCCCCGGCATCTCGGGGACCATAAATTGATCTATCAAAGCTCGAGAGACCAGAGAGAGAAATACAGGGAGGCGAAGCGACGATGGCAGCGACCGGGCAGACACAGATCTTCGTCGGCGGCCTGGCGTGGCAGACCGACGACCGCAGGCTGGAGGAAGCCTTCCGCCCCTTCGGCAGGGTCATCCACGCACAGGTACGTACATGCATTTCGATCCCTTGTTTTTAGTTCTTGCAATTGGATTAGTCGATTTAGTGGGATAGGATAGGATTGCGATCCTTGGATCTAGGTTGTCCCGATCACCAGCCGGATGCACAGATTATATCGACGAAAATCTGGTGATTTCCATTCCGTCGCCAAGTTGCAGAAAAAAATCGTTGCCTAGGAATAAATGTACACGCAGTACGTTATACATGCGGCAGTTGAAGCAGTTTTGTTTTTGGCCGGAATGAAAATGACCAGACTTTTTAATTCTGTGTTGGTTTTCTTACCATGTGCCAGTGACAATGATGTTTTTTTGTCTAGAAAAGGGTCGATAATGATGTTTACTGTCTTGGGAATAAAATGTGGATCTCATGAAAGTAGTTGCACGGAATGTAGCTGCTTAGAATTTCGAGTCCATCTTATAATTATCAGATCGTTCGGATCCAGGAGTTACGCTCAGCGTTTCTCTCCCTACATCCGGCTTATTTTTCATGTCGTTTGGACGTGATTGGTAGCACAAATACTCCTATGTTTTTCTATTCATATTGTTAGGACAAACTAGTTAGTACAAAATTATATTAGTTATCTTATCGTAATCGCATCAATAGAAAAGCAAAGGGAGTAAGTATGTGCTAACAATCATGTCCTAATGACATGCGCAAAAAAATAGAGTGCCAGTAATACATCTGTGGTTTATCGAGCATATGTAGGACTTCATTGCCAATCAGCATGCATTTCCTCGATTTGTTTCCCCATGTTACTGTTAGTTCTTCAGTATCACTACCATCTGCTGTGTTTTTGTGCGTGGTTACCAAGCGTACAGTACAATTAATTGCTGCAGCTAAGCCCAATTTGTAACTTGTAAGTAGTGGCATTCTGATGTTCAAAACAAGAATATGTGAGGATATATAATGTGACTTAATATGAATTATTAGTAAACGTGGACTTAAATGTTATGACAACCTTTTATTTGCTAAGATCCATCTTAAATTTGGGAAATGCTTACATTTATTCCGTTTTCCTTCAATTTGTTTCTTTGTGGATGTGTTTTTTTTTTTTTTTTTGCGATTTGTTTCTTTGTGGATGTTTACAATGATCTTAAGCATCAATTTGTTCCTGTAGGTGATTAACAACAAAGAGACCGGCGCTTCCCGTGGTTTTGGCTTCGTGACATTTGAAGACCCGTGGGAAGCTGCCAACGCTGTCAAGGAGATGCACTACCAAGAGCTAGATGGTCGACTCATTGAGGTGTACTACGCCAAGACTAGTTACACCGCAGTGGTGGTGGGCGAGGACATCGCCGTGGCGCGCACTATGGCCATAGAGGCAGTGCTCCGTCTCAACGCGTGGTCTATTGCTTTGAATGTGATGGCGCGGGTCATTTGGCTCGTGATTGTCCTGTTGCTGATGGAGGTTGCTTCGATGGGTTCTCCCCATCATTTGGCGGCGGCGGTGGCTGGGGAAACCGAGTTTCTGGATCACATTATGACGGTGGCCATTACAGGTATCGTGGCTATGTCAATAATGGATATGATAGCTCCGGTGGATGTGATGGTTATGGACATAATCAGTACCCCTCTAGTGTTGATCGGTTTGGTGCTCAGAAGTATGGAGGCCCAGGTCGTTCTGGTTCAAGTGGTCACCGTAGGGCTCGAGGAAGAAGCTATGAAAGAGATCAGATGTGTGTCTTGTTCAAAGTGTATCTCTCTCTTAATTAAATCCAACCAAAGAGGAATCAAGTGGACTCTACTCTGGATTGTTGAAGAATGAGACATGAATCGGGATCAAGTTGATCGAAATAAGATGAAGCAAGTGACGATGCATTGTGTTATTGACTTGCATGTTTCACTTAGTCCTAGATGATAACTATATTTTGTGAAATCCAGATTAATACATTTTGAGATTCACATTAGTTAGTTGTGGAAATTAATGGAGCATTATAGTAATTATTTAGCCGACCCCTAGTGCACATCGGGCCGCAAAGAAAGGAGCCCAGAAGCTCACGTATTTTTTATTTTTGAAAAATGGTGCAAAATTGAGGCGGCAATAGAATCAAACCAGGGACATCACGAATGAGAAGAAATGAACTTACCACTACACTAATTCTTCATACTTGTCTCTAAATCATGTCTATTTAATTCTCGCTAAACTAGTCGTGCCTAGTCATTCATCATGCATAAGCAACGAGCCATGACGTGCACGGGTCGGGCCAAAATGTAATGCTTCATGCCAACCATGTAGGTGTGACATCCCGTGTCACTGAATTTCAGACAGCACACATCACCATCTGAACAGAAACCAAAAAGGAAACCAAGTTCAAAAATTCGAATTTCAAAATTCAAATAATTGTCAAACCTAAGCTTCTGAAGGAACTCAAATTTTTTCCATAACAACTTGAGCAACCAAAAATACCAGTAGATAGCCCTTCTGATATCAGAATTTTGGCGAATTTTTGATGATTTTTGAAATTCATCTGGTTCCCCAAATAAATCCCCAAAGCTTAGAAAGTAACCAACTTTGACCAGCTTCCAATTGAAATTTCTTTGGATTCCAAATGTGCATGTTGGCCTGTTGATAGGAAAGGTACCAAATTTGTGAATTTTGGAGTTCAATTGCTAGTCGAATTGATGTGCTAAAGTTTGGGGAAATATCAGCTTTTGAATAAATCCGAAAATTCATAGATGCTCCCGGGCCCGCCTGTCATACGCTCCTCTCTCACTGGAGGCGCCCGACGTCGCGCGCCGCGTGGACGACGGCGTACGGACCGCTCCGCGGCGCCACTGGCCCGCTCCTCGACCTCGTCTCGGCGTCAAGACGCGCTCCTCTCGGTCCGAGCTCCCTCGCCACTCTCTACCTCTCTCATTTCTGTGGCCCCCGTGCTCCAAACCCTAGCTGCCGCCTCCGCGCCATTGTTGGCCGCCCCAAGCTCGAGCCGCCGTCGACGAGCTGCCTCCCACCAAAGCACTGCGCGCAAACCTTCACCGAGGCGTCCTCGAAGCTCACCATGGCCTTGGACCCATCTGCTCCGCCTTGGGCTTCATGAATCGGATGATTCATTCTCAAGTCCGGCCACCACACCCTTGACATCGTCGTCGAGATATTCAACTGCTCCGGTGAGCCTCGTTCAAATTCCTTCTGCCCGTAGTTGCGTGCCTTGCTTGCGCACCCCACTGACCCCTGTATTCCGCGATTCGTCGGATTCCAGGTCGTCGTCGCGCCATTTTTCCCCACCGCCGTCGTTCCCGTCAAGCCTCTCCGACGAACTCCGTCCTCCGAGCCGCCTCGACGTCCACACGTACCTCGGCGACGTTGGCCTCAGCTCGGTGAAGCCGTAGCGTCCACGTGTGCACCTCGCCGTCAAGCAACGCGAGCCCTCGACCTCGCCGGACTTCCGCCACCCGCCGTACCTCGCCGCCGAGCTACCTCCGGCCACCCCGCGCCCTTCCGGTGAGCCCAGATTCTCGCGTGCTACCTTCCGGTGCTACCCGTCGACCCCGACGACCACCGGAGCTCCCTCCGGCGAGTCGCGCCGCCGCCCTCCGGCGACGGGTCCGGTCGACGCACCACGGGCCACAACACCGGGATCCCGTGTGACCACGAGGATCGGGTGCGGCCATCCGTGTGGCCCCGTGTGCGTCCACAGATCGAGTGGTTGGATCCTTTATGGCCAGCCCGGATCTGATGCGGCCATGACTTTGTGGTCACTTTTGTGGCCCAGATCTGATTGGACGCTCCATTTTTAAATCCTTTTCCGAATTAGTTAAATCGCCAGAAATTGTCCTAAGCTTGTAAAATGCACAATAAATCGAATACAACTCCGAAAATTATGAAACCAATTTTGTTAGCTTCCTTATGCTAAGATCTACTCAAAATCTTGCAACTCGTTTTCCTGTTTTCTGTAAAATTATAAATGATGCAAACCTTGTTTAATTCCTAATAAATTTTCTGTTGCTCATTAAATCATGAAATCTTTCCTGCTTGTTAAGATTCTGATAACACACATACAGAATATTTGTCCACTGTCATATGATGTATAATTATTTTCTTATGAATTAAATCATTCTCTGTATTGTATAAATTATTATAAATAATACCTTCATCCATAAATCATCAAACTTCACCAAAAATCACTTCCAGTGGTGACTTTCACCAGAAAAATGTCACTGGACATAAATTAATTTTCGAAATCAAATTATTTATTTAATCAACTCAAACCAATTAAATGATTAACTTAATTGAAAGTCAATGAAAGAAATACTTCAGACAAAAGTAATTAACAAAATTAATCATTTGCACTTACAGTGGAAATGACTGTCCTATCAGGTAATTAAATCTTAATTGCATCATGTTATTGCATCTAACTTGCATTTCCTTGTCATGGCATATAGCTATCGAGGTGCTCCAGGAGCAGGTGGAGGACCAGGATGCTGAGCCGCTCAGGAGGAGCCACTGACTGATCCTGTTGCTGACTGTGCTAGTGATAGCATCGTTCCTGAGCCAGGCAAGCCCCGGTGCATGCCTCCCTATTTAGGATTTTATTTTCGCACTTGATTGGGGCTAGTAATTGATTGTGCATTAGGTTTATTAAGAGTTGATATGAAAACTTAGAACTGCATTAGGACTACCCTTCCATATCCTACCTTGTGTCCTATTTTTGTAGATGTGGTCTAGGTTACGTTAGAACTTGCTAAGCTTAGTGGCTAGCGGACGGTAGAAGTCGAGTGGTAGGTCCCACTCGCATGATAGGGACCCTTGGATTGTACTAGCTGGATTTAGGATTTGTTGAGACCGGACGGGGAATTGCTTGTATAGGATGGTTGGAGAAGGCTGGGCCTTCACGGTGGTGTAGCCCCGTCTGTGTCGATTAAGGTCCGTTCATTGTTGGCCCTGTTGAGCAAGTTCGAACGTACTGATCATATGCTAGTGTTTTTATGGGCCTAGTAAACTTAGTAGCTTGGGTTGCCCTGGTGTGCGGCGGAAGCCTGCCCTTTCTATCATGGTATTCGGGAGAGAAAGGATGCTTTCCAATCGGGGCGTACGTCTGGGACGGGGACCGTGTGGGAAGGCCTTTTTCGGGAGGGGTTGGACCCAGCCTAGCTTCAGGGGGATCCTTGCAAACAGTTGCCGCATGCGACTTTACGCGTGTGCGGCGTATGGTCAGGTTTTCTCCTGCAGGATGTACATCGATGCCGTCGCTCTCGGTCAAGAGCAACCTTGCTCACTGAGTCACCTCGTAGTGTGATATGATTGATGAGATGATGATGCTAGTCTATTACATTACTGTTATTTACATATTTTGCTATATATACTGTCACCATTGATGTATTGTTACTTATACCTGTTCTAGATATATGAACACTGCTTTATTGGTTAAGTACTTAATTGGAATTAAAACTTGAAAGTAAGGACCAAGTAATTAGTGCGCTTTTATGCAATTGAGTCAGCCTAACCCTTTGTAGCCTTTGCATTCTAGGAGTCGGCTGTAGTCAGCCACGTTGACGGGTAAGTCTTGCTGAGTAACTAGTACTCAGGATTTGGCTCTTTATGTCTTTGTGCAGGTATAGATTTTTGCTTCCGTTGTTGCTTGGTGGAGTTCATCAGCGGGTCCACATCGCAGGGCTTCGATGTACGGCCACTTATCGTCGAGTGTTGTAGATTTGGTATAGTTGAGACTTCCGTTGTGCTACTCTCGTGTTTTAAATCATTTAAGACTTGTAATAACTTAAATATGCAAATTTGTGCTTTTTATATGCTGTACTGTTGCGTCTGTTCATCAGCGCTTTACCGATTCGATCCTGTAAAAAGCGGAGACGCTTCAGTAGGCCTCCTTTGAAACGCAGAAATTTTACAGGAGCACAGGAATTTTATAGGAAACAATTTAAAACGCAGGAAAGAAATTTTTTTCTTCCAATCCAAACGAGCCCGTAGATGGGCCTGTTTGGACTTGCTAGCGCTCTACACTGGCTCCGATCAGTGCTTTTGCTGCTGAGTTTTGCAGCCACAACAAGCACAATCGATCACCTTTTTTCTTCAACTAATGAATGCACCCGTCCACACATCTTTCATTTTCCACTACCTCTTGAGACCCACCACATTAAACATTCCATCACCACCCACCATCGGCTCCATCTCAAGATGTCACTCTCGCACAGGCTCACTCTTCATATCTCGCTCGCATAATCTCGCTCAGATCTCGCTTGTACCAGGCACCCTCTTAAGATCTCGCTTGCACCAGGCATATCCTCTCCATCACCACTCACATGACCGGCTTTGTGTATTGACCTCACTCGTGCAAGCTCACTCCCCAAATCTCGCTTGCACCAGGTACCCTTTTTAGATCGCACTCGCACATGGCACCCTCTCCATCACGACCGGCCTTTGGGTCCGTTTCTAGATCTCACTCGCACAGGCTCACTTTCTAGATCTTGCTTGCACCAGGCAACCTCCACAGATCCCCTCCTAGGCATAAGGTTCCATCTTCGTTACCGGAGGATTTGATCTCACAAGAAGGACGATCACGCCGTCACCCTACACATATATAAAGGATGTGGTCATGCGCTATCGCCGCCCCGCGTAGATGAGGAGTTCCTGCTAATATAGAGGGTTGCTGGAGGAGGACCTCTAGCCACTATTTCACATTACTACCTCCACTGAAGATGCCGAGTCTCAAGCCGGGTAAAATCCAAACCCTAGATTTATTTTGAGTTGAAACTTCTTGAAAATTAACTTGAAACAATTTGAACTTGCATTGAGTCTTGTTTCTAGCTGATCTACGTTTAGCATAGTTGCTCTTCTAAATCGAGTAAAAGCTTTAGATTTGACTTAGTAAAAGTATTACTTCCCTCCGTTTGGAAATAATTGTCACCCTGAAAAACACAGTGGCAAGATTACTCTATATAATGTTTGTGTAGTGTGCCTCGAAACCGATAAACAATGAGAATGATCACATATAGGACCCATGCATAAAACTCAAGTACGACTAGGTGCCAGTGATGTGATTTTGCTGTTGCATGAGCCCACATGAACTAAACACCATGCACAACAATGTGGTGGGTAGGATGATGATCGGATGGATGAGTGCATCGCTCTAAAACAATAAGAAACTTAAGTAACTAATAATATTTTTTTATAGAAAAGGACACGTAGTGAAAGTTGCTACAATGATTTTTCGGGTGACACGTATTTCCAAATGGAGGCTAATTACCATACAAGGCCCAGGTGTGGATTTTTTCTTTTGGAAACAGACCCTTTTTTTAGCCAATTTGGAAACAGATCCAGGTTTGGATTAGTGTGTGTGTGCGCGCGCGCGTTTTGAGATGCACTATAGGTACGACCAGGACGTCCGACTAGGCCATCGAACGGCCAACGCAATGATACACAAGAGCACCACACCGATATCACACGTTCAGATCATCAGTCGGACCCAAAGGGTCGACTCTATAGCTTTTTCCTTCTTTTTTTTTTTTGAGGGGAACCCAGGTTTGGATTAGTTGCCCCCGGGAAAAAAGGCCGTCGGTCAAAGCTTCAGATCGTCGGCCTTATTTTATTTTTTATTTTTTATTTTTTGAGAGGAAGATCGTCGGCCTTATTTCCGTTGGCCACGCACGTCCCCCCGACGAGAAGAAAAAGGCCCACGGCCCACCGAAAGGAAACCGAACCGAATCAAACCCTGCCGGAGTTGGCCTCTCCCTACTTAACCTCGCAGCCTTCGTCTTCCCGACCGCCGTGTCTCCTCTCCTGTCGAGCCCAGCTCCCGAACTCGAACCCTAACGTTTCCTTCCCAATCTCAAGCCAACTCCACGCATCGATCGACCGATCAACCGGCGCCGATGGCAGGGAAAGAGGAGGGACCGAACTTCGTAAGCGGCCTGTCGTGGCAGACCAAAGAGCCCAAGCTCGAAGAAGCATTTGTCCGCTTCGGCAATGTCGTCGACGCCTGAGTATAGCACACGACAGGAAAAGGCTCACGTACGCCTCGGATTTTTTTTCTCGTACAAATGGCGCTGATTTTGTAGCTTTGTGCGGTCCTCGTTAGATTACGAAGGGATGTGAAGATGCTGCCAATGAGGATGGTGGAAGATGCGAAGATGGTGCCACAGCTCTCCCGGACGATTGCGGAGATGACCCTAAAGATGGCGGTAGTGGCCCTGAGTCCTCAGCAGATATTGATGATTGGCCGCAAGCCGGCCATCGTGTGGTGCAATTTTTGGCTATTTCTGCAAACTTCCCTATCTGCGCAATCAACGGCTACGACGGGGAACATGGCCGGTGCATCTACGCCCACTCGGAGGGCGAAGTACAAGAGGTATATACTAGCTCCTTATATTATATCTACCCTAGCTTTATGTCTCTCACATACTGATATGTATTGTAATAAATTAAAACCCTTTACATTCATGCTTTCACGTGCAGGATGGAATGGTCGATTTGGTGCCCATTGGACCCTCTGAAATTCTCATGGCTTACGGCGCCATTGGCTTGGAAATTTTCTATTACACTACAGCCTGCGATGAGGGGCAATTTGTTCAGGAAGATGAGGGGGGTATACGGCCCCTTGGTCCTCGCATTATAGTGCAATGGGATGTTAACGACGAGGATAAAATTGAGGCATACACGAGAACCATATATCCAGACCTTGGCGGCAAGCTTGAGATCACATACTTGGTGATTACCAGCGCCGTTCAGACTAGTGTTGAGGTCAGGTTGAAGTTCAAAGACGTCGGTTCTAGAAGTCGTGCCGTGTATGGTAAGATCAAGGCAAACGCCATTGACTATAGGAACAAAAGCGTTCACCTCTTCAGTTGTGATCGAGGGAGGTGCTGCTTGTCCTTTCCCTCTGGCACCACATCCATTTTTCCACTAAGCCCGTCTAAGATTGCCTTGCCATGTAGTCGGCTTCTCAAATTCCATATAGAAAACTTCTTCAGTTGGAGGATGGAGCGAGAGCGAGAGCCCCCCACACCGCCGGCGTCCACCCAGCCGCCGCCGGTCACCCTTCTTCCGGTGCGCACCACCAGCCCCCCCCCCCCCCCCCCCCCCGTCACCACTCACCAAGCCACCGGACAGCCCCTCAGGTAGGTTCACGTCTCCGTCCAGCACTCCACCTCACAGTCCAGCCAACCACTCAGATCCGAGTAGCAGCCCGGAGCTTCTGGATTGGGGCTCCATCAATGAGGAGGATGGTGCTTTTGCACTGGTCTCCTCTGCTTTGCGTCTGCAGAAGGAGAAGATTGATGGCCCTGCCCTTGGACCGGAGGGCGTGGCTGTGGCGGGTGTCGTCTCCGCCATTACTGCCGTACAGCTACCTAGCTGCACGCGGCTTGAGCTGGGTGAATGCAGCAAGGCAGCTGCCGGAGTTAAGGCGCCCCTTTCACCAAGAAGGCAACCGCGCCCTGCACAGGCCGGTTCCGCGGCGCCGGCCAAGCTCAAATCCATCGTGCTTGCCCCTGACCGGCATGGCACGGCTGGATCTGCTGGGCAAAAGCCAGCCACGGCTCAGCATCTTTCACAAGGATGGACGGTGGTGAAACCGAAGCGCGGCCAACGGTCGCCCGCCCTTCCTTCCTCGGCTAGAGCCTTAACTCGCCGGAGTAAAGATGGGCGGCCGCGGGCGCTGTCGCCGGAGTATAAGAAGCTCTTCTGGGGCAAGTGTTTTCGCTGCCTCAGCCCATCCCACAAGCTCTTCCAGTGTAGAGAACCAGCGCGCTGCATTTCCTGCCTCGGCATCGGCCACTTTGCTCGCAATTGCAAAGCTGGGCCGGTGGCGGAGGGACGTCGTCCTCATCCATCGCTCATCACACACAAGCCCCCCATCCACTCCCGCCTGACCTTCCCAGCATCCAGCATCCACAGCCGCATCTCCTTTCCGCCGCTCTCGTACGCGGAGGTGGTGGCCGCGCCTCAGCCTGACATGGCGCGGCGCTCGGACGACTACGTTCCTGGCTTCCCGCTCCAGAGGCCGCTCCATGGCTACGCCGCGCTCGTGGCTGGCAGCGCCATGACTGCGGAGTACAAGAAGCTGCGTCGCAAGGCGGTGGTGATTGCGCCAAGGGAGCCGGGGTACAACGCCAGCGTCGCGGAGATGTCGCTCCACCTTCACCGTCAGCTGCACATCCCGACCTGGAACATCGCCGTCTCGCGCCACAAGCCGGAGGACTTCCTCGCGCGGTTCGACTACGCCGACCAGAGGGACGCGGCGATCAGGGCGGGAAGCGTCGTCATCAGCTGGACCACCTTCATCATCCAGCCATGGCGCCTCGGGTCCACCACCAGACCGGCATCATGGTTCTACCACGTCAAGCTCTACATCGAGAACCTGCCCATGCATGCCTGGTCGGAGGAGGGGTTCAAGCAGCTACTAGGTGATGTCTGTGTCTTTGACAGGATGGACGTCGACACGTTCTCACAGGAGAACACCGAGATCTTCGCTTGTCTGGCCTGGATGCAGAACCCGGACAGGCTGCATAGGTCCAAGACCTCGTCCTTCTTCCACGAAGCAGCTGGCAAGTCTCGCGGCATGAACGGCGCTGTGCCGGACGCTTCGGAGGCGGCGCAGCCACCGGACGGAGCGGAGGCGGACATCCTCATCCACCTCGACCACTACTACAACTGGACCCCGACTGCGGCGCGCACTCCAAGCTCGGGCGTCAGCGGGCTACCCTCCTCCGGCTCCTCCGACGACTCCGCCGACTTCCCGGTGTACAAGAGGTTCGATTGGTCCCGCGGCGTTGTGGATGGACACCAGCCTGCTCCACCACCTCGCCACCAGCCTGCTCCACCACCTCGCCGACAACCGGACGAGCCCTGCCATGGACCGCCACCACGTGCCTACCGCGACGACGACTACGACGACAACCCACCCAGCAGGGACTGGCGCTCCGGCTACTACGGGCGCAGCAGGCCGATCGACGACTTCCCGCGCGGTCTCTCCGGCAACAACACCGTGCGCGAGAGGACTCGGTCGCCGCATCGGGGCCATGGCGGGCGACGTCGTCAGGACCGCGACGATGTCCCGACCAGCATGGCAGGCCGTGGGCGTGCTGCTGTCCGGTCTCCTCCAACCTCTCGAGGCCGTGATCCGCTCCGCCGCGACGACGACGGTTGGGAGCGACGCCGTTCAAGTTCGCCGGCGCACCGTGCCCGGTCCCCCAAGTCTGACATGAAGGCTGCAACCTCGACTGTCAACGTCCGTGAACCTGCTCACGACCTTCATCACATGATCGCCATCGATGCTCCACCTCCACCAAGCATGCACCCTGATCCATTCATGGATTACCTGGCTAATCTCTGTCATGAGGCTGCTGCCTTTGACAATTTCCATTTTAGGCAGGAGGGAGACCCAATGCTGCATGAGATGGCGTGCGCTGCCTCGAGCTATGTGGCGCAGCCGTTGGAGTTTCCACCAGAGGGACAGTGCTGCTCCCCTACCTACATCCCGGTCTCCAAGGACTGGGTGCCGCAGTGCACGGGTCCGGCATGGGCGGCTGCAGAAACAGAGGAAGGCGGGCAGCTTTCAAATCCTGCTGCCAGCCAAGCTGAGGTAATGTTTGGGCCGGGGGCCCAGCTGGAGTGCAAGTTGGATGACTTGGCAACCCAGGTCCAGGAGATGGAGATAGCTGCTGATGGGCCGGTACAGAATGAGACCGACGGGCCGCAGGACGAGAACAGCGAGGAGTTTCTCGGCCGTGTCTTCCCCGCGCTGGATCCCCCTGCTCTGCCACAGCCGGCTGCCTCTCGTCGCATCCATCCGCGAGTCAGGGCAGTCTCGGCGGAGCCAGTGCGGCGCAGCCCTCGCCAAGCCAACGTCAAGTCCATAGTTCCTGTGGCGGAAAGGGCTACTCATCGCCTTGTCCGTCAGCTGGATCTTGCAGGGGTGGATGAACCTGTCGGTGATGCGGCGCTGCAGGAATATGGAGTCATGTACAAGAAGCCGCTGCACAAGAAGGCAATGGCGGCGATCAGACGCGCCACCCGTGTTGCTGACAAGAAGGCAATGGAAGCCGCGGCGGCGCTGGCAGTGGAGGCTGAGGCCGCAGCGATTGAGGAGGCCTGACATGGTTAGGTGTGCTCCGAGTTGTGCTTTTAGTTCCCAATGTTAACGCACAACCGGTTGTTGTTAGCAAGCCTTGGCACTTGGTCATGTGCTCTTCCTTTTCTGGTTATGTTGGGTCCGTTGGATGATAGCGAGGGTGCAGTGTATTGGGGCTATTGGTGGACTGCACTACTTTGCTTAGGTTCAGTGTGTGGAGGGAGTTCAGTGTTGAAAAAAATCGTAACGTCAATCAATGTTCAGTTCAGTCAGCTTTCTGTGAGTTTCTATTTCAGTCAGTGTGCTGGCTCTTTGATAAACCTAGTATTTTTGGTTATGTTGTCTATCTGGTTCCAAGATGAGTGAAGACCTCAACATACTTAATTGGAACGTAAGGGGATTGAACCTCCCGGCAAGAAGGGAGACTGTCAGAATTATGCTGCAGGCGGCAAAGCCTTCTATTGTCTGTATTCAAGAAAGCAAGCTAGAAACAATTGATGAGTCCCTGGCCAGAGAATTTTTGGGGCCAAGTTTGCAAGGATATGTATATCTACCAGCTGCACAAACAAGAGGAGGAATTGTCCTGGCGTGGGATCGGGACTTGGTGCAGGCTACTGATCTTGTACTGCATCAGTTTGCTTTGACTGTCAAAATTCAGATGAGGCTCACCAACACTGTTTTTCATCTGACAACAGTGTATGGACCGGCTGAGGATGCAGAAAAACCTCAATTCATGCAAGAAATGCTGTCTTATGTGCCACAAAATGCATCGCCGTGGATCTGTCTGGGTGATTTCAACCTCATATATGAAGCAAGGGACAAGAATAACTCTAACCTGAACAGGAGGTTAATGGGCAGTTTCAGAAGAACGCTGGATCGGTGTGAACTGATTGAACTGGCATTGCAGAATAGGAAATTTACATGGAGTAACCGTCGGGAAAACCCAACGCTTGTTAGGCTGGATCGTGCTTTCTGCAACAAAGAGTGGGACCTTGCCTTCCCAGGAATGTGCTTGCAGGCATTGTCATCATCCATGTCCGACCATTGCCCCCTGTTCATATGTCTGCAACAGAGACCCCATCGAAAAGCAAGGTTTAAATTTGAGCGTTTTTGGACCAAGGTACCTGGATTCATGGACATAGTTAAAACTGCATGGGAGAAACCAGTCCCGGGTACATCACCACTGAACAAACTGCATTTCAAAATGGCAAACACGGCAAAGGCTTTAAAGGAGTGGAGCAAAAGCCTGTTTAGCGAGACAAAATTGCAACTCCATATGGCTCAGGATGTGATCATGCGTCTAGAAATGGCACAAGAGGAAAGGACTTTAGAGGCAGAGGAGCTAGAACTACTATCTCAGTTAAAGGTTCGGGTGCTGGGCTTGGCTGCAGTGGAACGGTCACGAAGAAGGCAATGCTCACGTATCACATGGCTAAGAGAAGGGGATGCTTGTACCCAATTTTTCCACCTGAAATGCAACGCTAGAAGAAGGAAAAACTCGGTGCCGTGCCTCAAAGATACCAATGGACAGCTGGTCTGGGCACATGAAGCAAAGGAAAATATCATATATGACTACTTTCAGTCGGTAATTGGCACCAAGAAGGAGAGGCAGTGCACCTTCGACTGGCAGGAATTGGAATTACCGGTCCTCCAAGATGCAGCGATGGATGAACCTTTCACTGAGGATGAGATCCTAAAGGCTATTTTGGAGATGCCGGCTGAGAAGGCACCTGGCCCGGACGGGTTCACTGGCCAATTTTACAGGACATGCTGGCAGATAATCAAGGCTGATGTGGCTGCGGCATTTCAATGCCTACATAGTCTGAACACTGGCCCTCTACACAAGCTTAATACTGCCACCATAACTCTGCTGCCAAAGACAGAAGTGGTGGAGTCACCAAAGGATTTTAGGCCAATAAGCTTGATCCACTCCTTTGCCAAGATTGTTTCAAAAGTGCTGGCTCTAAGATTGGCGCCTAAAATGGGAGAATTGGTATCCAACGCGCAGAGTGCCTTTATCAAGAGGAGATGCATACAGGATAACTACCTATATGTTCGAAACCTGGCAAGAGCTTACCAAAGGACCCGCACACCATCTCTACTCCTCAAGCTAGACATATCCAAGGCTTTTGACTCGGTGTCCTGGGAATATTTGTTGGAACTGTTGCAGCAGCGAGGTTTTTCATCAAGATGGCGCAATTGGCTCAACCTTATTTTCAGGTCCTCCTCTTCATTCTGCCTACTCAACGGTGTGCCGGGACCGAGATTAACTCATGAACGGGGACTAAGGCAAGGCGACCCGTTGTCACCCTATATGTTTATCCTGGCAATTGACACGCTACAACGGGTTTTTCAAGTAGCAACAGAAGCTGGTCACCTCTCCCCACTCCGAGGCCGAAATGCTAAACTGAGAGTTTCATTATATGCTGATGATGCGGTGGTGTTCGTCAATCCAAACAAGCAGGATGTTGAGATGGTCATGGGGTTACTAAGCAAATTTGGAGATGCCACTGGACTCAACATCAACATAAATAAATGCCAGGTGGCTCCTATACGGTGTGAAGGGCTGGACCTTGATGAAATCCTTCTGCCCTTCCAAGGACAGAGGGTAGGCTTTCCCTTGACCTACCTGGGCCTACCGATCACGCTAGGCAGACTAAAATTAGTGCATTTGCAGTCAATCAAGGACAAGGTTCTAGCTAAATTGGCAGGGTGGCAGAGCAAGCTCCTCAACCTTGGTGGGCGCCGAGAACTTGTCAAAACAGTTCTGAGCTCGGTGCCAACCTATGTTCTCACAGTGCTGCGCACACCGAAGGTATTCATCAAAGACTTGGAGAAATCTCAGAGACGTTTCTTATGGGCAGGAAATCAACGTTTACATGGTGGCAAGTGTAAAGTCAGCTGGGCTAGAGTGCAGAGGCCAATTGAGAGAGGGGGGCTAGGAATTTCGAACTTGGATTTTTTCAGTCGTGCTCTACGACTTCGGTGGCTTTGGTTCGATTGGCATGATGAATCCAAGCCATGGCATGGAACTGAACTACCGGTCGATGACATTGACAGAGCTCTTTTCGCAGCGGCAACAAGGGTACATGTGCACAATGGCTGCAAGGCATCCTTTTGGCGTTCTAGCTGGTTAAATGGCGCCACACCGGTATCGCTGTTCCCAGAGCTGTACAAGCACAGCAAGAGAAAGAACAGGACGGTGGCAGACGCAATGGAGCAAGAGCACTGGGTCCGAGATATTGCACGCAACCTGACTGCACCTCTGCTACACCAATATTTTCAGTTATTTGATCTTGTCGAAGAAGAGCATTTCGACCCACAGGACACACGAGTTGACGAACTGATTTGGACAAAGACTGCATCGGGACAATATACTGCTAAGTCGGCGTATCTACTTCAGTTCGAAGGAGGTACTCTCTCCACGTTCCCAACAAAAGTGTGGAAAGTGTGGGCGCCAACCAAATGCAAATTCTTCTTATGGCTGCTCGCACAAAACAGGGTTTGGACTGCTGATCGGCTGCAACAACGGGAGTGGGAAAATCAGTATTTCTGTCAATTTTGTTATCGCAATCTTGAAACTGCGCTACACCTGTTCGCCGAATGCCCCATTGTCTCTGCAATTTGGGAAGAGGTTGCACGATGGTCAAAAGTGTATTCACTGAAACCTGCTGCCTGGTCTCCATCTGCATCAATTGGGGACTGGCTCCACCAGCTCACACCAATGGCAGGAACAGCTGCTGCTAAAGGAATTAGATCGCTGATCATTCTGACAATTTGGAAGGTATGGCGAGAACGCAATGATCGGGTATTTCAGAGAGGCGACAAGCAACCAGCACGAATTCTTTCTGAGCTGAAAGATGAGGCACACCTGTGGTGCATGGCGGGTGCTAAGCATCTGCACCAGTTAGTCGTTCCAATTGTTAGTGAGTAGTCGCTTTTGTTTTTGGCCAGTTTAGCCCATGCTCCTAAACATGGCCTGTGTGTAGCACCTCGGTGCGCAAACTCTACTTCTTCTTATGAATATACATGCCGGACAATGTTCCGGGTCTTTCGAAAAAAAAAAATTCCATATAGAGGTGGACTTGACAGTAATCACTACCTGTGAGAGTCATGAAGATGATAAGAATTTGAAATTCAGTCTAGAATTCACCCGTGGAATTACGAGTCAAGAAAGAGAAGTTGATGATGCTGGAGTTGAAGTGAAAATAAAATATAACTTGGATTATTGATCCTCCGTACTACAAGCTGAGATGCAAAGGGGTGCTGTAGTAGTTTCAGCATCAGAAGATGATCATGAAATAAGTGAAGGGGTGCCGTTATAGTCACAGCAGAAAATATGTAGCTTGTTTGCCAAATCATGCTACATATATACTCCCTCCGTTTTTAATTATATGACACCGTTGACTTTTTCGTTACTTTGACCATTCGTCTTATTCATAAATTTTTATGCAAATAACTCAATATATAAGTTAATCTTAAAGTGCTTTTGATGATAGATCCAACAATATATATTTCACGTTAAGAAATTAATTATTTTCGTATATATTGTTGGTTAGAGTTCAACAAAAAAATCAACGGCGTCATATAATTAAAAACGGAGGGAGTATTTCTTTTTCTGTTTGATTCTTTTCATGTCATTTTTATTTCAACTGAACTATTTGTGTCGTTGGGTGAGTGGGTATCAAAATATAGCATAAAGATTCTGTGGCCGCAAATTAAATTTTCAAAGGATTTTGGCACTAGGTCTTGCTAATGTTGTGCGGCTAATCAACTATAAATGTGCACCGAAAAGTTGTCTTCCAGTTCCAGGTGCAGGACTAACAAAGGTGCAGTACCTCGTGCCTAATGTAAAGTGTGCTTAGTTGTTACTGCAGCTTTAATTTGTTCGAAAAGAAAAAGGACAAACCACGGTGCGGTACCAATCAACTATTACTGCTTGCTGAAAAAAAAAAAGAGATGTTCTTTTGAGAACGTAAACATTTCATTATCAACACATGGAGTTGCTACAAGATTTAGTTATTGCTTTTAGCAAAAAACAACTAATTAACACAAACACTTCCTGTTACGAACGAGACCACCAACGAGAACTTACGAACGAGACCACCAACGAGCTTCGCTTGAGATAAGTTGAAAAACTACTGCTTGGTCCTACATTTTGTGAACGACATGTCCGCTCCGTTATCACGCACGTTGCTTCCGATTGCGGCCAAGATGCCAGAGTTTGTCTCATCTCGACGAATACGGCGGCATCGAGAACAACTCGACGAGAGGATAAAAGATGGAGGCGCCTAGCGTCCTTGTTCCTCCGCCCTTTCAACGGAGAGCACCGGCCGATGTCGAACTTCGAACGATGCGGCGACGGAGATGGAGAGCACCGACGGAGACGCAGTAAAGACGGCGCCCACGAGGCGCAGCTGCGGATCGGACTCTCCCTCCCGCGTCGGCTTGACAGTTCAGTCAGCATGGCCGAGAAGCCCACGGCGGTGCCCCAATCAGAAGGACATTGCTGTGTTGGAATTGTCGACCTCGGTCAAGTGGCCCATAAAGGCCACAATCTGAATCCAACTAAGGTCGCTATTAGTTGCCTTGATCGGGAGGCAAAACTAAGCCCATCTAAGGGCCCGGCCCCGCGCCTACAGCACTATATAACCAAAGGGAGACCTCTGATCTCCCTTGATTGCTTAATCACGAAATTAAGCCTAGGGTTAGCTCTAACCCTAATCTACCGATCAGAAAGCGTGCTGCAAGGCGTGGAAGCTCGGTGTCCCTTTGATCTACATCGACACCTGTTGTTCCTGCCGTTTCGCTACATCTACAACTTCATCTATGGCAAATCTAAGTCCTGGTAGGTTAAGTTTTACTTAATTCAGTTTTCAGATTAGTTCTAGGCGTGATCTAATTCCTGATTAGTTGATCCTGTTAAGTTAGTAATAATTAGTTCTAACAATTGGTATCAGTTGCCTGATCTAGTCGTTTTAGATCCCCTAAATCATGTTTAAGGCCTCTGTTAGCGCTAGATCAGTAAGTTTTGGTGATCTAGGTATACGCAAACATGTAATTCTTTGATCTAGACATGCTGTTAGTTAAGTTTCATTCAGATCAGTTCAAGTTTTAATGTCTAGATGCAATTCTGTTTATGATTTAGTCAAGTTTTATTGATCGCACTCATGCTTTAGTAGTTAGTTAAGTCTCAGATCAGTAAGCCTTCATGTTTAGATTAAGCTAAGTCATGCTAGGGCTTCGGTTTTGAGATAAGATTAAGTATGCCATGTCAAATTAGTTTTCTAGGCTTCGCTAAGCTAGTATCATGTTTTTTTCGTTTGATCCCTCACGCACATCCTAACCCTAACCCTAGTTCCGATCTAAGTTAAGATTAAGTTTCAGATGAGGCTTACCTCAATCCTCGCTCCGGCGTGGCCACGCGTCGCGCATGGACGTCGAGACTCTCCTCGCACCGGCCGCCGACGAGGTACTGCGCACATCAGATCTGCGCACGCGCCCCGCCGGGACCGGATCGGCCGCGCGGCATCAGACCGCCGCGCAAATGGCCGGCACAGACACGGCACCATCGCCCGGTTGCCGCTGTCGTCACTCGTCGTCGCCGTGCTGCCTGGATGCGTCCCGCCGCCGGGTCGCCGTTCGCGTGCATCAGATATGCGCGCGCAGCCCTCCGGGACCGGCTCAGACCGTGAGGCATCAGCTCGCTCACGGGTGCTCACGCGATGAGGCACCGTCAGCAGGTAGCCGAAGATGCCGCTGAGCCGCCGCGCTTCACCGGCGAGTGGCCGTCGACCTACCGCCTCCATAAGAATCGGGCGCACAGGGCCTCGCCTTTAGGGCGCCACGGTGGAGGAGCTCGACGGAGCCGCGCGCGACTAAGCGCACGCGTGCGCCGGCGAGCAGCTCCCCGCAGCGCCACGGCGGCTGGCCGGCGTCATCGCCACGCTCCGGCGCCGACGCGCCCCTCAGTGCCGGCTGCGGGTGAGGTGAAGGAGGAGTGAGTGAGGGAGAAAGTGAATTAGGGTTCACTGCCGCCGCCGGTTTTTGTTCAGTCCTGGCGCGCTCTCCACCGTTCGATTCGCCTGCCTCCCTCGATCCGACGGCTCGCGCTCAAGGCGTGGCTGGGCTGGGCCGGATGCGCCCCGCGCGGGCGTGCGCGTCAGGCCGCTTCGGCGGCCTGCTCGCTGGTTTTTGGGCCTCCGGCCCGAACACCTTCAGGCGGCCTGCGCGACGGGCTGTGCGCGCGCGCATGGGCTGGGCTGGGCTGCGAGCGCGGGTCTTCAGCTGGGCTGCGCACATTTTCTTTTTGGGCCGCGTGATTTTCAGTGAATATCTGTTAAGTTTTCAGCATTAAGTCTTAAGCATTTTGCCAATTTCAGTCCCAATTTAAGATAAATTGTTACGGCATTTTGTTTAAGAGTTAAGTATTTCGCCCGAATATTTAAACTAAACTCTCAAGAGTATTTAGTAGCAATTTCAATTGCTGATTTTAAGCTTCCGCTGTCGTTTTGAGAATATATATATGCTCATCCAATATTAAGTCTTATTAAGAATATTAAGTCTTATTAGCTTTCATGAGCATAATAATTTAAGTTTAAGATCAATTTATCTCTTAAGTTGAGCTACAAATTTTGGGAATTTTAACATGTACTATGTACATATTTTCATAAAGTACCATTAACTCTTCTGTTTTACACAGAATCATGAGATTTAAGATCTCCCCTTATGATCAAAATAAGTATTTTCTCTGCGAAATGAACATAGTGGGGAAATCATTTTCATTAAGTTAATGCCCAGCATATATGATCCTTTCTCCCCATGTTTAAGACATTATTTGAGTTTTATAGGAGTATATTAAGTTGAGATTATTATTTAATTTCACTGAGAATATTCAGTTTGATCTATTAAGTTTGCCCATAAGTTAGTTTTATGCTGCTTTAATTTTAAAGTTTAATAAGTTTTCGCTTGTTTTCCCCACCGGTGATGCAAGTTGTTACTTATTACATGATTATTTTCATGATTTATTTTTAGTGCATCTTATTGTACTAATTTTAAGTTTTCACATTTAAGTCTATTCTTCTAAGTTTTCCATCCATCATGCCTTAAGATCAATAAAAATTCATAAGTTGCATTTGCCATGCGCATTTTAAGATCAAATAATGCATCTCTTGCGTTATTATTGCTATTTTATTAGCACACTAAGATATTTACTAAGTATCTTTATTTGGCTATGTTTTTTCAGCTGAAAGCCACATGAAGAACATTAATCCCTTCAATGGCATTGACTTTCCTTTATGGAAAGAGAAGGTGCAAGACATTCTCAAGTCTCTGGAGCTTGATTATGTGCTTCATAAGGACAAGCCACTTCCTCCCTCTTCCGATATTGAGGAGTATGATGAGAAGATGCATGAGTATCAATTCAAGTTGGAGAAATGGGAAAAGGACAATAAGTTTGTCAAAAGAATCATCAAGCGTTCGATCTCAGAAGGCATAAAGGGAGAATTTGATGATAATGAGGACACGACTGCTAGTGAACTCTTCTTTTTGATTGAGTTAGAACATAAGAGAGTCAGCACAAGGTTCCTCTTCACAAGGCTAACCACCTTGCGATATGATGGATACAGTGGAATAGTAAAGCACATACGCAGCATATATGACATTGCTTATGAGCTTAGGTCATTTGGAATAGAACTCTCTGATTCATTTTTAGAGCATTGTGTTGAGACATCTTTAGTGAATCCATGAATTGGGAAGTGATCCTTAGAATTTAGTAGATGGAAATAAGTTAAAGTTTTAATAACTTTATTTTAGAATTAGTTAGTGGATTCAATAAGTTAGCTTGATGACATTCAATGTGCTTTAGTGAAACCTTTTGGTTCCATATATTATTATTTTTATGAGTATATTTCTCTCTACGTTGTGAAATTATCTCTTATATCCTCAGTTTTAAGTTATTATCTTAATTGCTTTTCTACAAGCAAATTTCATAATGCTAATTATGAATCTCTTACACATGTGAGAGTTAGATGAGATAAGTAAAGTGATGAGACCTTGTCGAATATGTGGCACACTCACGTTTAGACCACAAATTCGGGGGGGGGGGGGGGGGGGGGATGGCGTGTCTCATCAATTTTAAAGATACTCTAGATAATAATGCCAATTAAAAATTGCTCTTGTCAATTAAGAATTAATGTTAGAAATATATTTATAAATTCTCTCCATGGCATTTTGTCGTTCATAAGATTTAAGGACAAAATTAAGCATAAGATTTTAAGTATAATATAAGTTTTAAGTATGATATACTCGCTATATCTTCGCTATATATTATTGCTTAAATTAAGAATAAGTTCAAGAGCAACTTTATCATGCAAGACATGATTATTAAAACTACCATTGTGATGGGAGTTTAAACACTTCACAAAGACTAATTGTCTCACTAAGTGTGGTTTTATCCTATATTCTGGCCACCGCTGTTTACGGGATAACTCTCACAGATTGTGTTGTGTCACCCATTTTCTGGCCACCGCTGTTGTGGGTTGGTGCAATGGAATCAGAGACGATTGAAGTATGATTGTGTCCATGATACTGGCCACCGCTGTTTTGTGGACATTTAATCATAGCTTTGCTGCTCTAGTTCATTATCTAGCCACCGCCGGTGTGGGCTAGTGGTGGCAAAGCAAGCTGATCAGTGGTATAATAAATGTCGTGCCAAGATAAGTTAAAGAGCTATCATTGTAAATTTATTTTAGATAAGCTTATGGGCCGACACATTTAATATTCTGATTATTCGGAATTCAATGAAAGCTCATATGGAAGGAAATGGGGGAGAAGAAATCTTATTGAGATGTAGGATAAGTTTCCTCTATATCGATGATTTAAGATGAGATGTATATATATATACACATACATATATGATTTTCTCATATCGTGCCATGAGTGTTTCTCCATTCTTTTCTAACTCTGTTGAGGATCTACATTAGCTGTTTTTTCAATTACAGAGACTCGTAATTTTTTTAATAATAAGTTAAGTTTTGGGCACAAAAGTGAAAGCCTCAGTTATTTCTAAGGTTATGTAAAAGAGGTCATAAAAGGGCATATGAATTTTGAACATAAGTATAGTTCATCTCATAGCAATTTTCTGATGGAGTCAAGACCGCAGACTGTAATGGGTCTGCATTTTATTGAAGAAGTGATTCCAAAGGAAACTAAGATATTAAGTTTCTAACTCACTATGAGTTTGTACGTATCATGGGCAACCGTGATTCGTTTTATAAGGATAAGGTGGATTAATTAAGATCCTAATACTCTAAGGTGATTATTTTCTCCGTAAGTTGAAAGAAATAAGTATGCATTCTAACATTGGAGAAATGTTTTCATCATATCGTAAGACACATCTAGTGATGCTTTTCCTAGGTTCTGGGGATTATGACACTTTGATGGGACCAAAGTGAGTATTAGGACTGTCACTCAAGCACAAAAGTTAAGAAAGGCTCTGAAGTGACAATATGTGAATGCAAATATATTTATGCCTGTAAATTTTGCGTGATATAGCAAATTTTATCATAAGAATAAGGTTAGAAATAAGATAAATAGGAAGACATTCCTAAGGCTTCAAATTGAAGCTACATGCTAAGATCTATAAGACATTGACTTAGCATGACAAGCCGGAATGCTTGACAAGATTTTTATTAGTCTTAGTCCAGGGAAGATCCACTGGAAAAGGTGTTTAAAGTTAAAGGCACCATATAACATGCTTATTTAATTAAGTACTATTCAGATAAGGTTTTGTGAGGATGTATGGATGTAAATGTGCACAATTAAGTTTTATGTCCTTCACTCTTACAGATATGAGCGATTCTGCAGAAAGCTCTAAAACAAGATTAGCATTATTTGTGTTGATTTTGTATGGCATGTCTCAGACAGACATATGAAATATATTCCGGTATTATTAAGCCTACATTGATAGTATTCAATGTTACTGTGTTTAATTACAGAATTCCTTCAAGTAATGACATATAGTTGATGGTGTCAAGCTCATTGACAACTATATTGTTATGTTATGAAAGAAGGGTCCCAGGATCAAGTCATTTTAATGCTTTAAGTAAATAGCTAGCAACATGACTAATTGAGGGTGCTATTGCCTATCCTATTTCGCGAAATTAGTATGGATTTGGTGATTAAACCTGAAATATGATTCTGGATGAGGCCGAATAAATAAACTCCCAATTAAGATTAATAAGTGTTCTATCGAAATACTGTAGCAGACTTTGGTTAATTATGTCCCGGTACACCTGTTTTGCTTCCGGTGACTGATTCGTCAGGTTTTGTTATGGTATTGAGTGTGAACATAATGTGAACATAAGCCTAAGTTTAAGATTAAGATTGTTCAATTAAGTAGGAGATTATTGATCTGTGTATATCCACCTGCACGTGATCGATAATATAAATACTATAAAGAATTAGCCATTGACCTTCGGTCAAGGGGGAGAATGTTGGAATTATTGACCTAGGTCAAGTGGCCCATAAAGGCCACAATCCGAATCCAACTAAGGCCCCTATTAGTTGCCTTGATCAGAAGGCAAAACTAAGCCCATCTAAGGGCCCGGCCCCGCGCCTACAGCACTATATAACCAAAAGGAGACCCCTGATCTCCCTTGATTGCTTAATCACGAAATTAAGCATAGGGTTAGCCCTAACCCTAATCTACCGATCAGAAAGCGTGCTGCAAGGCGTGGAAGCTCAGTGTCCCTTTGATCTACATCGACACCTGTTGTTCCTGCCGTTTTGCTACATCTACAGCTTCATCTATGGCAAATCTAAGTCCTGGTAGGTTAAGTTTTACTTAATTCAGTTTTCAGATTAGTTCTAGGCGTGATCTAATTCCTGACTAGTTGATCCTGTTAAGTTAGTAATAATTAGTTCTAACATGCTGCGGCTAGAGATGCAAGCGGGACGGGTTGCGGGCTGACCGCGCCGCGTCCGCAACAGCCGCAAGATGGTTCGCGGGCTCATGCGGCAGCCAGCATCTGACCGCAAGCGTTTTTGCGGGCGCCGCTCAGCCGCTGCAGTCTTGCTCCTGCTCCCTGCAGGGCCATCTCTAAGTTTAGCTTGAGTCGGAACGCGTTCGATGTTATGTTGACAGTTGTTGCCAGCCTGCTTCCGGAAGGTCACATTCTGCCAATGAGCATGTATGAGGCACAGAAAGTGCTTTGTGGTCATTTCTATGTGTTTGTGGTCATTTCTATGTGTTTGTGATGATATATATGTGTTTATGATGATGTTGAGCATATATGTATGATTTGGTGTGATTTTGGTCCAGGTTGCAGTGATTTTAAACATTTTATTGCATCCGGTCGAATTTTTTTGCCGAGTGACTCAGGTTTTTGCCGAGTGCCAAACTTGAGGCACTCGGCAAATGTGCCATTGTTTGCCGAGTGCCGGGCAGTTGGCACTCGGCAAATTTTTTTGTTTGCCGAGTGCCGGGACAAAATGTCTTGACGGACGTTTCCCGCCGTCACGTTACTTTATTTTGCCGAGTGCCTTTTCGACGCTCGGCAAACTCTTTGCCGAGTGCCCGACAAAAAACACTCGGCAAACTCGCCTTTGCCGAGAGCTGTTTGCCGTCCGGTCTTTGCCGAGTGTATTACGGGCTTTGCCGAGTGCCTCTGACACTCGGCAAATAAGGGGTTTCCTATAGTGAATGCTAGACGGAGCAAGGATGGAGAGGAATTGAGTGCTAAATTTGAAATCAGGAAAAAAAATGATGGTAATAGAGCAAAACAGTTTGTTCTCAGTGCTACCACAGCAATTTCGCCGAGGAAATATTAGGCCGCATTTGATTGCTGAAGGCCGCCAAAAGTGGGGGAACAACAACAGCAGCAGCGACAAAGAAGCGGAGGATTAGGCCTACTAGGTGACAAAAGTCCATTGCCGACGATATTTTCTTTGTCACAAGAGTTCGGAAATTCGCTGACAGGTGGGTCCCAAAACTTGATCTCAAAAAAAAAAAGTTGGGTCCCAAAACTTGAAAAAAAATGACAGCTGGGACAAGGAAGAAAGAAAACTGAAAGGTGGGACCAAAGTAAAAAAATCCTTACATGTGGGCTTCGCACATAGTGACGAATTATTTTTATCACAAAAGTTCCGAAAATATAGTGATAGGTGGGTCCCAAAACGGACAGGTGGGATTGATGGAAAAAATGCTATGTTGGTGAATATTTGTATGCGGGTGATTTATCCACAAAATTAAGGTAACTAGGTCGAGCCGCGCGCTCCGCCGCGCCCGTGCTGGCTCGGTTTTTTTTCCCGGCAGGCCAGTCTGCTCGATGCACAGCATGAGCCTGGGCGGAGGAGCTCGAGGGGGGAAACGAAAAGGTAACCAAGTTAATCAGTGATACTACGTACTGATCGAAGCAACATGTCCGTGTGCTCATTATGAAAGTTTTTTTTCTTCTACGGGGCCGGGGGGACACAACATGCTTAAAGAGTAATCATCCCATATGCAACACTGCCTTGTGGTTTGTGGATATTTATCAACAAATTTAATGTTAGCGGTATGGCGTGGGCTATTGCCAGAATTCTAAGACCAAGCAATATATGTAAAACATTGCAATCACATTCAATTGCAGTTCGTATTCGTTCAAGTTTGAGAAATTCCAATCAGCAAATGCAATGCATTTAACTCCAACTGCCAGTAATACGTATTCAAGCAAATGCAACCACATTCAATTGTTGCTTCTGATGGTTGGAACACTGGCATCAACTGCATGATACTTTGATACCTCTTTTGTAATATACATCAGATCGCTAACGCATGTCCTTATCAAAATAGTGCATGCAACATGGACATACAAATTTGCATAGAAAAAAGGAACCAAAAATCCGAGTAAGCACGTACGCACTGCCATCTTTATGATGAGATGATCAATCTGAGTTATTCAAGACACTTCGCGAAATAATGTTTCTCTGAGTTTAGAAGCAACATGAACTTTATAGACTTGATTTAAGTTCCCATCATTCGGAACACCAACAGTAGCAGCTGCACATATGCTGCATACAGTTCAGTGGGAAAACTGTCAAGTCATAGCCTTTTAAAGAAAAAAAAGGAACAGCAAAGTATGTGGAACATTCTATGTTAAATAAAAAAAAGCTACACAACGCTATGTTCTTTCTCCTAATAGTGACGCCAGATTACTGAAATGAGAACAGAGAAAGATTCAGGCTAAATTCTGTTGATCTAAAATAACAGTATAGATCAATTCTTGATTAGATAATAGTAGAGCTTGATGTGTATGCTACCACTTAGTCCGTGCAGAATTAAAGAGAAGATCGAAATTAGATTACGCTACAGGACATCATGGTTTATATTCAAATGAGTACCTAGATGAGCTCTGTAGTTTAATAAATTATAATTCCAGATTGGTAACAGTCTCGCAAGATTAATAGGGAAACATATGAAGGAAACATGTCTGAAATAGCAGGAAACAAAATATGGCACAACACATGGTTCATGAAAACGTTAGCTCAATAATACCTTTGGTAATGGTACCCATAGGAACACCGATGCCAGATAGTGAATCTTTTTCCATATTAACACCTGCAGCGTAGGTCAGCGAAGGCCATGAACACAAAGTACCCATTTATGTGTTACCATCTAAATAAAAGGAAACCCAAGCAGATAAGCTACAATCTGAAAGGTCAAACAACTAAGAGGACACCATGACGATCCAAGAAATAGAAAATTGTCATTGAAACTTGTGGTAATATGCTGTTGCGAAAGGGAGTGATAAGTTAAGAACAGGATGATAGTTTGCATTGTCCTGTCTTACAATAAGAACCAATAAATCATATCAATCAAAAATCACGTCCATTTCTATAACAAAATTTCGTGCTTAGATGGAAATCCTTCAAGAAGAATTTGACCTACTTACATGCCATTATTTTCAGCTTAGAAGACTACGGAGGAACCAGATGTATATATAAAAACTGTAAGCATGCTCACTAATTGACAAATAGGTTGGATCAAATTCCCTAGAGTTTGCATAAGCAATTAATAAGAATGTAGCATTACCAAAGATGAAGGGTCCAACTATGGTGCAACAATACACAAAAGACATGAAGTACAATTGTACCTTATGGGTGATGAACAATTTGTTTAGGAAGCACTGCTCTAAAACAATGTTGAGTTGATAAAATCTTGTAAACGGAAACCTAACAAATGATCACAAAGAAAAGCATATGTGTTTGAAGTCATAATCATATTTAGCTCAACCCTACCCTGCATTGAGAACAATGACAATGCCCAAATTAATATTTTAAGCAAGAGGTTAGCCAGCAGAGGATAAAGAGGAAGGGACTATCATTTTCAGCGTATAACCTAATGATAGTCATGTTACAACATTGTAGTAATTCAATCATACAGGGAAATGAGATATATGAGGTTATGTTTTCTGTCAAATTTCTAATTCAATCACATGCACAAAATCACCACAACCAAACTTCAATCAGATATATGAGGTTATGTTTTCTGTCAATCGATTGATGGAGGAAAGGGCTATGGGACGTGGGAATCTCACCAAAACAGTAACAACAGAGATTGTTTCTCTTGTTTCTTTGGCAAATCACAAGAAGGCTGCAGAAATCTAGAATCTAGAGTGTTCCCTTTTATTTTTTCTTGGGCAGCTCATCCATGTAACCATGTATTTTTTATCTGTCCGTACCTGAAAAACTCATTCCACCAGCTCCCTACGCCACATCTGAGAAGAACAGTAAGTAGAGTAATAGAGGTTGAGGCCAAGCCCTTAGGCAAAGCAGTATTTCAGCAAGAACAAGCATGGAGTAAATTAATCCAAGAAGGAAAAGTTTAATCAGAGAAAGGGGAGGGAAACTCACCAAGGCGAGGGGGAGGTAGAAAAAGGTCTGCAGCTGCTGATGTGCGTAGGGTGAAGCGTTGGAACGATGTTGGTTGGGATTTGGGAACCAAAGGAAGAAGAGGCCTGGCTGGATCAGCGGAGCTTTTGGGTGGCCCCTAGCGAGGAGCAGAGCGCCCCGCATCCTGTCTGTCCATGCGCCGTCGGCCGCTCACACCCCGTCGGGTCACTCCACCCAACCCAGCGCCATGCCGTCCTCCTGCACCGCCTTGCCCAGCCGCCTTTCACAAGCGCTGTCACCCATCCCGCCTTGCTCAGCCGCAGCGCGGGGCCACGGCCGGCCGCAGTGCGGCGCGTCACCCTTACCATCCTCCCGCATTTTGCTGAGATTGCCATCAAAAGCGCACGCAACGGAACACAGTCAAATTAGCAGAACCGAAGCCGGAGACGCAAAACAATCAGGGAGGCAATGAGATTAGAAGGCAAACGGGAAAAAAAATCAAAGAAATAGAAGCAGGAGATCGAGAAGGCATACCTGTAGAGCGCCGACGACCGGCGACGGGAACAGCAGAGGCAAGAAGCCGGACAGCGAGGCAGCACACGAGCGCAAACACAGAAAACGAATCGATCCGGGAAGGAGGAGCAGAGCATCAGGCAAAGGACAAAACGGTAATCGAACCAAAATCCAGCAAAAAGAAGGAAGAGAGGAGCAACGAACCTGAAGCCGCGCCGGCGACGAAACCCTGGAGACAAAGGCGGCACAGTGGATACTGGAGCAACCGAGACGAGGGGGAGAGGAGAAAAGCGTCGGCGCCCCGAGACCCGATGGAACCGACCTAGCTCGGCGAGCGCGGCGCAGACGCGTGGACCGCACTAGCGGAGGCAGAGCGACGCTCGCGATGCAAGGCTCAGGCAGAGAAGCAGGCTGCAACGTGCGGGCTCTCAGGCAGAGAGGCAGGCTGCAACGTGCGGGCTCCAAAATGACGGCCCGGGACCGGCGACTCGTCAAAGCGCAAACCGACTTAAAACCGACAGACGAGAGGCCCCACACAGAGGACCACGCAACCGCATCACTGCCCGGAACGGTACGCAACCGCATCACTGCCCGGAACGGTAGGTGATTGGCCACTAAAAATGCAAAACGCATGCGTCAACAACCGATTTGGGCGGAGCACTCAAATTTACCGTGGAGCTGGGGATTTCTTCCCCCATTAGACACTTAACTAGGTCGAGCTGCGCGCTCCGCCGCGCCGGTGGGCCTCCACTCGGGTTGGGCTGTAATGTGACGTGGGCCGTCGTCGTTTGTTTTGACTGTTGGTTTTGTGGACGTCGTGGTGTCTGTCTGATATAACCAAGGTGGGTATCGTTGTGTGGGCGGTCTTGCGGATAAGATCAGCCTGGCTTAGGTAAGGGCGCTGTCTTGTCGGTGCTAGGTGGCGGCGGCCATTTGGCCGATGGCGACCGAGAAGAAGGGATACAACGTCCTTGATGGTACGATTCTAAGCTTTTGATTTCTGGTGGGGATCTTGGTGATGGCGATTGGGAAGAAGTTGCGGCCTGTTTTTATTGGCCGTTGTTGTTTTCCCTTTATCATGGTACCTGGGTAGAGGATGGATTTTTTGGGGCGTAGGATGATTTGGGGAATTATTTGTTCGTCTGTTTCTCTTCTGCGGTCAGCATTTTTGCGGATGGTAAAAGTTTCGTGATCCCGTTTTTCATTGGTGGTTGTTAAATATATGGCAGGCAGGGGTCCCCGGGCGCACATCTCTCGCAAGTCGATGCTGGCGGAGGTGGTGAAAGCGGTGAATGGAAGTGAGCCGGTGCTTAACTTCTACGATAGTAAAGGTTCTTTTGTTCAGATGCAGGGGTATTTCTTTGCACCTCGTCCAGGGGGAGGTACTGTGTCGCTTGATGCTGTAGGTTTGCTCTGCGAGACATGGGAAGAAGCAGAGGAAAGTGTGTGTTATAATCTGATTCGAGCTGCCCAGAGGCAGCTTGGTGTTGTAGTGGATGACATGAACTTGGGCGTTGCTTGGGGCGAACGCAGGGAGAAGGAGAGGTCGGCTGCTATTGCTAGAGCATTTCGTGATGGTTGGGATAAGACACTTGGGCATTTGGAGTCTGTTCAGAAGGCATGTGATGAGATGTGGGTTGATGCAGTTAGGGAGGAACCGATGCCGGGTGTTACAACTTCCATTGTTGGTCTAGCTGAATGGGCAGAATGGTGTGTGTGGGACGGTCTGGCTGCGAAGGATGATCTAGAGAAGTCGGTTGGCTGATAGGAATTTAGCGATGAAGATGGTGTTTGCCTGAAGTTGTCATTGTAAATGCCGTCGTCTCTTCAGATGCATATGCTGCTTGTGTGTTTTATGTTTGGCGTCCTCGGTGTGTTGTGTGACGGTTTCCAGCTGATGGGATCTATGTGTATAGTTATCTCCGGAGTTTGGTTTCTGTTTTGTTGTGTTGTCTGTAATGGTGTGGATGTTATGTCGTGCAAGACTATGTTTGTTGAACCCAGTGTTTATAAATAAGATGTAATGGGCTAAATGTGTTCATGTGCTAAATTTTGTTTTTCTATTGTTTTTTTACTTGTTCAGTTGCTGGGCAAGTGGTTTTTGTTATGGCAATCGGTCTGATGGCCCGATGGGCAAAAGTTCTTGTTGCCTGGTGGCTAGGATTTCTGGACATGGTCTGGAAGGGTGTTTATGTTACATCAGTGATATTTTTTTATATATATTTTGTAGTGTTTAAGCTCCGTATTTATTGACTGTTTGGTCTATGTTGTTGGAAAGGTAATAAGAATTAAAGATACTATATGTTTGCACGCAAGTGAAGAGGTGACGATCGATCAGTAATACAGTTTGATATTCTTATATTATTACTTGCAAGTGCATTAGACATCCGGGGTATTGCTAGCACAGATCATGGTTTTTTGAGAATTATGGTTCGGCTGCAAAGGACGAAGCACAGAAGCAGCTGGGGCGATTTTATGGGTTTGTTTAGTTGGTGTTTCTGAGTATGGCAGTCTATGTTTCTGAAGGTTTAGACACATGTGCTGGTCTTAAGTGTTGTATTTGTCAATATCAATAAGCGTCATTTTATTTGGCATGCAAAAGAAGGCATTGCAGCATTGATGTATGGATATAATAGCATGAACATAGAATTACGTTCATATATATTATATGGGGCAATCACAGGATAAGAGCAGTGTTAAGATAAAACATAGTTCTTCAGATATTTCATAACTGCATATATTACAGAGCAGTGACATTACAGTACTGATGCATGGACATAATAGCATGAACACAGAGTTCTGTTTATATATATTACACGAGGCCATCACTGGATAAGAGCAACGCTAAGACAAAATACAGTACCGCAGATATTTGATCGCTGTATATATTACAGAACAGCGATTTCATTGTCCATGCATAGGAGCCAATCTGGGAGTAGAGGATGCTGGCAGCAGGACAGATAGTTCCTTCAGTGATGATCAAGATATCTGCATAGGTTGGGCAATATGTACACATAGAGAAAGACATATGTATATATATTTATGGGTAGCAAAAGGCCTTTTCAAGTGCTATTAATCCAGCGTTCTGAAGACAGAGCTTGTCTGCCTGCAAAAGTTGTTAAAATGCATGTTATATGATGTATTGTATAAAGTTCCAAAAAAAATTTTGATCATGTTAGACGATGTATTGTATTGAGTGGGAGCAAGGGTTATTATTTCTTACATGCAGGGACTGTTTATGGCGCTGTGGTGCTAGTGCCATTGTTAGTTGTAAGGTTGAGGAGTGCCAAGGCAAGCTGATCAACACAGGTTGGAGATGTTTTGTTGCCTGTGAACTGAAGGATGAATTTGTTGCCTCGCCCATTTGCTGTCATGGTGATACCTGTTTCGATTGGAAGGATGTCGGAGAAATCCTGGCAGACCTTGGCCAGATCATGGCAATGGTCTTTGTACATATTGAGCCCTGCCTCTGCAGCCTGAGACACAGCGGTAAGCTTGTCCTGAAATGCTCCTGCCCAGAAGTCAGAGGCTGTGAAGTGTTGTTTAGCCTTCAGAAGACCTTTCAGATTGGCATCATTGATTTCAACTTTTTTAACATCACGGAGATACTCGATGACAGCATCGGCAGCGCCTTCTTTCGCATCTTCCTTGCTCCTCTTTGGGTTGCTGTAGAGTGTGATCGGCTTCTTTACCTTCTTTTGATTCCTTCTTGGGATCTCTATCTGCATCCATCCCACATGCATGCCGGGAGCCTCTTCTTTGATTCCTCTGGAGAGGATGTTGATGTTTAAATCTTTCATGATACAGGGGAGCATGGCAGTCCTTGGAATCTTTGCTGCCATCGCGATCTGCATGATAAAATTTTAGTGGTGAGGTGAGGTGTCATGGAAGCATGATGGATGGGAAATAGGAAATTTAAACATGTTGTTTCTTTTGGTTGTTGTAACAGAAAATAAGCAAATTTTATTATTGTTTCACGTAATTGCTCTGTGCAGGATGGTGATTTGGAGCGCCATATTTCAGTAATATGTGGTACCGTGACTTTTTAGTGAATTGAAAGAAAAAAAAAGAAATACTATTCAGAGCCAGTAATTCTTGCGGATAAAATATAATGGCATGATGGGTATAGCCGGAATTTGGTGAGTGGAATTAGTAGACTAATTTAAACTTTTTTGGGGACCAAAGTAGGGCGACATGCAGATTAATTTTTTATTAGTGGGTAACACATAGATCTTTGAGAGAAGTGATGTGGTAGAATGACCAGCACTGGTTAGCGACAATACATGCACGGAATTTATGAGCAAGTAGAAGCCGTATACGATGCGAGGTGGCGAAGCACTGCTGGATGCTTGGCCGAAGCTTGAACCAATGTGCTCTGTTTTAATGGCCTTCCTTTTTCCAGATTTGTTGGCTTGAAGCACGATGGCGCCTGCATCAGCGATAACTGGTTCGGTCTTGATGGTTCGCTTGATGTCGCTAGCAAATGGCTTCACGCCGCTGTCGTTGTCTGATGCATCGATCACGATGCCGTTTTCCTGCATTTGGAGGATCATTCAGGCAACTAATAGCAGCAATGAACAGGATAGAGCAGAGAGGTGTGATGGCTTTTGCGAGAAGTGAACTACGATACTATGTAGCTAACCTTGGCGTTGCCGTGGCGGTGGTTCTGGTGTTCTTCCTCCGGCTGGAGAAGGTTGAACGACGGATCTTCCATGGTCACCCGCGTCGGACGTGCCGAGGAGGAGACGAAGTAAATGCAGCCGGTGGAGCCGAGAAAGTGGCGATTAGGCAAGTGCTTTCTGCAAGGTTCGGTGAAGTAAATAAGGATAGCAGTGCCTCATGGAGCATCGATTTGCGGTAAATATCGGTGTGCTATTAGTGTTCGCTGGATAGTTTGATATTTTGGGCCGTGCCTATTCTAATGTTTTAACGTGGAGATCGTAGCCTGTTGTGGTGAAGAGTGTTTTTTTTTTCCGCTCTTAACGCTCAGAACAAAATTTGCTAGGGTGATGCTTGATTGTTTAGCTCTATTTGAATTGAGTTTAGTTGAGTTGGACCACGTTGGGAGCATTGCATAGATAAACTTTACCTATATACATATATTTTGACATAACAGATGGACAGAGTTTTCACGGCGAGCTAATTGGCTGTCAAAGCAAAATAAAGCACTACTTTTAAAGAGCCTACATTATGATCTGGAGCTAGTGGCATGGTCTATTGACATGGTTATACAGGCTTGATGCCTGTATGCTTGTTTTCGACAAACACTATTAAAGGGAAGCAGTTTATCTGCGTGCGCCACAAAAGAGACCATTAAGTGACATTCCAAAAAGGTCGACGATGGTAAAATTTCTTCTGGGAACAGCGGCCGATCATGAAGCTTTCATGTTCGCTTGGGGGTTCGTTTACTTTGTCACTCGTGCTTTCTTTGCCTTGCTGCTGGAGCTGCAAAGGGGAAGTTTAAATGAGATGTTGTGTTTATCAGAGAGCAAAAGGGCTTGGTGGCAAGCAAGAAATGCGATATTGGTTAATAGCTAACCTTGATGTTTTAGCCAAGGTTTTCGAGGTTGCTGTCAGGGTTTCGCTTTTTTTCTCACGAGTGTCCTCAGTTAGCTGGGTATTTTCATCGTCAGCAGCATCCTGTAAGGAACGACGAACACTGTTAAATCACTGCGGAAGTGTTTTGACAATGCAGCATTAGTACCTGGGTTTTATGTTGACTATACCTTAGCCTCCGCCATTACATCTGGCAGCGTATGAACAGGAGGATCCAAATCCAGTTTCCTGTTAACTTGTTTTTTCCCTGGCACATCCGTTGAGCTGCAAGGCAAATTGAGCGGGATCATTAGGGTTGGAGAAATAATCCGTGTACCGGTACTGTGACAGTAAGTACCTGTTGTTGAATTGTTTACCTGGGAGTGAGAGATAATGCAGCTGGAACTGGGTTGCCATCAGGGCTCCTGTCTTGAGATAGCGGAGGAGCATCATTTGAGTGAATGGCAAGTATTTCCTGAAATTGGCATTTTTTAGTTTTTATAGCGTGTGTTGGAGACAGCAATGTGATACAATTGTGTATGTAATATATATAGTTCTTATTTTTTAGTTCTTGTAGTGCGTTGGAGAGAGAGAGAGAGAGAGAGAGAGAGAGAGAGAGAGAGAGAGAGAGAGAGAGAGAGAGAGGGAGAGGGAGAGGGAGAGAGAGAGAGAGAGAGAGAGAGAGAGAGAGACGGAGGGAGGCATTACCTTGCTTGGTGTTGTTGTGGTATCTGTGATAGCGCTTGTAGGGATATCGTTCTTTGCCGCTGAAGACTGAGCGCCAGTGCTGGTGGAGGTTTCTTGAGGTTTTGAACAGATGCATGATGGCGATAGATCAGTGTTTTTTTTAATTGGCACAAATGATTGTAAGGAGGAAGGAAAAAGAGATTGATTTGAACAAACCTGTCTGCTCATTGAGATTGTTCGGCGGAACAATAGGAGGAATAGCTTCAATTGCATCAATTTTGAATTAGGGCCGGTCTCTGCCAAGAGCTGTCTGGGGAACACTGAGACGGAACTGGTACTGCCTTCCAAAGCAACGTGTTTTTGGAGGCGGAACAAAGCCTTCAGCATTTCCAGCAGCATCCAAAAGAGCAAGCACTGGGGCACCAATTAGTTGTTCAACTGTCGGGCCAAAACAGACCAGATCAATATTGGGAGTAGATGGATCGTCAAGTGTTCCAGGCTCAACGCCAAGCAAGCTGAGGCAATATCTGCAATCAATTAACTGGAACCATGAGATCATATCTTTCTAAATTTACAGGATCACTTTGTTACAGATCTGAAGGCAATGTTTTACCGTGGTTCTGTAATAGTTCCAGTGCATTTGGGTGTATTGCACTTGTACACAACGCCATATGGCTTCGACTTGCGTAAACACTTTGTGCAGGCCATATACCACCAAGGATGGCCAGCAAGCATTTCTTTCAGCTGGATGTTTACAATGTATTTATTTCCCTGCATATTAGGAGCTTCAAATTTAGCATTGTGGTATTCAGAAGGGAACATGAAATTTCTGATAAAAAGAGAGTAGCATGCCCATATTTGGTGCGGGTCTTCCACATTGGAAAGCTCTGTGACAGTTGTTGGTTTCGCGATTGCACTGCCTGCTGTGTGTCCAACCAATTGGACTGGTTGCATCATGTATGCATATCTGGATTGCATAGCTTTACGATTAAGTGAGGAAAGTGTGAAGAATTAATAAGGCAGAGTGTTATATACAGCATGGAATCTTTTTAAAAACAATATAATAATGAAGAAGCATTGTGGACCTGTCTTGCAGAGCAACAGCTTCAGGTATTGCTGGGTTGATGTACCATCTGCATGTAGGAGATCCTTGCAATTGTAGCCGACCTAGAAATGATGATGGAACATGGATAACATTTTGTGTTTTTCAGATTATAAAATAATGTTTATCTGCTGCTATATGGGGCAGATCAGCGGCGTACCATCGCGCCATTTTGCCGTCAGGCCTACAAAGAGTACTGCAACAGGGGCCTGCTTTGACATAGACATGATTTGTTCAGCTTCAAAACGGTTCGCATGCTCTTTCCAAAGAGTAAGAGGTACTGTTTCACTGTTAGGCATAGCAGGTTAGACACAAAGCAGAGATGATAGCATAGCATAATTGTGCAGATTATGTAAGTACCTTCCATCTGTGATATGAATCTTGTGTATCGCCTTTCTGCCTGTACTTGTATCTTGATCATGTGGAGGTTCACATTCAGTGATAAGACCAACCGTATCTATAGATCACAGAAAAGAGACAGGAGGTAATGTTAAATTAATAAGTAACATAGCAAGCAGGATGCAATGAAGTTAGGTAAAGAAAATAGAAGTGCAGCAATATTATCTTGGCAGGAGCACCTGACAGATAATCAGTCTCATCAACTCTCTGCATCAGGGTTGCGAACGGGACAATGTCACAGGCATATAGAGGGAATGTATCACTGACTGCAGTGCATTCATTTATCTTGGTGTATCTTGTGAATTTTGCTGCATATGGATGCCTGACAGGGCGGTAAGATGGCCTGGAGTTAGTGACTTCGAGTGATTCTATGTAGTACACTTTGTCTTCTGTGAGACGATCCTTGAATGTAGGTAACCATCTGCCTGGTATCTGGGCCTCCATTGCTGTTCCCTGCTCATAGAGGTATTGAGATAATGTTAGGCAGTACATAAGGTAAATGTTAGAAATTCAGAGGAAGGTTTCAACAATTCAATGTTAGGCAATACATAAGGTAAACGCCAGAAATTCATAGAAAGCTTTCAACAATTCAGCGCCATGCCTTTTCATCCAGGAGAACAAAGTCAAGCCTGTTGACCTTTGGAGGCTGGTCATTGCTCAGGAACTCGCTGAAACGAACCACTCTGACCTTTACACGCCATTTCTGCGTGTGAGAGGCCAGATCTTTCAACAGTGAGTAGCTCATCTTCCTGCAATGAAAGGAACGATTTGTTAGTGCTCTGCACTGGTTTGGAACAATTGAGAAGGTAACTTTAATAAAATTATTTGCACAGTGAAAATGTAAAGCAAAAAGGCATAGTGTAAGATGAAAGGAAGCGAAACACAGGAGGCAGTTAAATCCTGTGGAATCAGTAACACAGCATAAAAGGAAGGTTATAAGGCACACAGCGAGATAGAAACGTAAAATACAATGGGACAACTGATGGTGCTTCATAGGGAATTAAACCACATTGTTAAAGGAAACCACAAAATACACAGCTTTTGTCTGGGCATTCCCAAATGAGTACAGTGGACTAATTTTCTAGACTGAATGTAGGACTTCTTGATAGACAATATTTTTTGTTGAAGTGCCGGCTTTGCCTCCAGGCTCCTCTATCAGGATACGAAGACCATCTCTAGTTGTTACTCGCGAGACAGCAACATAGAGCTGTCCATGTGTGAAGACTGGTTCTCTGAGATATACACCGACTTTGGCGAGTGTTTGCCCCTGGCATTTGTTGATTGTCATAGCGTAGCAGACTCTAACCGGGAATTGACGGCGCTGCAGGACAAAGGGCCATTTTGGGCTGGTTCCATTGAGAACTATGCGAGGAATGCACACCAATTTCCCAACATGTGTACCAGTCTTGATTCTTCCTTCCAAAACTGTATCACCTAACCTTTCTATAAGTAACCTTGTTCCATTGCAGAGGCCAAGGGATTGGTTAATGTTTCTGAGAAGCACCACAGGAACACCAATCTTGATACAAAGACGGTGCTGTGGAAAATTGTTTAGTACAATCGAGTTAAGAAATTCAGGCAGGTAAACAGTTTCAAAATCAGAGGGCTCCTCTGTCATGTTAGCAATACTGTCATAGCTCAGGTACTCACGCGCTTCTCCTGGGACTTTTTCAGCCATATATTGATTGACCTCGTCGACCACAACATTTACTGGGCACACAATGCATCGATCAGCGAGATAAGAGATGGATGAGAAGTTGTTTTCGAAATCATCATATATATGTGCTGTTATGGCGGGTATCTTATCTGTTGTGGGTGTAAGGAGTAAGTCATCAGGGATGGAAATCCAAGTTTTGTCAACCTCTCCTTCTCTAGTATGAGTTTCTATGCGACCTTCACCAATGGCGAGCGTCCATTTTGCAAAAGATGACATGACTTCTTTGTCAGTTGGTGACAGAGAAGGATTGCAGAGGCGCATATTTGTAGAAAGGCGAACTAATTTAATATGGCTCCAAAGAGAAGACTGAAGAAGCGAAGCTTTTAATATTTCCATTTTGCTAGCTCCTGGAACGACGGGCAAAACTTGCCTGAAGTCACCACCAAGCACAACTGGCATCCCACCGAAAGGCTTGGTGGCATTAGCTGGTTGATCAACAGAAAGTAGATCACGTAGAGTGCGATCAAGCGCTTCAAAACAGAAGCGATGTGTCATTGGTGCCTCGTCCCATATGATAAGAGACGTTCTGTTGATGAGACCTGCCAGGTTTGTGCATCTACCGATGCTACATTGGCTAGAGTCATTAACGTCCAGAGGTATTTTGAAGCGGGAGTGCGCTGTACGGCTTCCTGGAAGCAATAATGCAGCAACACCAGAAGACGCAACAGGCAGCACGATTCTGTCTTCAGATCTAAGTTTTGCTAATACGGCATTCCAAAGAAAGGTTTTGCCAGTTCCTCCGTGTCCTGGCACAAAATAGAAGAGGCTTTGTCCTTGCAACACAGATTCAACAATCAAGTTATAGATGTATTTCTGCTCAGGGTTCATAACCTGAACCATGCTCTGAGCATCTTCAGCCAATTTGATTTTATCATATGACAGTTCTTCAAGAATAAGTCTATTACCACCACCATCATGAAGCCCTTCTAGAGGCGGAGGAAGGTCATAAGAGGACATTGACAAACCATTGTTCAAGAATAAGGCAGAGAGCTCTCTCAGCAGGGAAGAGAGGAGGACATCATCTGGAACAACACAGCCTGAATTTGCAACAATCCTACGGAGCCTGTAAGCTAAATCGTCAGCCATATACTTCCAATATGCATCAAAGAGGGCACGCACATTTCCGACATCGCAGTACACTAAAACAGTCATGAATAAGTTTCTAAGCTGGAAGCTAGTAGCCCACTGGACAGTCTCGTCAAAGAGAGTAAACCACTCAGTATCGTCCCCAATAAGACCCCTGGCTTGGCAAGCTTCACGAAACGTGGTATATACAATATCGTCATAGGTTCTTACATCTTCATAGCAAGTTGCTCCTTTGACAACCATAAGAAGCATTCTGAGGTAGAAAGGCTCTCCAGTAGTAGGATGTATGTAACGTAACCTGCCAATACTACCTCCTTTCTTTCTCTCATTCCACACTTTATGAGCTTGGTCCCATGTATAAAAATTGGGGAACTCACAATATGTGTGCTGCCTAGCGCGACTGTCTATCTGATTTTTAACAAACCACTCTGTTAACATCCTTTTTGTGGAGTCAGGGTCCTCAAGCACATCATGGAGATCAGCTTCTTCCTGAACAGTCACAAAGTGCATACCAGGAAGGTGGACCACAAGTCGCTCAACAGGAGGGAACTTAGAATGAATTTCAAACCCGTGCAACCTCCATGCAGCCTCACAGCAAGACAGGTATCTAGACTTCATATACTCAGTGATCTCATCAATCCCCTCATCTCCATCATCAGCGGAGGAAGAAGAGTTTGGCTGGCCAAGCTTGAAGTTAGCACAATCATAGCCTTTGTTAACGTACTTGAACAAATATTTGATGAGGTAAGTTTGGTTGCAAGACTCAACATTAATATGGGCTTGATACTTTTTCAGAACCGCAAGATTATAAGGGACAACAAATCTGTTGTCCAGTATCTTATTGTTCTTTCGAACAACAATTCCAGTATCCCTACGGCGGTAGCTTGGAAAGCCATGTTGATCAAAAGTGGTCTCTTGTTGAAAAGGTTTTGGGAAGTTTTTTGAACACTTTCCATCGACCATACAAACGCAGGTAGGGTCAAGGTCACCGCAGGGCCCATGCATCATGAATTCTTGAACTAACAGAATCCCAATGGATCTTCCTTAGGATCCGGTATTTCTGCAGAAATGTGTTCATCAACAGATGCTGCAGTTGGTTCATGGCTGCTACCAGTCTGCCACACCACTATATGAGCATGAGGCAAACCACGTTTCTGGAATTCTACGGTGTCAGCGTCTAAGGCAGCATGTAGAACAGTTAGGCAGCTGGATAGGAGGAAAGGCGTTAAACTTCGGTAAGTAGAGGAGGATAATGAACGAACTCACATGCTCTAACTGGGCCAAAAACATGGCCCTGACGAATATCAGTAAGATATTCCTGGAGTTTCATATGGAAAACTCGCGAGACCACCTCATTACGATCAGATGGCTTTTGGCCTGGTTCAAAACGCACTGCTTCAACTATCTCAGGCCAGTTAGAGTTACATGTAAATGTCGTGAATTTATCAGGGGGGCCATACGCCCGACAAATTGCCATGCAGTCATGATAGTTCTGATGCATATATCTCTTACTGCCAGGATACGAAGCAGGAAGCATTCGTTTAATCCCTACATGTTTCCCGCTAGAAGCGCCTTGACCAACTGCATCAGAGATGCCTTGGTATGTTTCAGAGCGGAGCAACTTCTGATTAAAGAAGTGAAAAGAGAGGCGGATGCCTTCAACACAGAAGTATGCATTGACATTGTACTGTTGAGAGAAACGACCACAGCATGTCGTAGGGTTAGGCTGGCCTTTTCGATAATGGAGGTTATAGCAATGGAATTCCATCATGGTGACATCTTCCCGACCACCAGACGGAGTATCTGGAAACGTTCGAAGCTTGATACCAAGCTCAAAACCCTTGTCACCGTAAGGGAAAAGAAGAGGGTACTGAAGAGCCATAAGCGCCGGATGTATAGGAGAGATCTGTTTGAATTCTCCTGATCGTGACTGAACCACTACATCAAATTCAGACTGTGTAGAGGAAAGCCCCCCAACAATCAAAGCAGCCAACTCCGACGACGCAGGTAAACTGTACGGAGTGCTACGGCCAGTTGTTGATCCAATCAGCCTTATTGCAACCTCAGGTGCATCAGGAGAGAGGAGCCTATCACGGGCCATACGAAACTGCTTCACAAGAGGGTTCGTACGATCTAACATATCAATGAGAGAAGCGACAATAGCAGGATCTGGCCTGTCTGATTCGCGACCTTCAGAAGAGAATATATTCAACCTGTTCTGCAATTCATTAGCAGTATCATAGATGTAAAGCTGAGCAAATTGAGGTCGACCATTAGCAGGAGGTAAAAGGGAACCAATCTGGTGATGCACGACACCATTAATTCGGAAAACATAAGGACCCCTGCCAGTGTTGATAGACTTGTCAACATCAACACCAAGAGACATAAAAGCGAACAGCGAGTTGTACTGCCTAATAAGTTTCATGAAAGCATTAGAGCGTGGCCCCCCATCGAAACGTATGAGCTCTTGCAACGGAGGCGGGAATGGCTTTGCTTTAGGCAGAACAACTCGACCACCACGGCAGCATAAGTTGTACACAATGCAACGACGGGAGCTCTGGCCAACAACCCTTTCCTCATACCAGAAAATTGCATTGCAAAAATGGCAAACATAATCAGGGCCGCCATAGTAAGAGCGGCCTTTGTATGTTGCTGCAAAGATCTGTAAGTCAGGCAAAGGTATGTTGCAGGAACCAGAAAGAAAAGGAGGAAGAGGACCTAAATTGGTAAGTAAAGAAGAGGTAAGCAGAGATGCAAGCAGCACGAACCTTTGAGCATGTCAACATACTCTTTAGGAAACGTAATAACAGGCTGGTCAAAAATACCAGAGGGCAGAAATGGTCCCCTACATGGCATTGGCAAGCATAACAGGAACATCGCACAGGAAACAACAACGGGGAAAAGCACATTAACAAACTAAACTCACTTATAACAGGATACCGTCAAAGGATCAGAGCGAGGCTGACCATCGGTAGGAAGGGACCTGGAACACGAGGACGCACATTCCTTGTCAGACTGACCGTTGTCTGCGTCCGCCTTCGAGATGCATATGCAGGCTGGACCTGCACTCCAGAGGAGGAGGCCAATGCGGGGAACGGGCGCATCCAAGAGTACGTTGAAGGAAGAACATCAACCATTACAGCAAGGTAAGAAGACCCAAGCAGAGAAGGGGGAACCGCAGCAGGCGCAGAAGGAGACCGCAGAGAAGACACGACAGGACGATGCACAGGTAATGAACCGGCGGGTTGATGAGGGAAAAGAGGACGGAAGCTAGGACCCTGAGGAACCAGGTCGACGCGCCGCCGCACATTCCTAGACGGAGCAGGGACGTCCCGCTGACGTCGGCGAGGCATCGAGTCAGTGTGAATCGGAAGGCAGGAAGGCACGCTCCAGGGCAGCTACAAAGCACACAACGTTGAGGAGGCAATGGACAACAAAAAGGGGAGGCGCGAACGGCAGGAAAGGAAACATAATGTAAGAACATAATGCAGGCAGGGCAAAACATTGACAAAGGCAAACCGCAGCAAGTCAAGAGGGATAAAGGATAAGGAGACGTACCCAGCAGCATCATCCAGCGAAGACGCGCAGGAGAAGGCGACCCACGGCGCGCGCCTGAACGAAAAGGAAACACTGCATTTGGGGAAAAAGAAAGAGTGAGCGATAACAGTAAGGGAACCAAGAATCAGAAAACAAAGCAGGGAGGGAGGGAGGCGGGAACTAACCCAAGGAAGATGGAGCAGAGGGATGAAGCGGGGGCCCCCAGGAAAGCGATGAAGCAGGCCCCAACTAATATGGAAGCCGAAGACGGCAAAAGAAGGAACACGACGAAAATGTATCAAAAGAGGAAGGGATTGCAACAAATCGAAGGAGCAAAAAGGGTGGAAATCATACCTAGACGCTGGCAGGAAGGGACGGCGCGGAGTGAAGCAGCCGAGGAAGGCGAGGCGGGCAGGGTCAGAGGACGAAGCAATCGAAGGAAGTAACCAAAACGTCAGGAGAGAGACGAAGCAAAATCTGAGTAAAATGCAGAACAGAGAAGAGGCCAGCAGGAACCTGGAAGGCGAACCGGCGAGGGCGACCGGCGAGGGCGACGAACGGCGGAGCGAGAATAGTACCGGAAGCCGGAGTAGCCGAGCGAATGGAAGAGAGGGAAGAGCGTCGGCGGCGCGGGAACCGATGGAGGCGAGCCAGGGATGGGAGCAGGCGAGGGCGACCGGGGAGGGCGACGAACGGCGGAGCGAGAACAATAGCGGGAGCCGGAGTAGCCGAGGAAACGGAAGAGAGGGAAGACCGTCGGCGGCGCGGGAACCGATGGAGGCGAGGCGGGGATGGGAGCAGGAGAGCGGCGCGTGGAGCGCATTACGGCAGGGCTGCGTCGGTGCGAAGCAGGCCCGGCCCAGCGCACGGGAGGAACGAACAGGCCGCGCAGAACGCTGGAGGTCGGAAATCACGGGCCGCGACCGGCGTCTCGGCCAGAGCGCGGGCCCACAGCTGCCGACGCATCGACGGTTGATTAGCACGGCCTGTACGGATTAACGCTGGAGCTCTGCATTCCCTCAGGAATTAGACTCTTTATTTATTTATATTTTAGTATATCCAAGTCACCAAGGGAGAAAACACACTCTCAGCCAATCAGAGCACAACACACGGATTCACGAGCCCACAAACGCGACCAGAGCTGGCTTATTTTCATCGAGGACATGCATACCCATGAAGAGGGCCCACCCAGGAGTGACCCAACTGAAAGGCAGCGCGAGAGGCCACACCCTCAAGGTCGGCCGACCTAGGGTTGGCCCCTCTCGTGTCATGCTTTCACGTGTCGCCCGCCTTTTAGTGAATGGCTGCGTGTGAGTTTGGTGAATTACCGCCTCTGAAACCACCTTGAAGAGGCTATAAAAGGAGGGGAAGAGCTCCACTCAACACCAGGGTTTACAAAACCACAATAAATTGGACCGCGAAAACCGGAAAAACTGGTCCAGTCCGGTTTACCCGGTTCGCCGGTTTTCGAATTCAAAATTTGAAAAAATTAAAAAATTAACAAAAAATTAAACAAAAATATATAAAAAAAAACTAGATGAAATTTGCAGCACAATGGTGGAATGAGAACATGAAAATTCGATCGTTTGATGGGACAAAAAAATCACGCAAGTTTTTTGGGTTGAAAAAGAAGAAAAAAGAAAAAACATTCAAACTAGCAACCTTCCTCAATTTTTTTGACAAAACAAACGATTGAATCTATGTGCTCCGTTTCCACCATTGGGCTGTAAATTTGATCTAGTTTTTAACATATTTTTTGTTTCAATTTTTTTTGCATTTTTTCATTTTTCTCTTTAAACCGTTTTCCAGAATTCTTTTCCGGTTTACCAAATATTTTGATGCTTTTTTGTTCAAATTTTGTCATTTTTATTCTGATCCGGTTTTTGACTGGTTTTTTGGGTTTTAGTGGTAACCAAACATCTCGGTCTGGTCTTCTGGTCAAAACGGGATTACAAACCCTGCTCAACACACACCTCAAGATCAAGATTAGTATTCCACTCCAAAAGCGTAGCACTACCTCCTTAGACTGACTCCAACAAGACAGCGCAAACGCATATATGCGTCGCCGCGGGGCACTGTGCATGGCGGAAACCTCTCCAACAGCAAGCGCAAAAGGAGCCTGCAGTTTGCGATCGAGGAGAGAGAAGGCGCAAAAATAGATATCCTCTCTCCTCGAATGCATTGGTGGGACGGCGCGCGGGCGGGGCGGCGACCCCACCACCATCCCGCACGTCAGCTCCACCGCAACCCCTGCGCTGTTCGGGTGATTGGAGAAGGCCATGGAGGCGGGCTCGCGCGGAGCTCGCGGCTGGCGTGGAGGTGAGCTCGCGCGGCGGTGGCGGCGCGGCGGGCTCGCGCGGTGGTGGACGCTGGAGGACCAGCACTGAGTGGGGCGGCCGCCGGCGGTTGTCCCGTTGATGTCGTCGAATTGGAGCTTGTCGACATCCCACTACGGCGAGGACGGGGAGCGGGCGAAGGAGGGCCTGCTCTGGCGCGCGGTTGCAGCCTTGCCGTGGTGGTGGGATGCCGGTCACGCCGCGGCGGCCGACCCGCGGAAGCCCGTGTTCGCGGCCATGGTGGCCCTCGCGCTCGCGCTCATCTCTCTGCTCGTGTTCGACCACGGTCCGACGCCGCCCAGCTCGCCCTCCATGGCCTCCCCATGCGCCGTAGCACGCGGACAAGCCCTGCATCGTCGACGAGCTCCGCCCCTGGCGGCGCATGGCCGATGCGGTCATGCGGAGCGGCGCAGGCAGTCGGCCACATAGGGCACGCAGCGGCAGCGCGGCGCGGCCTCCCTGTTCCCCTCCTCCAACAGAACGACCAGCAGCACCTTCGCCGCCAGCCTCGCCAGCCTCCATTGGAGAGGGATTGAGCACAAATTGTTATGGGGCTTGATTTGGGGGACAGCGCGCTGGTCCGGCTTGATTTGGGTGACGTCGACCTCCAGCACGGTGTCGTCCTGCAGCTGCAGCTCCTCCTGCTGCTACTGTTGCGGAATCGGGAGGACGACGGGCGCGACGGCCGCTGCGCGGAGGAGCAGGAGCAGCAGCGGGGCGCGCGGCGGCACGGGCGTGCGCTGCGGGCGCGGCGGGGCAAGCGCGACGGCGCGCGCGCGGCGGGGCGCGGCGGCGCGGGCAAGCGCGACGGCGCGTGCGCTGCGGGGGTGCGGCGGCGCGGCCGGGCACTGCGGGCGTGCGTGTGCGGTGGTCTGGTTTACTCTGCGTCCTGGCTGTTGGAGAAGCTGTGATTTGAAGGGAAGGCAGAGCACTGTAGATTAGAGGCAATGGGGGATTTGCTTCTCAAATTTGCCTAGGCTTGTTGGAGTCAGCCTTAGTGCTTAGAAAATAGGGAGAGGGTGAGGAGGAGTCCGAAGGAGTTTGAGCCTGTCCAGCATTTTCTCCAACCCCTTGTTCCTCTGCGGATGCTTGCCATTTATAGTAAGTCTTCGTGGTCTCTCCTGATTAGTGTCACAATATCCATCTAAGTTTTTCCGTCTTTAATTGTTGTGCGGCAGAAACTGTTCGACTTCTTTTTTCCGGAATGAAAAAGTGAGCAGAAGTTTTTTCGGAATGAGAAGTGACCAAAAGTGTATGCCAGTGATAAGTTGTGTGCTGTGTTGGGAATAAAATGTCGGTCATGACGGTAGTTGCACAAACGTGAAGCTGCTTAGAATTGCACTCGGCTGTTAGTTCTTAGTTATTGGATCATTCAGATCCAGAAATTGCACTCGGCTGTTGACGCCATGAATCTTCAGTGCCATTACCACCATCTGGTGTTTTTATGCGTGATTACCTGGCGTAGTATAATTGCTGCTGCTTGGGCCGGCATGGATTGCTTAGTATTACGCGGCTAGAAATCCAACGCGTTTGGGATGAATACAAAGGTGTGTTTTGTTGGAGGGATCACTTCAAACGGGACGGAACCGTTCCATTTTTTACGGTGTTTGTTTTTGGAATCGAGAGGAATGGAACCCTTTCACTAGAGAATATTCGCTCAGATTTGGGACCAAACCATCCACCCAAAAACCGGCGGACCAACCCGTCCCGCTTCAACGCCGTCTCTTCCCCGTCTCCTTTCTTCTCGGTGCGACGTGTCCATGGATACTCACGGCATGATGGCAATCCCTCTCCATCACCACCCACGCCACCGGCCCCATCTCCAGATCTCGGTCGCACAAGCTCACTCTCCAATCTCGCTTGCACCAGGTATCCTTTCCAGATCTCACTCGCAACAGGCCTCCATCACCACCCTCCTCTGGCTCCCTCTCCAGATCTCACTCGCACATGCTCACTCTCTAGATCTCGCTTTCACCAGGCACCCTCTCTAGATCTCCCAGGCATAAGGTGTTGAAAATAATGTGAGCGTTTCACATTTTTCCTGGAATTTCAAATGCCGTTGAGATAGCCTGCATGAAGGCTTGCATGCGTGGGTCTCATAAAAGGCAGCATTATGCTGAAATATTCCTTTGTCTCTCATTCAAATCTCTTGATACGGCAGCTGACCAGGTGATGGTGCTTTCCAAAGCAACGTACACGGCCATCACGGAAATAATCATGGAATTATGAGCTGCGTTACTGCCGGTTTTACAACGTTCAATCAGAGGCCTTTATATGGCAGGGAGACGTCCCTGAAAAATCAGAACGTGAACCACATCTCGCCTTCCTCCTTGCCTTCTCCATTGCCACAGAGCTGCGCCATCGTCAGTTCCAAGCCGGCCGTGCTGCTCGTCGTGCAACGACAGCTCGGCGAGCGGTGTATCTCCGAGCCCTTGTCGCTTGAGTCCCTGCACGGGGGCGGCATAGAGGTTTCTGGGCAGCGCACGGTGTGCGCGGCCGCTCGGTGTCCTTGTCTGTTCGTCTACAATCATCTCCCGACGTCCTCGGCAGTTCGTGTTTGATCGTCCACGAGAGTTCGTGACTGCTTCGACTACATCAACCTCTGTCCCTGTTGGTCGAGACCCTGCTCTGCATTTTTGTTGAAGCGCTGCCGTAAGTCCTTTTGATTTCTTCCATAGCCTTTCTGTTGTTGAAAACTAGTGCCTTGCTTTGTCTAGTTACGTACAGGTCATATACGTACATGCAAGCATGAGTAGATTAATCATGTATGCCTTTTTCATCTTATCAGTCTGGGCACTTGAACGCATGATTAGTAGTGCTAGTTTTCTATTCAGTATAAGGCAACGAAGTGCTACCTTTCCTGTACATGATCTTGTTTACTTAGCTGCTGTAGTACTAGTCGATTGTCACATGCTAGTAAATTTGGCCTGGTTGTTTATTTTGATCATGCACCTGTTATTTAAAGGAATTAAATTAGTGACAAATTCTGCACTGAATCTAACATAAGGCTCCATCTCCGCTACCGAGCCAGAGGAGGTGAGGACAGCCACGCCGCCATCCTGCACATTAGAGGTGGTGGTGACACAATATCGCCGGCCCACGCAGATGAGGGATTCCTGCTACCATAGAGGGTTACCGGAGGAGGAGCTAGGGCCATAATTTCACGTCGCTGCTACCACCGAAGATGCCAATGGAGTCTGGAGCCGCGTAAAATCCAAACCATAGATTTTAGTTTTGAGTTGAAGCTTTTTGAAATTTGACTTGAAGCAATTTGAATTTGATCAAATTGTGTATTGTTTCTAGCTGCTCTACGTTTAGTGTAATTGCTTTTTTAAATCAATTTAGATCTTATTTAGATTTGACTTAGTGGAAGTATTACTTCCCACTATTTGAAAATAATTGTCACTCTGAAAATCACTGTAGCAAGTTTACTCTACATTTGTTTTTACAAAATATCTTTTTTTTGAAATTATATAATGCTACTGTAGTCTGCTACAATGATTTTTCGGATGACAAAGTATTACCTTACAAGGCCCTGGTTTGGATTAGTTGCCCCGGGAAAAAAGGCCGTTGGTGAAAGCTTTAGATAGTCGGCCTCTCACCACACAATCCCCTGACGAGAAGAGAAAGGCCCACGGCCCACCGAAAGGTAACCGAACCGAATCAAACCCTAGCCGGAGTGTCGGCCTCTCCTACTTCACCTCGCAGCCTTCGTCTTTCCGACCGCCGTGTCTCTCCCGTAGAACCCAGCTCCCCAACCCTAATATCAAGCCAACTACACGCATCGATCGATTAACCGGCGCCGATGGCAGGGAAGGAAGAGGGACGGATCTTCGTGGGCGGCCTATCGTGGCAGACGGACGAGCCCAAGCTCGAAGAAGCATTCGCCCGCTTCGGCAAGGTCGTCGACGCCCAGGTATAGCACACGGCCGGCAAAGGCTAACGCCATGGATTTTTTTTTTCTCGTACAAATGGCGCTAATAGATCTGTAGCTTTGTGTCGTCCTCGTTAGATTACGAAGGGATGTGACGTAGTGGTTGGAAGGGAGCGGGGGGGGGGGGGGGGGGGGTGTTGGTGCAGAGTGGAAAGGTGGATCCGTGAATCACTTTTGGGTGTGATCGTAGGGGAATGCTCCTTTGCGTAGGGTGTAGGATTGAGATGATGTTATTCTCTTGTTCTAAACAAGGCGTTAAAACAAGTTTTGTTGATGTTTTGAAGTAATCAACTTCTCAAAAACAGGGAGAAGTTATTATGAGTTTGGGGTGTTGGATCCTTTCAAGGAAAAAAAGCATGATAAATTTTTTTAGTTTCTCAAAGAGGGTAAACATCCTAGTTGAATTTTTTTGCCCTGCAACAGGCTTGTTGTTTTTCAATGCTGTATGCTGGATCTAGTTATCACACATACTTACTCATGTCTCTCTTTCTTTGCAATTGGAGTCTGTGAATGAGTTCTCTCGGCCCTTCTTTGTTTGCTAAGGCTGAATGAGCTGGCAGATTTCCAGAGCTGGACTGCAAAGTGATACTTGTCCATCACAGCTAGATGCCTGAGTTGAGACTTTGCCTGTGAGATTGGATTGAATATACAGGGAACAGCGATTGGTTACTGTTGCTAGTGTTCTGCTCTCTTTTTTGTTCACCTTTGTTGTCTGACGAGAGAAGGAATTTTGCTGCAAACATTTCAGTCTAAATCGACAAGCAATACTTGCACTGGCCCCGTAGCTATTGGTTTGATGTTGTTGTGATTTTGAAATTCTGCTGTTCCATCACAAGAGTTTTGGCACTCCTGTAGAGAACAGCAGCATCGGCTATGTTCACGCCACAAGGATGATCAGTAAAATTGATTGACCTACTTTGAAAACAACTGAGCAAGTTTCTGCTGTTTGCCATATCAAACAGAGTTAATTGGCTGATGAGGTGCAACAGGAATCAAGTTGGAGTTTCTGATTGTGGTGCACTGTTCATGGCTATGTTTCTTGGTGGACTGAATTTGCATCTTGCAACTAGAGATCTTGACTGGGTTGATTTGGTTTTCCTTTCTTGATATGGCATGTCTGCGTAGTCTTTCACACCTTGCTTCCTGCATAAGCATTTATTGAACTGTCGACATGTTTTTTTTTCTCTGTTGCATTTTATTAAAATTAAGGTAACTTTTCTACGATAATGTATGCCTGCAGTTATTCATAAACGTGGTTAGGCATTGAATCATCAACAACTGCAGCCACCTTTGGTCTTTGCTCTTACTTTTTTGGTCGTTGTGTGATACTTGCTTTTTCCTCTCTTTTTTTTTTTACTTCCTTGATATTCTTTGCTGGTTCTTGTGGATTTAATCTCTAACAGTGTAGCCTGCACCAACTTGCTTGGGATTGAAAGGCTTTGTTGTTATTGTTTTGTTGTTGTGTCTTTCTTGTGTCATCTGTTTTCTAAGGAGTATGGTGGCTGCTCGAAGTAATGTTGTCGATAAAAGTCCAGATTTGCATATTGGTTCATTGTGCACTAAAAGACAACTTGCAGAAGCAAAAAGTTTGATGTTGTCGTTGTGTGATAACATTGTTGGTTTGGGTCACCTTGGTTGCATTGGAGTGAAAAGACAGTTCTAGAGCCGGTTTATCAGACAAGCACGGACGCAGTTCAGTTCAGTTCATACTTTCGCTGTTGTTGTTTTCATGGAAATGGAAGTTGTTTGCTTCTATAGGTTTTGTTCACGTGATATTTATGGTAGAGAATATGGCAGTGGGCATATCTGCTAGATTGTCCAGAGACCTCAAAATGAAATTATCGGGAGAAGTTAGTGAATATGGTAGCAGCCAAACTTTCACCTGGTTGGAAATAGTTCCCTTCTCGAGATGCAGTGCGCAGGCATTGTTCGGTAGATTTACCGCTTGTCTGTGGTAATGAACTTTACTCTTCTGGGAATAGATTCTGTCACCAAGCTAGTGGCTGCAGCTTTGTCAGTTTTATGATTTGTTCTTGAATCACAGTCACTAAGATACAGGAAAAACCTAATCTCAACACCTCTTCTAAGGTAATGTCTTTCTGTTTCTGTCAACCATCACTAAATTTGTCCTGGAAGTTATTCTGGTTGTGGTATTCTGTTTAACTTAACGGCTGCTATGGAATTTAATGTTAATGGCTTCTGTATCTATTACTTCACCTTACGGTATCCATGTGCCTAGTGGTAACCTTTTTGAAGCACTCATAGGAAGCTATTTTGGATAATAGAAGATTTAATGCAGTTTCTGATAAAAGTAGCTTGGAATTAAATTGGTACAACAACCATTTTGTACTTAATGTAGAATTATTTGCTGAAATTTATTTTGTGTCCTCCGTGTTACGTCAAAATTCAAGTATTCTGCATCACTTAACTATGGCTGGGGTTCAACCTCTTTTTGTTGTGCTGCACTATTCCAACTATCGTTTTTGGACCATATATTGCTGACCTTTGTTTTCTTTTCACTTGTTTCTTGTAGATAATGCTGGAGAGGCACACAAACCGCCATAGGGGCTTTGGCTTTGTGACATTTGAAGATCGTCGAGCAGTTGACAGTGCTATCAAAGAGATGCATGGTCAAGAGTTAGATGGACGGACCATTTCTGTGAACAAGGCTGAGCCTAAGATGAATACAGATGATACCAGGTATGAGAGTGGTGGTGGACGTGGAGGAGATTACCGTGGTAGTGGTGGTAGAGGTGATGGTCCACCCCCTGGCAATTGTTTTGAGTGTGGTCGATCTGGTCACTGGGCTCGTGACTGTCCAAATGCTGGTGGAGGTCGTTCTGGTAGATTCTCATCCAAGTTCAGTGGTGGTGGCAGCAGTGGTGGCAGGGGAGACCGTTTTTCTGGACCTGATAGGTTTGGGGATCGTTACACGGATGATCGTTATGATGGTGGCCGTTATGGGTACCGTGACCCAGTTGACAGCAGAGACAGGTATGCTGGGGGCCGTGATCGTTATGCCAGTGATCGCTACCCATCTGGTGGTGATCACTTTGGTGCGGACAGGTATGGAGGTCCGGACCGTTATGCACCAAGTGGTTATGGCAGGGAGCGAGAAAGAAGCTATGAGAGAGATGGAGGCCGTGGCGGCGGCAGGTGGCGGCTATGATCGGAGTGGCCCAAGGGGTGGTGCAAGCTATGACAGGGACGGGCCAAGAGGTGGAATGGGTGGTGGGTATGACAGGGATGGTCCACGTGGCGGAGTTGCTGATCGTTACGGTGGTGGAGGACCTGCACGCTATGATGGAGGAAGTTACAGGGAGAGGCCTGGACCGTATGATCGTCCCAGCAGGGGAGGGCGTTTCGATGATCGTTACTGATGACTGTCTGTAGGTCTTCAAATTTCATGTTTGCGGTTTGCCATGGCTCTGAATGCTTAATGAATTATGGAGAATGCTTAATGTATTTCTATTGGTACTGTTAGTTTATTATGTATTTCAACCAGTACTGGCACCGGTGTTGCCGTCTTGATAAGTTATCCAGCAGACTGTTTGCATGCTGAGTTTATCCGTCTAGCTCTGAGCTCTTGAATCACTTACTGTTGAATGCTCAGTCTTGTATCCTGAAGTTGTAGGGAGTTGGAGGTTTCAGTGGTTGGTTGCTATTGTTGATCTACATCTCTGCCATGTAAGGTTTATATTCTCAGTGATGTCGTTGATCTTTTAATGTCTGGTAGGCGAGGGTTATATTTTCAGAGGTTGCTTGTCGATGCTGATTTGATGCAAGGAGTGTATGTTCAACAGTTGCTTGTCATGGTTGGCTCTGAAATACATAATTCACGCAAGAATCAGAACTGAGACAGTGTCTGAAAGTTTCCTTGTTGCAGAGAGTGGAAAACCTGCACAATAGTTGCTAGAAATCTGTCATTGATCCTGAAAATATGCCCCAGAAGCAGTGGCAGCACAGGAGCCGAAACTAGAATGGCATGTTGTGATCCTGTGCAGCATCTTTTCATCTTTCTTTCGTTTTCGCTTCATGGTTTGTCTGTGACTGCTTGTACAAATTACATTACATAGTTGTAAATCTTTTTCACAGAATTTCAAATCGAAATGATGCAAAACTTTAGCATTCCGTTGCCTAGGTTGGTATTTTGAATTTTGTTTCAGACGCAGATTGCCGACGTTGAGAAGCATCAATAAAATAGGGGATTGCTATAAGCCACCCGGGCATTTGAGAGGAGGCTGCCACCCGAATTTTCTCTTCCCTCCCTCTCCCCCTTCCACTACTAAATCCGGCTTCTTCTTCATCTCCGACGAGTAGGAGCTTCTCCGGCGAGGTTAGGGTTAGGGGTTGGGGGCCTCACCGGCGGCTGTCGGACCTAGAAGAAGGGGAGGCAGGTCGGCCTCGCGGTGGTGGCGGGAGAGACGGCGGAGGCGGAGGCGGCGGGGATGCCGCCGGAGCGGGCGGCGGGAGATGGCGGTTGGGCCAGGGAAGGGCGGGGGCGTGCATGACGCCGGCGGGGCGGTTGTCCGGCGGCGGCGCGGAGGGCGGCTGGGAGGTTGAGCTTCGGGAGGAAGAAGAGGCCGGAGGTTGAAGAAGACTGGCAGCCGTTGGATCTCTTGATCCAACGGCTGCAAAATCGGGTGGTGGGCACCCGGGAAATGCCCGGTAGACAGCCCCATAAAATATGGGACGCAAGAAATTTTTTGAAGTAAAAATGTCGGCAGTCAGTCCAATCATAGCCAGTGGCGCCTGTCACAATCTTCGTATCTCTACCGTCCAGCATGACTTATCCAAAAAGTTCCCATCACTATCTTCTTTGACTTGTCAAGAACAATACCAATCTTGGTTTAATAATACTTCAATCAACCTCATCTTTATCTTGTAACCCATGAACGCCCGGTAACTCTAAAAGTAATCGCCATAGCCATCAGCATTAAATCCGTAATGCAACTCCAATTCGCCTGCTAACTCTAAATGTAATCGCCATAGCCATGACGCATTCTCAGAGAGCTAGAACAGAGCAACGGTGGAGACTCTCAATTCGCCTGCAACTCCAATTCACGAGGATCATGCCCGATTATGAGATTCAAGCAGGGTCTTAGCGTTATAGAAATTATTTTGGAAGCTGCCATAGTTGCGGCCTCAATGAATTTAAATGTACTCTAACGCGAAAACGAGCTACATTTCATTTTTCTTTCAATAATTCCTCAAATCACACCTGTGAAATTTTATGCTCATATTTTCTCAAACCCGTACTCAAAAAAATGTAGCTTTTTTTTTGCGAGCACAAAAAATAGTTGCACAGGAAATGCCAATAGAGATTTTCTAATTCGACAAATTTTGCCTACCAAAATAGCACTTACCAGAATATTGTGCTTTTCGTGCTTTTTTTGCAACAAAGAAATCACGTTGCCTAAGTTATCCAATTACTTCTATTCATTGGTCTATTGGTGTTAAAGATTTCTATGAGATTTTGGTCCTTGTTTCGAAGCCATAAGCAGGACGGAGCCAGGTTCAGGCCAACCTGGGCTCCGGCCCCTCATTGCTTGTGCAAATTCCTCACTAATTTCTGAGACAAAGTACCATCAACAAGGCTATTTAGTTGTAGTTTTACTTGATGGCCCCTCTTGAGTTCATGCTGCTCGCAGTGCATAAGCTTAGATCTATCCTCTATAGCAGCTCGACATGAAAAAGGCTAATATTTTTTGCAGATTCATGTTTTTCAATTGCAGATTCTTATTCATTATGTGGATAGCATGGAGCATTTGTCTTACACGACGTACTATAGATTCAATTAGAATGCCCCATGTATCATATTTCTTCATTTAAAATTGCGGCATGGCTTTGTGTCTTAAGGAGAGGCGTGACATAATCCATTAGATTTAATGGCGCCATTCCAAGGATAATGATTGAGATCCCACTCCACTAAAAATTTAAATAAATTTTAGCTTTAATAATTCACAAAAAATACTCGGAAATTTAACTTATAAATACTTCAATCACAAAAAAATTATAAATATTTCATTTTTTTATTTTTGTGTTTTTGAATAGGGCTTAGATAAAATAAATGGAAAAAGGAAACTGGATTAAACAAATTAAGGAAACCATAACTTATTTTTGCTGCCCAAGAAAGCCCAACCAGCCATTTAGTCCACAGTTCCGTTGGACGAAAAACTAGATCAAGTAACTCACATACACCAAATAAACGCCTCCCATAAATACAAACACACAAAAAAGAGAAAATAAATCCAAAAATCTCCCATTTCTCCTCCTCAGCCTTCCTCTTCCTTCCCATTTGATCCCTTTCTCTCTCCGTCTCCCATATCACCAGCGAGCCTCCTCCCCATGGCGCCTCCTCCCCTCCCGTCGTCGCCGCCCCTGACCGGCTGACCCCACCTCACCCCGCTCCCTCCCTGCCACCTGGCCCCCACACCTCCTTCTCCTCCCCCACCATCACCACCAAATCCGCAAATCCCCCGAGGAAAGAGGAAGGAATTGGTTGGCTGATCGATCGGCCGATCCGCCGCCGCCGGCCTCCCAATCCGCCATGTTCAACAAGATCATCAAGCGGGGCGCCCGCAAGGGCGCGCGCGCGGATGGGGCTGAGCCTGCGCCGCGCCCCGCGGCGCCCTCGTCGTCCACCGGGGGCGCGGGCGGAGGCGGCGCTGGCGGTGTGGCGGGGGGCGCCGCGCCCGTCACCGTCAACCACGCCTCCAGGGCGTCCGCGCCGTCGCCGTCCTCGCCGACCTCGCCGCACCTGGCGCCTGCCGCGTTTCAGGCCAACCAGGCCGCGGTGGCGGCGTCCCAATCCTCGCAGTCGCTCCTTGAGCCGCTCCCGCTCCTCCGCGACGTTGCCGCCGCTGACCGCCCGAACCTCCTCCTCCGCAAGCTCCGCCTCGTCGCCGCGCTCTTCGACTTCTCCGACTCGCTCAAGCACCCCCGGGAGAAGGAGGCCAAGCGCCAGGCGCTCCTCGAGCTCGTCGATTACGTGCAGGCCCCTGCGCAGGGTGCGGGCGCCAACGCTCCCGCACGCCTCCCGGACCACGTCCAGGAGGCGCTTGTTGCGGCCATCTCGGCAAACATCTTCCGCCCCTTGCCACCCGCGCTGCACGAGTCTGCAGCCGCCATCGACCCTGGGGCGGCCCCTGACGAGGAGGAGGAGCCCTACCTCGACCCCGCCTGGCCGCACCTCCAGCTCGTCTATGAGCTCCTGCTCCGGTACGTGGTGTCACCGGATACCGACACTAAGGTGGCCAAGCGGTACGTAGATCACGCCTTTGTGCTCCGCTTGCTCGACCTCTTCGACTCTGAGGATCCCCGCGAGCGCGAGTACCTCAAGACCGTGCTCCACCGCATCTATGGCAAATTCATGGTACACCGCCCTTTCATCCGCAAGGCCATCAACAATGTGTTCTACCGGTTCATCTTTGAGACACAGCGCCACAATGGCATAGGGGAGCTCCTTGAGATCCTTGGAAGCATCATTAATGGCTTCGCCTTGCCAATGAAGGAGGAACACAAGTTGTTCCTTTCCCGTGCACTCATTCCGCTGCACAAGCCCAAGTCTGTTGCGATCTACCACCAGCAACTGTCATACTGCATTGTCCAGTTCGTTGAGAAGGACTACAAACTGGCGGACACTGTGATCAGAGGGCTGCTCAAATACTGGCCAGTTACAAATTGCCAGAAGGAAGTGCTGTTTCTAGGGGAGCTCGAAGAAGTGCTCGAGGCGACACAGCCTGCTGAATTCCAGCGGTGCATGGTACCGCTGTTTAAGCAGATTGGCCGGTGTCTTAACAGTTCTCATTTCCAGGTATGTTTCAATTGCTTTGCTGGTCTCTCATTTATATTCTGTGGTGTACATTTCATCAGCCTGCTACCATACGTTTACAAATGTGGTTATTTGAGTTATATGTGCTCCATACATCTGGAGATGTGCCTGTTTGAGGTAAATGTGCTCCCGTGCATGCTTAGTGCCAAATCTCTGTTTCCTTGCCAAGGAAACAATATTTTTATGAAAAGGCACATGGTGTGTTTCATAGGAATGAAGGTTTTGTTTTTGCTATGTGCATGTTGTTCTTGCGACCTAGCATAAACAGTTCTTTTGTGTGTACTCAAATGGGTTTTAAATCAGATAGCACCGCATTACCATTGAGTTTTCCGTTAGTATTTGTGATATATCTTTTATTGGTTCCCCCTTTCTAGCTTATTACTAGGGTATATACTCGACACCATCTTGATTTTGTGCTTCCTGTCATCAAGGTCATTTTGGATTCCACTGGCTGCTCTGGGATGTCAGAAATGGCATTGCATGGGAAAAAAAATATGTTCATTATTTTCTCTCTCTTTGACATCTTGCGCTTGTTGCCCAGACAAAGATACATTCATTCTGCTATAGTAGGACAGTGGGTAATAATTAATAGTTTTTGCGAAGAAAACTTGCCTATTCCTCGCCTCGACCAATTTTGTGACAACATATCTTTTAAAGCATAGCTATGTGGGTGTCTTCTGATATGTGGCACTTGTCTTGACTCCATCAGTTGGGTTGGTCTTTTTAAATTTAATTCCTCGATAAAACACCATCATTTTTTAAGGAAACTACGGCAAACCCTTTGGGATTGCCTGAGCTTTTATTGCATTTTGTAACACCATCATTCAACGTCCTCCTTCCTGCCTATCTCACAACCAGAACAGTCGATCACATAGGTTAACCAAGTTTCTAGTCTTGAATATTGAGATGTTTGACGAAACTTTGATGCCATTGAATGAAAGAAATTTCTGTGAGGTTAGATAAGAGAGGTGACTTATCAATACCGACGTTGCATGTATCTATTAGATACGAAGCACTTAAGGAATTTTAAGATTGAAAATGCATATATAATGAAACCTGTTTCTCGAGACTGGTTCTTTTTTTTTTGTTTTTTCTCGAATATGAAGGAGCCAAGACTGGTTCCTGAGTACAGCCTTCGTTACTAGTGGGCATGTTTGGAATACCATGCTAGCATTCTTTATCAAGATAGTTATATCCTTTACCCGCGGATGATTAAGTCACATTCTTGAAAGTCAATCTGCTCTGGTATTTTGCTCAATGTCCCATGATCTTTCATTGTTATTGCAACTGGAAACTTTAGCAATAGGAATTCACCCATCCATTTATCCTCTATATTGTATTTGAATTTCATGGTATTTAGCGAAAAATGATAAGACACACAACCATTTACTCTAGTAACATGTTCCTGAATTTGAATAGTAGGATCATCTCACTTGTGGGAATAATAACGTCTTTCTTTTCTCTTTTTCTGCCTCGGCGAGAACGCCTTCAATTTTTTTTCCCAGATTTTAATCATTTTGTTTTTTCTCTCTTATCATTGTGCTGTATGCATGTAGCTAATTTGGGGTTATGGTCCACATAGTATAATACGGAAAATGATGCACAGTAACTTTGCTTTATATAATCCAAAATCTTTGTAACTCCACTATAGCTGCAAGATATCTCGTGTAACATTCACTCCAGTGTCTAGACACCACTGTGCATCATGAGAGAGCCCCAATATCTATGATGATGGTTTCAAGCATTTGTTTTGATTTGTCCTCTATTGGATATTTTTTATCATTTGGTTCCGCTACTATTTTTCTGTTCAAACATTGTTTGTGCTTTTTGCTAGTTTTCTGTTCGAACATTCTAGTGAATATTAGTTGAGAAAGTGCTTCAAGTAGCTCTCAACTCAGTAACAACATAATTTCGAAAATACAATGCTTTATACTTTTGGATGACTAGATAAAAGATACATTTTCTCTTAAGCTTTTGAGCTATGATGTTTGTGCAAATGATCGAAATTTCATTTCTTTTCTTGATAAAGATGTCAATACCTCATTGCAATATTTGATACACCTTATACTATAAGTGTGCCCAGTTTTGTTTTTCGTAAACAAAGTTACTTTAATTATGTAGACAACCGAGACATTCCCGCCTAACAATTAAAAGAGTGGCTTCATTACTTCTGTGTCCTTTCTTTGCTTATTCTCGTTTCCCATTACCTCTCTGTACCACTCGCGGCATTCCTTCATTGGCTTTGCCTCTGAACGTCTCTTTCATCTTTCTTTTGCGAATGCCTAGCCCTAATAGATCTATTCAACTATTATTTATCGTGTTGGACTCATTTTAATTGAAGAAGAAACATAAAGACAAGGAAGAGGCTCTACCATCAAGGAATTTATTTTAGGAATACTCTTTCTGTTTTCACACAGTTATTTGGTGCTTCCTGATGAAGTAGTTGTGCAACTGTTGTTCAATCTGCAGTTAAATCAGATAATTTTTTCTCTAAAATGTTGTACTCGTTTTAGTTGAAGGAGAAACATAAAGTCAAGAAAGAGGCTCTACCATCAAGCAATTTATCTTATGAGAGCCCTTTCTGTTCTGACACAGTTATTTCGCTGCTTCTTGATGAAGTAGTTGTGTAACTGTGGTCGTCCACTCTGCAGTTAAATCAGATAATTTAGTCTCTAATGCAGGTTAAATAATTTTGGCTTGAATTACGCTGTTAAGCTACTAAGGCCTGCTATAATGGCTGTTTCTGCTACTTCAAAGCAGCATACCTTCCTGTGCCTTTTACTTAAGCTACCGTTGCTTAAATGGAATCCTCTCTCTTTGTCTAGTTGTGACAAGTATTTTACTATTTTGATGTAGCTGTGCCTGCTCTTTTTATACATGACCTTTTCATCTCTCTGATATCTTTGATTTATTATTGATTTCCCTGTCAGGTTGCTGAGCGGGCTTTGTTCCTGTGGAACAATGATCACATTGTAAGCTTGATAGCCCAAAATCGTGGGGTTATATTTCCTATCATATTTGAAGCTCTTGAGAGGAATATACAGAGCCACTGGAATCAAGCCGTTCATGGTCTCACGGCAAATGTTCGTAAGATGTTTTTGGACATGGACAGTGAGTTATTTGAAGAGTGCCAGCAGCAGTACATGGAGAAACAAGCAAAAGCCAAAGAGATGCAGGAGCAACGGGAATCTGCATGGAGACAGTTGGAAGCTGTGGTTGCTGCCAAGGCTGCTGGAGATGACATGGTTTTGGTCAACTAGGTAATATAATATTCTCACTTCATTTAATTGTTAGTTTCTGTGTTCGTAAGTTGTTTTTCTTCTTGTAAGTTAAAACTGTATTGCTCTGGTTATGCCCTCTTCTTGTTGTTTTCCCTTTGTTTTAACATTTCTATGAGATGCATTGCCACTTTTTGTACTGCTGACCTTTTGTTTTGACTTGGTCATGTCAGTTCACGAAAAGATGGAATATATTTGTATCGAACATTGAATTGGTTATGGACCTTTATTTTTAGTAATTTCAAGCAATCCTTTTAGTGTCAACACTCATAAGTACGCAGACATCGTTTGAAATGATGTTTATGCTTGCTCAGATGATTAACATTCACTATCCCACGAGCATCCATGTGCACCTATCGACAAGGTACCGATGCCAGAATGCCAATTGCGGCACGCTCATATTATCAACATCGATGACTCGGGATTTGCATGATCAGTGTTCCTTGGATTGGAAAGAGATGTCAGCTGAGTTCAAACACGATGATGGTAGCAAGGACCAATTCTTCCAGAGATACTATGCGTAGTGTGGTCCTGCGGTAGGAGTCCTTCATTTGTTCAGCCCTTCCCTTCCTGTTGCATTAACTTATGAATAATTGGACCCTTGTATTAGTCTTTCATTGTTTGCCCGAGTTATCTGCCCGCAATTGGGAAAATGCAAGTAGAAAATGAATGAGCTAGATGTAAGCTTTTTTTCCTTTGTACCCCTTCTTTGATTATGTTTTGTTCAGTTCATGTTGTATGGAAGTAACAGCAGGACTGGAGATAAAGCTCTTTAATTTAGTGCGTGGTATGATAGCAATAAAATGTCTCATGTGTAGGAACTGATGTATTGTGCTGTTGTGTTTATTTAGTGGCTACTTACCGAGTGCTGGATAACATTATGGTTACTTGTTAACCTTGGGTAATCGCACATTTCGTATTCATGCCCTTTACAGTTCATTTACATGTCTAATCCTGCCATGTCATGTTTTTGCACTGTTCTGTTCTGTCTGTTTTCGTTAGTATCTCTGTGTGTGTCATTGCTCCATATAGTGCCACAACTCATTTTTATGTTACTAATCTTTTACAAAACCACGCATCCACGCCCCCAAGACGATTCATCAACTATGACGTGTGGGTTAGTTCACGTGAAAAGTTGAAAGTTTGGTGGTAGGGAACCATCGCGATACTAGTCCGTTATCATGCTCACGTGCCGCCCCTGCAGAAAAGGATTGGTAGTTAGGGGCAATATTTTGTTGGTTTTTCCCTGTGAAATAACTAGCAAAGATTTCCAACTGCCTGTCTGAAATATATATAGACCGTGCATTGCTTAATGTTTAAAAGCGATTACAAAATATTGTCACTAGCCACCAATCTTCTATGCTTGCTGCCGGTCGGCCAGAAAAAACGAAAGGAATCAAGCCTGTTAACATGTACTAGGCAGCCGGGTTTTATTTGTTTGGAATCACAATCACATAAGCATAGAGGTTGTTTGTTTCCTGAGGGTTAAACTTTAGCTTTGGTATATTAAAATGAATCTTGCTATTTAGGAATATTAAATAAAGTTTAATGACAAAACTCTTTTGACAGATGAGTGCTAATTTATGAGATGCATCTAATTAATCTATATTTCGGTATAGTGATGCTACAGTAATTATCGGCTAATCACGCTTTAATTATCCTCATCAGATTCGTCTCGTGAATTAGTCTAGAAATTTTACAATTAGTTTTATAATTAAATTTTATTTAATACTTTTAAATAAAAAGATTTTTTTATGTAACAGGGCAAAGTTTAGTCTCAAATACTCCCTCCGTTTTTAAATTGTTGTCGCCATTGACTTTTTTATTTACGTTTGACCGTTCGTCTTATTCAAAATAGTTGTTCGAATATGCAAAATTATAAGTTAGGTTCAAACTTACTTTGAAGATAAAACAAATCATCACAAAATATATGATATTTTTAAAACTTTTTTGAATAAGACGAATGGTCAAATATAACAAAAAAACTCAATGGCGACGACAATTTAAAAACGGAGGGAGTAAACGAACACCCCGTAGTCAAACTGATTCATCAGCCCGACTTTTTTTTTTTTGAGAAACAATTCATCAGCCCGACTACACATGCATGACGACACTACGCGGAAAATAGGGCTGGACACTAGTTTGAGCCCGACTACACATGCAAATAGGGCTCGCTCGACACTAGTTTGGGCCCGATTACACATGGAGGACGACACTGAAGGCAGCCCAATAACGCGCGCACTGGTAACCCAAAAACACACGTGGGAAATGCACACAACATCAATACTTCGTTCTTCGATTGATATCACCTTTAACCGTTCGTTTTATTCAAAATATTAACTCAAATATGTAAAATTATAAATTATATTTTAAATTTCTTTATTAATAATACAAATCATAACAAAATATATAATAATTTTTAAATTTATTGGAATAAGACGAACGATCAAATGTACCTCAAAATTCAATGACGACATCAATTTAATAACATATGGAGTAGTATTTACTATGCACTTCCTCTGGTAGCCCTATGGCTTTTCGGCCTACATTGAATTGGAGGAAAAGTATGGGGATTCGGAGGATTCAAACCATATAGGAATTTTTCCTACGGAAGCATTTGTAGCACAAGAATGGTTCCAACAAAATTCTTGAAATTTTTAGGGAATGGTTTCCTTCGTATTCCCTCCGTGATAAAGACTACTATACCTTTTTTTTTTCTTTTTCTTTTTAACCTTAACTCACCCATCCATGATCCATCAACTATCTCACCAACATATAAAGTTTGTGTTGGTGTTTGAGAAACCGACTGACTAGTAAATTTGTACTACACGCTTAATTGATCGGTGGATTTGTGAATGAGACGATGATGTATACTGATTCACGCTAGATTGCCCTACGTCCAGTTGAGGTGGTTCGTTTTGTATTGCTCATAGTAGGGGTTACAAGCTTTGCGAGTGAAAGAGGAACTCCCAAGTCTCTTAGTGTGAGTCGTGTGTGAGGCGGGGGTCCCCCTTACCGCTGCCCGCCTCCCCTTTTATCTGGTCAAGGGGAGGGCAGTTCACAATGGAGGAAAGAAGAAAAAGAAAAGAAAGAGAAAAAGGAAACATGCGTGAACAGAAGCAGCCTCCTCTTCCTTCTCGGCTTCCTTGGGCGATCGAGGACAATGACGTCGATGAATGTCAAGTCGAAACGTCACTGTATCCGAGTCTATGTTGAGTGTTGTTGCCTTCTGTGACGATCCTGTTGACCACAGGGGCGCACTGTGACGACGTGCGGTGTACGTCGTGGAATGGGCTAAGGCGCGTCCACTTGCTTTGCTTGTATTAAATGCGATCCAACCGCCCGTCGGCAATGGATGCGTCCGAGTCCTCTCCGCCTTGCAGGAGTCGGGCGAGGCGGAGATCGCTTGTGCGGTCCCTCGCTCCGACCCTTAGGGGTCAGACAAGTTCTTGGACTTGGGTCTGGGTCTGGGTCGGACCGGGTTCCATGCGGCGATACGCGGCGCAGTCGGAGCAACGGGACCTCGACCCTGCTCCGTGGGTCCCGCCCATGGGGTTTGGCATGGCGGAGATTTCGGTAGATAGACTTATCCCGCTTCGTAGGGGTCGGAAGCGATGTGCACTCTCCCCCTTCAGATGCCAAGTCTTTAAAAGTTCTCGGGTGACGCGATATTCGAGGTTCAGTCACTAATCTGCGGATTCCTAAAGATAGGTATCCGACAATTTGTCTCATAAGTTGAATCCTTTATATTTTTGTATAAATTTCAAACTCTTCAATTGTTTATAAAAATGGAGAGAGAAAGTAAGAGTTTTAGAGAAAAATAAACATGAGCTCATCCAAGTATTTCAACAATATGGTTATTTGAGCCCAGAGCACAGAGAGGGTGCTGATTTAATACAAAACCATAACTATATATATATATATATATATATATATATTATAATTAAAACTTATGGTGCAATTTTTCTCATTCAATATATATTTTTTATTTTATATAAATCTCTGCAATTTGGTGTAAATGCATCTCGTCTTGAAACATGACAAGAGGGAGTGGCCCGTTGACATTGGTCAACCATCATTTAGGCAAATTCCAAAGCGAAGACCGGCCGCTCCGCCCTCGTTCGTTCCTTCAGCCCCTTGTCTTCGCCGCCCCACCACCAATACAACCGCAGGCAGCAGCGCCGCCCTCGCGCCCTTACCTTTCCCCCGCGGCATCCGCTTCCGCGGTACGCCATGACGACCTCCTCTTCCTCTTCCTCTTCCCGAAAGGTACCAAACCCTAACCCCTTTCTCGCCTCCTTGCGTCCACTCCGATCCGAGTTCGCCGCCCGTGTCCTTCGTTTTTTTTTTCTTCGCACGCTCGATTCGGCTGATCTTTTTTCCTGTGGCGTTTCTTCTACTTTCGTGTGTGTGCAGGCGCTGAGTAAGATCGCGTGCATCCGGTTGCAGAAGGAGCTTGCGGAGTGGCAGATGAACCCGCCCGCCGAGTTCAAGCACAAGGTCACGGACAACCTACAGAGGTGCCCCCTCGCCTCTCCTTCTCTCCGCTTGATCACAAAAAAGGGGCCCGGCGGGTTTCTTTATCGTTTCCCCTTCTTTGTTACTCTTTTCTCCTGTGAAGAACTGGGAGTTTCAGTTAGACTTTGTGAAATCGCGTCGCATTCTGCCTCGGCTGGCTTGAGTGCGTTTTGGGCTTGTAGTTGTGGTGGAATTCTTTCGGAGTTTTGTGATTCCCCACGTCTTTGTTTCAATAGGGTTTTCATTGTTTTAGTTTTTCCCCTCGCGGTTCCTTGGTATGTGTTTGTACTTTGTAGTATTTGTGTGATCTTTGAAACCCAAAACGCCATAAATGAAACGAGTGATGGATGAACAACAAAAGGTGGGTCGTCGAGGTGGCTGGGGCGCCAGGAACGCTCTATGCGGGCGAGACGTACCAGCTTCAGGTTGACTTCCCTGAGCATTATCCCATGGAAGCACCTCAGGTGAGATTTTTTTTCCTTGCTCATTTAAGTTTGAATTTGGCTTATTACTTGCATTGAATTCTAGTGCTTTTTGTTTGTTACTTGCAGGTTATATTTCTGCATCCGACACCAATGCACCCACACATTTACAGCAATGGACATATATGTTTAGGTATAATGGCTATGTTCTACTGTTGCCACTTGCCTTTTTTTTTCCCCCAAATTTGCTATTGCCACTTCCCTAACCTTTATGTTCGAATTATCTCATGAATGCTCATTCTGTTGTACACTTTTTTTTGTCATGTCAGCCTCCTAGAACATGTCTCTTGTTAGTTTTGTTTTTTCAATTAACTAGATTAGTTTCTAATAACTTAGCAAGTATCTTTAACTTTTTTTTGTATGTGTTTGGTAACTGGATTGCTGTAAAAAGTATTGTGTTGTTTGATTGACCATGTCAAATAGTTTATATGTAGTCAGTTACCCTAGTATTGGTAGGCGGGCAAGGGATGGAGTTGCAGTTCAAAGACTTAGCCAAGCAGGATAGATAGTTTCCCACTAGTTTCTGGGCCAAAATGCTATATATTTTTTGCCCTTTCTATAGGAAGCCAATCAGAATAATGCATGAATTGCCGACGGATTGAGTCACCACAGGATTTGAATAAAATTACATGTCACATTGTAGCATGCCACATAGGATGCCACATACATCACTTCGTCATCCTTTTAGTGATATTCACGTCTACTGAACTTCTCACAATTTTCTAGAGATCTCAGTTTCATCAACGAGAGTGTGGTCGTTACATGTGACACGAACCAAATTACAACTAGCCCTAGCATCAGTTATCCCACTCCAGCCCTGATTGATGTATCGTTGATTTGTCCATTGTGTCATGTGACAGTTCCACCTCATATTAGTACACCTCAAGATTTTGAAGAGACATTTTTCAAAAAAAAAAGAAGAAAAGAAAGGAAGAAAAGAGTTTTTCATTCAACTAGATGCACAACCTTGCCCTTTGCTGGCAATTTCAAAAAGTTATTTAGCTCACCTGGAACTATCAGTGCCAAATTGTTATATTTCAGAACCCTGAAAGCATTGTTCCAGATCCAGGCATACAACATGCTTAAGTACCTGGTGCCTGACATGGCTAACCACCATTCATTATGGATTTCCTTGGCATTTTATCTGTTGCTAAGAACTTGAAGCGAGGCATAGTAATGTTTTTCGTAGTGTTGAGTTTTTTTTTTCACTTGTAAAGTGATATCTGATTCATTAATAAATTTGTATTGCTACTAAGCCGGAGTTATAGGTTATGTTTGTAGTCCATATCTGTTATTTACTTGTTATATTGTCGTTTGATTAGTAGAGGACGAGTAATGTTCCATGATGTTATGGTAACCAAGGATAGACCAGCCTATTATGTTGGCATAGGCTAATGAACATGATTTCCCACCAAGAGAAGCTTGGCATTAAGGGTTCTCTAGTCCATCACCCCATGCATGTTGATTATGAAATGATGTGTGTCTGTCAGATGTTCTAACCTTGTACTTTGCTAAACTTAGAGAATTTTAGTTAATATGATTTTGTACCTACGATTTGATTAGGAGCAATGCTTGTCCAAAGATGTAAGCTGCTAACCATGAGCATAGTTAGTTTTTTAGTGTTGCAAAATGCTTATATCACATTGTTATTGGGGTTCGGTTTTCTTGCTCTGAAGCAAGTATGTATTGTGTTAACATTCGCAACCATTTACTTAATCTATTGATGTTTTGTGACTTATAGCAAGCTCTTTTATTTTTTGAGGCTTTAGTAACTTTTCCTTGGTCAACTTTGATCAAATTATCAATTTGTGATATACTTTTCGGGCTAAAACGGTGCCACTTAAATATCTTTAATCGTAGAGTTCTTTTTGGGCTCTGACTCTGGCTGCATGGATATGCCTTCCTCAACTACTAAAGAAGATGAATCATTTAGGTCGTCCTGTTTATTTCATGGTGCTGGGCTTGAGCCCTGACCTCTTAACTATTCATGATGGCATTTTCACCATGCAAAATCGCTTTAGCTATCTTTTTAGAACTTTTCCTGATGGTATTTTTCCTGGGTGTTACAGTTTCAGAAATTACCTAACTTTTCCTTGTTTGCCTACAGATATATTGTATGACTCGTGGTCTCCAGCCATGACTGTCAGTTCTGTCTGTATCAGCATCTTGTCTATGTTGTCAAGCTCTCCGGCAAAGGTTAGATAGTTCCTTACCATATGCTCATTAAAATACTTGCTATCTGATCATAGTACATATAATTTCAGCAACGCCCAGCAGATAATGATCACTATGTCCGGAACTGCCGCAGCGGGAGGTCACCGAAAGAGACCAGATGGTGGTTCCATGACGACAAAGTTTGATGAGTCTCGGATGACTGGAAATTAACAAGGCAATGTAGTTTGTAAATGAATGTGGATCAACTTCACTGCTGCATCTTCGATTGATATATAGAACAATGCTCGTATCATGTTGATTTGCGGAATGACATGAAATGCCGATTTAACTTCGCTCATCAAATTTCATTCTGCATACAGTAAATGATGAGGTTAAAAAGTTGCTGATTTTGTCACATGTAAACTGCTGGTAGTTTCAACAATCGCTGCCATCTGGCCTAGCAAATTCTTTGAAAGCGTAAATCCAGCTAATACGAACCCAAAGATGTCCACAGTGTCGTGCTTTAGTTCTAATGATAAGTCTGCAATGTGCTTATTTATCGCAACATTAGGTTAACCTCTCTCTACTATGGCAAATGAGGGTAAAAATAACACCGCAAAGACATTAGATGAGGAGTGTCGCAATAATAAGTACCTTAGTCTTTTTCTCTGATCTTTATCCGCAGCGTTAGTGCTGCTTTTTAAAATCCATTCACAAGGTAACTTTATCAGTTTGTTTTTAATTTATAACTATACCAATACCTTCATCATTGAGGAATCGAGCATAGAAATTTTGAAGTAGAACGCCTCAGGTCGTCAAAGAATTGTTTTGGTTAAAAAGTAGTAATAAGGCCATCTAATTACATATATAATGTCTAGGGCTAGGCCACATAATTACGGATATAATGTCTAATCACTATACATCTATATTGAGGCTACACCTGAGTTCTAACTACAAACACGACACAAAGACTTCCACTGCTCCTACTATATACAAAAGGAAGATTCCCATCTGACTGTTCTAAGGCTATGTGGTCCGAAAGCTGCAGCATTGTTAGGATATCACTTGAGCAATGATAGTCCATTAGCACCGCCCCATCCAAATTACCCAGGTCGAAAAATTTACAATCTACATGCTTCGCGTTACTAATCATTGAAGTCCTCGTAAGATGACCTAGAGGAATCACTTTGATACGGCGTTGTCTCCCGGGGACTAGATGGGAGAGAATCTTGCAATGCCAAACCTAAGAGAAAAAGCAAAGAAATTGTCAGTGCTACAATCAGCAGAAGTGCACTTTTGCTCAGGTAGTTAACTGAAAGTATCGACATCAACAATACCTGGGTTCTTTTGCCCTCTTGGACGGAATTTCTTGGTGTGTCTCCGTAGGAGTTTCTTTGCTTTTGTAATTGTAAGCTGTCTAGCAAATGGGTAATCACCATCACTCTCACTCCATTCGTCATGGTACTCATTATTATTTCCATCAACTCTCATTGTCCGCATCACAAAGGCCTTTGCTTTACGACGTTGCGAATTGAAAAGCCCTCTAATCGAGGTGACAAATCCATCACCAGCGCTGTCACCCGGCCTCTTCAACCATGAAGCGGTAAATTGATCAGGTCTCCCATGATGACCAACATCACTGTCACTCAAGTTAAGATCATTTTCAGGAACACCACCATCATGTGTCTCCCTAGGGTTGCTAAACTTCTTGCCCTGCTCCAAAAAAAAAAAAGGTCATTTGGTACTCTAACTAATATCATGGAACAATGAGGATTTTTCTTCCTATCCTAAAATACATCACAACCCAAAATCTAACAGAAGGCGTAATAGTCTGATGAGTTAAGCTTGCTTTCGACCAGTAAGTGGTTATATGTGGACAAGTATATGAAACAGCTAATCATTTAACTGCAGTTTTTGTAGTATGGAAGCAATACACGCCCAGAGAACTTGCCTGCATTCCAGTCACAGACTTCAAAACTCCCCAGATGATATGTTTCTTGACTCTCGAGAATAGCCGCCTCCATGTACCAGTAAATTCAACACGGTGGAAAGTATCCATAAGCAGCCTTAGGTCATTAATAGCAAGCCTTGACCCCTCGTATGTAACAAGAAGTTCAACCTATAACCAGAGCAACAGTTGGAAGTAAATAAATAGCAGTAATTGTTACAGCACCTCCTGATGCCACTATACAGAAATGTACTAACCTGGCTAATCTTGATATTATGAAACTCCATTAATTTCCTAGCTCTTGGCTTTTTTTCATCACTGGATTTCCCAACTTTCTTTTCTTCATGAGATAAACGGCCAGCCTTGGCGGGCTTAGAATCTTTCATTTTACTCCTCCACATCTCAGTTCCCACAACAGTGTTCTCTGCCATAGAGTTATTCCCATCTCCTTTTGAAGGCATAATCGCCGAATTCACCAGTGATAACACATCATTATTCGTGACACTTTCTGCCGCACTGTCCTCCCAAGTCCTTTCAAATGAAGATGTTCGCCGCAATTCTTGGTGTGAACCACATACCATATTGGCCTTTAGACTCTGCAATTTGGAGACCTGCATGCCAATTAAGTATTAACACGATTTGTATACATTTACACAATATATGCTCACCAACATTAAGACGTCCAATTTATACTAAACCGCTAAGTATAATTAGAAGGTGACATTACAAAGTTTCTTTACTCTTAAGTTTGACTCGTCATGCACTGTGTCACACCTAACCTACAGCCATCGGATAGAGCTCGGCAAGAATATTAACCCTTGGTTCTTACATACTTAAAAGACGCTTTAACTTTTAGTGCAAATGGTAGAGGATTGAGAAATTATGAGCATGTTAACTTTCGAGAAGACCCTTTCATTGAAAGACAACTCTACACAGAATTTAATAGAAAACCTTATGCTTATTTTTAAGAAAGGGCAACCTTTCACCGAAAGAAATGTTTTAATGGCACCCTTTTGAAACTAGATAGTACATGTGTTGAAATGCAAGTAAACATTATTCAATCAGTCCAAGCGCATGATAAGATAGATATTAAAGTGTATCTCGCAACACATTACGCGTGATTGAGAAGCCAACACACAGAGTCAGTTTCTACTCAGCTTAGTAACAGATGTTCAGGAAACAGCTAACGGCAGATCACATGCACTTCAGCCTTCCTTTTCAGGGCCTATTTGAAGAACATAGGCACATAGACCCAGTTCCTTGACAACTAGTAAAACCTTTAATCGTGAAGGGGTAACTGTTCCCATTTTCTTCAAAAATGTTTAAAAGAACCACGTACTTGGTTTAGTTTCTACTCGACTCCAGAAATTCAAAACAAGGTTTGACATTTCTCTTTCCCCAAAAATCCTGAACAGAACCTCGAACGGGCATACTTTGTAATATAAAAACTCAGATGCCATAAGATACATTAAAGGAATAAAAATATGTATATGCATACACATACAACAAATACTTGTGTATATCAGTATATGAATTGTATGCCTATTCTAGTTTACAAGTAGTACTCATGTATTGTTGTAGTTGATAGACTCACCTGTGAATTGTCTGCATGTAAACCTTGCCAACTTGAGACATTTGTTGACGTGTGTACAGCTGTTCCTGATTTCCCAGAAAGGTCGTGTTCTCTGACAGAATAGCTGCTGGATGTAACAGCATCGACACCAGAAGAGAGTCTTCTTGTTCTTCTAGGTCCAGCAGATGTTGATACTCTCCAAACCTCCTTTTGTCCCAATAAAAGGAAATATATATCAGAAATAAGGACTCTCCAGACAAAGTAATGATAAAAAAGAAACATCATTAACAGAATACCTGCCGTCGTTGTGAATCATCTTCTTCAGGAAAGAAATATTCCCACATCATTCTATACATTGCTTCAGAAAGATAAATTTTCAATGGGTAGATCTCAACCTGAGGAAAATAGTAAATAAAAGCAGTCAATGACACCTAGTTTTTAATAGGACAAAATAAGAGCATGAAATTATCTTTGCGAATATTTAGACAGGCTTATGAGAACGATGTTTTTTTTTTCGCGAACACAACTAGATGCATACTTACGCAGATACTGCTAATGTCTGCAGCAATATGTTGTAATCAAATGTAGCAACACCATTTTAAACATCACTATAATTGCCTACTCACATTAACTACGGGGCTCAGCACCATTTCATGAGTCATATTAGGCTACTCTTAATGGGAGTTTCATTTTCAATAAATGAGGTGCCACATAGACATTTTTTATGACATGGCAATATAATTATGAAGAGAAAGAGGGAAGGAGTTTCATCTAGGTGAAACCATGTCTACACTGTTTCCAACACAGTTTGTCTCTTGCATGTGCTTCTTGGAAATAGTGAGAATGAAACTATGCATTGTATGAGCTATTTCAATCATCAAATAATTGTCTTCTTGCTTATGTGGCACTCTTGGAAACAACAAAATGAAACCACCCATTGAGACTAGCCTTAGTTTTCCAAACTTGTTCCACGTTAACATTGTTAACTTTCCTTTTAAGGAAGTAGTTTTGATGATGAATATGCCAATATCAATCCACATAATTAGCTTGGCATACGATATTGCCAACGTTTGACAAGTTCCAACATGACTAATGCTTTGAAATAAAACAGCATAGTAACATAAGGAAACAGAATTACTAGCACAAGATCAACCCTACTGAATGCTCCAAAACCTCCACAAATGGCTTAGTTCCTCACCAAAAGCAGCATCCAATACATGCATATAAAAGTTCCATAAAGACCTTACCAAGCTAAGCTAGCTGAACAGAAAACGCAGTCTGTGAATGGAATTTAACAAAATGCAAGTGTTATCATAAACAAAAAGCGTGCCACACTGTACAGACTGCTTAAGTTTAAGAATTTGGATGTGCTGCTAAGATGTTTAACTTTAGTCCCACAACACTTTTCGCTTCCATGCATTCCTTAATGTCAATTAGCCGATCGATCAGACATCCATACAAATATGTTCTATGTTTATCCTTTCTCGTGATAACGTCCATGTAACTGACAACAGGGTCATCTCGAAATACAAGGTCCACGACAAAATAAGGCAATTTGCCCACATAATTTCTAGTATCTAACAAACTTCACTAGACGTTTAAGAAGCCAAAATAAAATAATCACATGGCATGCATCAAATCATAAATTGACCAGTTTCCTAAGCTAAACCAACCTGAAAGAGCTCAAGTGGGGAATTTCCATCCTTAGGAGCACCTTGCTTGGCATCCACACGGAGCATGACACCTCTGAAAAGAACAGTCAGTAGTCATTCAATCAAATCCTAGCTTTAGAGGATTGGCAATCTAATTCCACTGATAAATTTAATGTAAGTTGAAAAGGTGGAATGAGATTAAGGTGTACACTAGGGATGCAATGACAATTTAATTTAGAAAAGTTTCAACAATACACACAAATATCAACCTAACAATATGAAAAACAATCAACCAAGAGGATGAAGTGAAAAGTTTTCTTACTTTTCCGGAGGTGTGTTCCAGGCAGACAACAAAGTATCACATTTGGCATTGGCCATGCAATTCCTCACAACAAAGTATTTGGTTGTAAAGCGAGCAACACCTATGTCTTTATAATCCCGATCAACATCACACACCTGCAACATATTTCAAGAACTATGATTGTACCATAAAAAATGGCTACACGATCAAAACAATTATCCAAGAAAGGTAGTTTTATATCTGCGAGTGTTCATCTTCATCCTCAGAGAAACCAAGATGACAGCAAAAAGTAAACACAAACTCACAGTGGCAGGGAGCACAACATAAGCAAATGAAAAGACATCAGAAAATTTGAAGGAAAAAAATCCTGCAAAAAAAAAATTAACACACACCATATCATTGATCTCAGCTTCGGCAAAAGTGTTTCCATCTGCGAGCATGCTCCATAAAACCTTTTTAATTTTCATAGATATCCGCATGGCACAAGAAGGGGTTTTGTTCTTTTCTTTCTCCATTAGGCGTAACTGTGCAGCCTTTTGAAGTGCTTTCCTTAGTGCTGAAGATGCAGACCTTCGAGACTTCTGTATGTTTATAAGATCTCTCTTCAGTCCATCCACCTGATTACAGTACAAAATTGATCAAATGCTGTACATGAATTATTCTACAATCAGATAAAGAATTTCCATTGCTCTAGAAATACAATAGTTTACTGAACAACAACAATAATAACAACACAGCCTTTTAATCTCATGCAAGTGGGGGTAGGATCGAGAAGAAACCCAGAAGAACCAACAAAAGGGAAGCAAAAGAGATGAAAATAAGTTAAAAACAATAACAATTTTACCAGTAAAATAAAACAATATTAAAAATCATTTACTGAACACTGAAAAAAAAAAGGAATTGCTGTGCGTACAGCCGGGTTGTCCGAGTCGGTCGTACGACAAGTGCAATCCACAACGGTAACCACCGTGCAGATAGTTGATTTATATTGGTCGTACGGCCGGGTCGTACAATGATAAAAATCATTTATTTCGATACAGGCCCAAAAAAGTCAAAAACTTTACCAGTATTGTTTTTCCACTATTGATCATCCATAAACAATCACCCTTTTCTGCAGAATGACAATGATCACTCTGAATATCACCATTTCCAGTTAGGGATCTTATATCATCAAGCAATAACTTCCTTTCCCTTTCCCTCTGTTCGAGATTAATCTTTGCAAGCTCCACTTCTTCTACCCCATCAGGGACCACTTCATCAGCCTCTTCTTCAACATCTTCATCATCTGATGGATACTGAAGACTGTTTTTCCTAGGCCTGTTCGTGAAAATTAGATTAATTTAATTTAATATGTTTGGTTAAAAACTATGTGAAAAGGGCAATGTTTCAAAATCACATCCAAAAGTTGTAATATGAATAATGGTTCAATATGAGCACAACATGTCATATTGCTGTTTCAGAGATGAATGGTACACATGCATAAAGAAATGAGTTGTGTGATCCATGTTAGCCACCAAAATCAACCCTGTTCATTGTACATTACGGAACGGAACAAAATTTTACAAAGGTCAAGCTCTACTCAGATACCCTTAAAAAATAATGGTTCTGATCCAGCGAACAATTTGTAAATGCTCATCGAGATGAACGAAAGCAGTTGCATGCTCAATTGGGGGCAAACTTTTTAACTTTGCAACTCAATCTATTCCTGTATGATAAAAAAAAAATCAAGTATGTCTGTCAAACATTTTGACTTCAGAGCTGTACTTTTGTGCTGATATTGACTCTAGAAACTAATATCCCTCTTGTGGCTCTGGCAGATATTAACAATCAGGCTGAAAAAGATAATAAATTATTGGATGAAGCGTAAGGACCAAACTGGAGGGTAAAAAACATGTGAGAATAAAGAAAATTCTGGTACTGATCCAGTGGACAATATATAAATGTTTGTCTAGTAGAAAAGTTTGGTTCCAATTGAGCATGTGAATGCTGTCACTACCACTCCTGCATTGAGCATTCTAAAAAATAAATTTCAAATGTCTGTCATAAACATATTCATTCCAAAGTTGTACGTTTATACTGCGATGTCAGCTGTAGAAAGTAATATCCCTCATCTGGTAAATGTTAATGCTTAGGCTGAAAAGGAACATAAATCATTGGACCGAACACAAGGACCGTACCGGAGGGTAACAAACATGAGAAAACAACAGAGAATTCATGGACATAAAGTCTCACTCACTTGGGAAGTCTTGCGAACAGAAGATTGCTAAGCACATCCCACATAACTTGAAACTGGCGTGAAGTCATGGTTGCCGTGATGTCTGGCGAATTAAAGCGTAACTCCTTTAGTGGCTTGACCTAGTTAAAGAACACGAAATTAATTAACCATCACAAGAAAATCTAAAGTGCATCCAGTACAAACTTCTATGTATTGGGCTTTTACCTTCAAGTCTGCAGTTCCACCTTTGTGTCTAGTGTAACGGAAGTACATTTCACAAGGCATAAATACTCTCTCTAACAAAGCACCAGTTCGCTTCAGTTTCTCAGAGCTACCTAAAATCCGCGGGAGCCACTGCAGGCCAGCACCAGGGTCCACATCTGTGGGTGCAACATGAGCTTGAACATCTTCAAGAATCACTGAGAGGTCAAATTTTTTCCAAGTCATTTCAGGTTGTAACTCAGGAATGTGTAGATTGCTTGTTCCCAGTGCTTGCTCTAGCATCTCTTTCCCAACATGAACAACTGAATGAAATGAACGAGCCAACACACGCCCACTAGCTGCAGCAAGTAGAAACCGCCCCTGGTGCATACAACATGTAGCTTTAGTTCCGTGCATGGTATTTTTATTTTCAATTTGGAATATAAGCATGGTATATTTCTTAATCATCAATTTCGAAACCATTCAATTTTTCACCCCTAGGCTGGCTTTATTTGTTTTTTTTTTTCATGTTGGCAACCACAATCATTGGATTTGGATTTTTTTTTCCATGTAAATAAATTACAATCATTGGTTTGTCTAATGGCCTAGGAAACAGAAGCGATAAAAAATGAAAAATGTAATCCACTAGACATTCATCATAGCCAGTTTTTGTGGTCACCGACATGGAGGACTCACTCGACAAACCAGTTTAGAGGTGAAAAAGAATAATGGTTCTGGGTTTGATGGATCAAAAAATAGTACATAGTTCAAGGTTGAACAGTGAACTTCTTCAAACTATTAATCTCAAAATATAACAGGATAAATGGATAGATATGCTGTGGATGAAATGGGCAGAAGCCTTTAACAAATTACACGATAATATTATTAATCACGATTCATGACACAGATAAAGGAATTGTTCATAACTGACACTCGAAATGAGATGAAAAGAAAAGCATACAATTTCTGAAATAACTTACATTGGCTTCTTCAGAATGAAGGTTAAATTGGGGTTTGATAACATTAACTGCAAATTGGAGTTGCCCGTCATCATTGAAATCATCGAAGATACCATGCTTCACTGCATTGACAGGAATAAGCTCAGAACAAGTAACAAAGGTCACAATAAGTTAAAACAACTTCAAAAAATTAACATTCAAAGCGTACCAGCCATATCAGAAATCCGATTGGCTTTGCTATGCAACGGTGAAGATGAACCTGAAGATTCAGCATGTTGGGCTGATGGAGAGCTAACGTGGATGGACGAGGTAGCATCTTGCACCAATCTAGAGCCCTCAGCATTCCTTTCTTCAATCATCTTTCTTTGTGCATATTGTCGTGAAGGAGAGGGCTTTGGAGATTCAAAAGCTTTGGAAATTCCTCCAACCCATGACCAAACTGCATCTCTGTTCTCAATAGTCCATAAAAGCTTAAGGCCATAAACAAACACCCTCTGACAATTATCAGCCAGCACCACGTTAAAACCATCATCATCGTCACTTGGCTCAGATAGATTATGATCACTTTCACTACCATTCTCAAACTCAGATCTAACATAAGTTATCTCAAGATTCCTACCAGTATCTTGCCATTCAATAAGTCTATCATGATCTGCCTTAGGAGCTTGTCTTCTTATCGTGAAATAATCTGAGGATAAGAGGAAGCCATCCTCATGTTTTTCTTGTAAATTGCCCAAGTTGAACCTGTCATGAACAAATTTTCCCGTCGACTGTTGGGTGGCAGTCTTTACTTTGGATACATTATCAACTGAAGACAAGTTATTATCTCGGATCAGATAAACCTCTGGCTTGTGAAGATCAAAACCACGATAAACCAGGTCCAGTGGTTCGCGCTTACAATCAAATGTATAGTGGTGTTTACCCCGACTGTAACACAACTCGTACTTCAAATTTGACATCTTAAAGGTTAAGCCATTAGCAGGGTCATCCTCAGTCAAAGTTACATGTCTAATGCAACAGGGGGTAGCATCAACACGCAAAAAGAATTCAACCAAAACTTTGTCCAGCGAGAGGTTACCGGATCTGGCAGCCCGAGGAATTCCAAAACGACGCCATCTGGAGAAAGAACGCAGTTTGTAAGGGGGGTTGTAATTTAAGCTCCACCATTTAAAAACCCAAGCAAGGTCATGAGCTCCCAGGTTCATAGTAGGGAATTCAGCATCAGCCAATTTGGAAGAACTACCAGATACAGATCCACAGAGCATCGAGTTGTTTCCATAACAGGAAGATGATGAGCCATTATCACACTGTGCTTGCGATGGCCTAAGGGAAAAATTCCACCTAAGAGAGAGATAAGTAGATCGAAATGGATCATAAACCTTCTTTCGTGGCTCCCTCTCAAAAGGGAGTGCATGCAAATAATGATTCAATGGATTCCCAGATTCACACTGCCAATCGATAATCACATTCAGGGAGAATGAAGGAGCATAGATAAAGGGTCTGGGCACACCAGATGGAACTTTTAAGCTGCAATTCTTCATAATACTCTCTAAGCTGCTGATGTACATCTTGAATTCTTTTGCAGAAATATCCACATGCCCATCAGTTTGCTGGATCTCCATGTATTCAGAAACAATTTGGAGCTTGTCTACGTGCTCATAAGGATTAGTTGTTGCCAGGAACTTCCATGTGGTCTTGTTGAAATACAAGACTATCTTTCCATGGATGTAGTATCTCATGTCATCCCACCACGGTAAACTGCGCTCCTTTTTAGGTAGCTGGATAGCTGGACTAGCCCTGGTGCTAAGATTAGTTCTCTTCAGGGCTACTTGAAATGCATAACTTATATCAGCAAAAGATGGTTCATAACCAACTCCAAAAGATATCTCCCCCCTCTGGAAATAAAGAGGCAAATTAGAGTACATTTTCATTGCTGGTGTAGTACCACTGGCAGAACGTAGCATAGTGACCTTTTGCCATCTTCCAATATATACATCTTGAGGTATTTGGGGTTGAAAACATGTTGCCTGGAAGTAGATTCCATGAGAGAAAAAAACAGGATGGATAACAAAAAAAAAAAATCACATGTTATCCTATACAATCCCCCCCCCCCCCCCAAAAAAAAAAATCAATTTATGTTCCAGCTGTGACCAGCACTGAGAACACACAAATATATTTTCAAAGTTAAACATGTATATGCAAATTTGAGTTATCCTCACAACTAGTATTCTAAATCTTATTAATGCAATATTATGAGATCCGGATTCGCCATATCGGAATGCAAGCCTAAATCAGAAGTATATAACAGGACGTCCCTATCTGGAGAGCTGCCAAACTGAGTAATAAACCATTGTCGAAATTCCACTATCACAAATCTCATGCTGAATCACTTGCATATTGAGTCTCATATGGCATGGAACAGCAAGTGTTTCCATTGCAAGGCATGGTCAATTCGAATCAACTGTCAGTCTAGTCAGAACTGATTATTGGATGGTCAGTCTAGTTGCAGTAATCAGGCCACTGTCAGTCTAGTGTGTGTGTGTGTGTGTGTTGATCTGCTTCCTGGCAGCTGACCAATCAGATAAACTACACATCTAATCCCTTCAATTGGCATGCATGATATAAGTGAAAGTGAGGGTACACTGAAATACATATGGAAGATTTTAACTCATGCATCAGTAGAAAGCATCAAGTCGTGTAACCTAGCATAGAGGTGTTGTGGTAGGCTAGCTGAAATTCGAGGTACATTTTTTGAGTTTTCAAGAAGCGCATATTCATAATTTCATATCCCTCTTTTTGAGTTTTCAAGACGCACATATTCATATCCCTCTCCATGGAATATAGAACTTTAAAAACTCCCTAGTTTTATCAAGGGAAAAAAAAAAGAATGAGGCGGTACTGACCTGCTGGGCAAGCACAATACGGCCTTGACATGTCCCATTGACAGAGGAAAAGAGTGGAGACGTATAATCTCTCAATTGTATGACCAAGGACCCTGCAAGGACAGAAATATCACTCCCATATAGTCGAGAGAATGGCATGTTTTGCTCCTGGCATACAGGGTCAAGCCCCTTTATGAATTCAACCATTTCTATCTCTCCACCATCTATCCTGGTCAAAGTAATATCAAGTTCAGAAGCAGAAAGTGAAAGAAGTGAGGCTCTCCGCGAACTTGGTTTGAATCCAGCTTGAAAACCTTCTGCACAAGCTCCTGAACCTTCGGCAGGTGCCATTTTTTGACAAGCCGTATAATATGATCTAAATGCTTGTTTATGGATTTCTTCTTGCAACCTTTGAAGTGCCACAGTGTCATGAGTGTCAATCTCAATACCATCATAGAGAATTTTCCTCTCAGAGCTGGGATTATTCGGATCTACGCTTCCTGATATAACGTCGTCAAGAAATTTCAACCTAACACCTAGCTCACAGACTTTGTTCCTCATCAAATGGTAGTGTTCATCAAGCCAACCCTGGATAGGCTCCTCTTCTATATCTGCTGTCAGTTTACGCAACACAAACTTTACTGATCCAAATTTGGTTGCCCCTGATTTAACCTTTTTTGACTTTTCTTTCCTATCAGGAAACAATATACTTGCTTTGGCAGATGCGACAAGCTTTAGGCCTCGAATCATATCTTCAACAGCATCTTCTATGGCACGCAATGGTAATCTGTAAGGCATACAAATATGGACATCTAGCCCTTGGACAACCCAGTCTCTTTTGAATGATGGCTCGACCTCATGCAAACTTCCAGTGCTGAGCGGAATACGGGAGACCTGTATGCGGGTGCTCCTTACAACTCTAGCACCATTGAGACTAAGAGAAAATCCCTCAGATAGTACACCTATCTTAGCATTTTCAGTGAAGATAGATTGCACAAGCAGGTTTGCTTCAACACCATCTGCCAGTTCAGCAGATACCCTTAATGTCTCCACATCTATAGCAAAAATTGACCCTCTTCTGTCAGACTTTTGTGGTTTACCAGCAGCTAAGTTGCCATGTTCGTTTGTTTTTATATTGGTCAACTTTTCAGAATTCTGTAACTTGCTATGATCTAGGAAATGTTTCAAGCGGATGAAGGTCTCATATAGTGCTAGATGAGCATCGGGTTCCCATCTCAGATTAATGTCTGTAGCTCTAAAGAGGGAACAAACAGCAACTTCTGTAAGGCCACCGGATCGACGAACAATTTTTGCATTCTGCATATCTAGTAAAGTTACTCTGACATGAGAGCTATGATCCTCTGTGAATTCCTCATAAATTGTCTTCGCCCGTTCTAATTCTGCTTCTGTTGTTTTCTTCTCCTTGTCTATACACACAGATAGCTGAGATATAACTAAAGCCACAGAGAATCTCAAGTAGCGGTTACCGCCTGGTAAAACTGAAGTTATAGTTGCCCTCCGTGGTGTGCCATCCGCAGAAACACTAATAATTACTTGACCACCTTGAGAGCCATAGTTCACACGCTTTGGATCAGCAATTGGCATGTTTACTATGTTTGTTTCACCACAGTAGGTAACAGAGAACTTCTCTAAGCATACTTTCAATATTTCCACGCCTTTTCTTTTCTTTTTCCCTTTATGCTCAGAACTTTTTTCTTTAGACCTTTCACCAGATGGTTGAAGACTCTTAAATAGAGTCCTAAAAGACATCCAATTATGCACAAGTGATTCCAAATGCTTGAATCCAAATTTCACTTCGACATCATTAATCTCGATGGAAAATACAAGCTTCCTAGTTTCAGTTATATCTTGTACATCATCCCTGTATCCCAAATCAAGGCTCACTCGAGCAATACGCATTACCGAGCCAGAGAAAGTATCAACGCCAAATATGTTTTCCTCCAAGAATTCCCTATATTCATCCTCCATGTGCACCAATAATTCACCAAGTTCTGTGTGTATATGAATCCCCATGCTTGCAATATTGTTCGCAAAAAATTTTGATGACTGGGAACATGCCTGCAAGCAGCAAGGGAAACTGATGCTTATGCTTAGCAGGTAAGGGCTTGAAGAATTAAAATGAAAATAGGAGCACAAGAAAAAGAAATAATGACTATGCTACCAGTGCACATATGCTTGCAGAAACATGCAATCTTTTTATAACTTTATATGCTACTTTCTCAACTCATGTTTACATGAAGTGCAGACATGAAAACCAGGCTGATTTCCCTGTCTGAACTATCTGTAACAATGAATAGAGGGAGTATATGCTATTCTAACACAGGTGAACGAGAACAAAGTGTCATCGGACCATTTGTATTGATCGCCCATATTGAGATCTAAGCCGCCATACCCACAGTAGCCTGAACGGTCAAACCTTGACAAACTTCTCCATTATTTTCCATAGTGCACCACCAGCACATGTATTTAAAACAAACTAGGCATCAATATCTACATATAACAACCAAAAGTAAACAAAATTTGCAAATGTTATGTTGCTGCATCTGCAACAGCAATGCCTGAACAGATAAAGGTTGTTTGTCACCGAAACAATTCATCCACATTAGACACATATATGGTGCAACATGACAACTTCCACAGACAACCATTCACAAAGACAGGCTTTATTCTTATGTGGACCTAGAGAACTTACATGGTACAACACCAATCCATCAAGGCTGTAAAGCATGACATTCATGTCTGGGGCAGATACCGTGCAAGTCCACAAAATCGGCTTGATCTCCTTTGTTTGAGAAATTTCATGACAAGAGTCTCTCTTGGAAAGCTTCATTCCTTTGGTTCTCAAGGAATGCAGCCGGATCCATGGCATCAATCTGCTTAACATTACATTGCATTGCGTACCGCCAAGCTTGACATCAATCTCGGCTCTGATAGGAAGACATGACTGAAAGAAAAGACATGTTTCAAAGCTCCAAAAGGCAAATACTAAGCCTTAAGCAAGCTTAAGTGTAGTGTACTTACGTCCATAGGGATATCCAAAGAAACTGTTGCAGCAACTTTAAGAACTTCCAATAGAGAGCTCGAACCTTCTCTTACTAACTGAAAGGACGAAATAATACACTATTGATTGAAGAATAGCTTCCAATAAGTACAACAATAGTGTTAGGTGTAAGGAGATAGAAAATTACATGAATTTCACTAAGACCAATATGGACATCGAAGTGTGGTGTTGCTTCATCTGGATCTTCCTGTGGCACGGATTTTGCACAAGTAAACTGGATCCCCGTAACGTTGTTATCAACACTAAGTCCTTCATGCACGTGTCTGAACTTCACATCAAGCTTCGGCACACTGAAGCTAACCTTCCAAGAACAAATTAAAAAATTTAGCTACATTTTCGCTTTTCAGGAAGATTGACATGGACCATTAGACTGTGCAGCAAACACAAAACACACAGCCTATCCACACAATCTGACAGATTTCATGCATGATCCAATGGGGTTTTCCAGATTTGTTAGCAATAATTAGGATTCCTTGCCAGCAGTATTGCCTACTAGGATGTCACATCCACAAAGTTTGCATGGTTTTGGGGGTTTGAGGGTGTTATATGTTTGGTTTAAGAGTTTAGGGTAGCTTTTGGTTCTGAGGCAAGAGTCGAGGGGGCTACATGTGCACACTCCAATGAAAACTGTAGTGTAATCCAAGCTAGAAATTTGCAACTTCCTAAAACGGGATAGTCGATTCAGCTACTTTGACTGCCAACAGAAAAATTATAAAAACTAGTTCACATGTTGGAGAACATCAGAAACAAAGGTAAAAGACACAGACAACAATAAGCCATATCATCCAATACGTTTAGTTAGCAATTAGCCAGCTAAGAAGGGCACGCGTCAATTCCCTTGCATCAACACTCTATATATCAAGCTAAGGGCTTAATTTCACTACAGAAGTTAAAAAAACATTGATCAACGGCGAGTAATGCTATGGAGCATATATCCATACTAGTATCAAACATGAACTGGCAAAATCTAAATCTGAATGTGTTGCAGATAAGGATGTTACAAGCCTACAACTACCCACTGATGCAAGTTTGTAGATGCCCGCTACCATCAACTTATATAACTCTGCAAGTGTTCCAACTAGTCGTAGCAAACAAGACTTTCAGACAGAAACTTTTAGATGTGTACCAAAGAAATAAAAATAGATCAGTGCGATCGGAAATGTCACAATGAAGTAATTTCATCACAACACACATTATTACAAAAGTGAGGACAATCAAATCCAGTATAAGAGAATGGTATAGTGAATACTATGTAACTTAGAATACATCAGTTAAATTAATGTTTACAACCCTCCTTCCATCTAATAGCATTTTGTCACATTAATCACCAATTAAAATAAAAGCACCTTTAAGACATTCAAAATTTCAAATACTAGTTTAAACGCAGTTGGCAAGTTTTCAAAAGAAAAGGGACGATTTTGAGTGTGAAACAACTACAAAGGATGCGATCTAATATGGTAAAATGGATTTGCTTTTAGATGTGAGCTAAGTATTCTCACCAAACATTACATGGCTACAAAGATGAAAAGTAAGTATTCTCCAAATGAGCTAATTTTTTCACCACAAAGATATTTGCAAATTCAGCTTAGGGGTAAACAAACCTTGTCTGGGAATGCGAGCATCTGTTTCTTTAACACTGGTAAGACGGATTTGCTTCTAGATGCCTGTTTAATTCCTGAAGTATTCACAACAGAATCTCCGGTGTTTACAGAGCCATTTCTACTTTCTGAATTTGTAAGTTTCTTGTGGAACATCCTCTCATCAATGTTGGCAATTACATACGCACATTTCAATTCCAGGTTAACTATTTTGACACCTTTCTCCCTGAAAAGGTTTCAAGTCGTGAATAGAGAAAGTTATTATTGGAATATCAAAATATTTATCGCGGCATGAAACATTTCTTTGACAATCAAAGCCACAACTTGCAGTCTCGTATGTTTGACAGAATTGTCTCATGCCTTCTAAGTTATAACAAAAATATACATGATTAAACTTATGCAAATCCCAAACATTTTGAGTGTTTTATTCTGAATTAGCACACTAGGAATATTTGCAATAGCAGCTTCAGGAGTGCATCCATTTGCCAAAAGGAGGGTAAAGGACTCACTTTTCATGACCTAAGTCGCAGGTAACCAACAAATCTTCACAGACAAACGGGGCCAAGATTTTTTCTGAGTTAGCAACAGAAGCTTGATCAGACTGAAGAGCATCATGCAGATTACAACTGCCCGTTGGATCAGCAGGCAACCCCAGATCTCCGAAGTGTAAATTCAAAGGTAAAAGATGCAATTTGACACCAAGAATATGATTAGGACCAGCAATTTTAAAAGTATCCACAGTTAGCTCTTTGATGTCAACAGCACCTTTTGGTACCTACATCAATGGTTCAAAACAATTATGCAGTGCTCCCACTCAGGCAGTCAGCGAAAACAATATATCTACCACGTCTATACGATTGGATGACATGTTCAGCCAGATGCTTTTAACAAGAATTTTGTATATGTAAAGCACCAGAAGAACTATGAATATTAAATAGATGTCATTATGAATCATAATGGCATGTGTTAAAACCACAGCATACAGTGGGACTTTTCGACATATACAATCTTTCCAGTTGTCTACATGGCACAAAGACACATCTTTTTGCAGAGAAAGTGATGTACTTTGGTCCTGTTTTATGTGCCTTTTGCTTAGCATGTACATTTACATGTAATTATTTGTGGAGATACTGTGATAGGGAGATCAATCGTGCCAGGAAGCACAAATAATTATCTTCAGACAATCGTATTTACAATTTCTCTCAGTCAATAAAAATTCTGTATTTTTAATTCTTTTCTTTCCACTCCATGTAACATCCACATGATCAATATGTGCCCTGATATATGAAATTCATAGTCTTCTTTTTCCTCTTTATTTTTTTGCCGTTTAGGGTCTGCTCTGTGGAGTCATACACCCACAGCTCCGTATCATATCAAAAGGTGACCCCATGGACACATAAAGTTCAGATGATAGACATTTATCAACACAGATAAAAATACCTTAATCATCAGATCAGTCACAGAAATTGATAAAAGCCTTGCCATGCTTGATGTTACCAGCCATTTTCCTTTTCCTGTGGAGCGATGTCTTCCTGACTTGCTGATCTTTTTGTTTTGCGAAGATGATCTAGTTACAATTTCAAGATCACTTATTAGCAGGTGCAATTTCGGGTCCTTTGAGATGACACCAAAGCTTAGTTTCACCAGTGACTTGCGGAAACTTAATTTAATTTCGCCGACCGAAACAGATTCAACAGAACCCTGAGAAGAAGTTGGATAATGTGAACAGATGGATTAGCAAGAGAAAAAAAAAAAATTGAACAAATGTCTAAAATCATAATTTTTCAACATGGTGCAGATGATTTCATAACAGGAAAAATATGGTCCTAAACAAGAAATATAATGGCTGCAAAGAAGTGAATTTTAAAACAAAAAAGTTACAAAATAAATGGTTCGTGATAACAATGTCAAGGTAATTAAGCTGTCCCATGTAATTTCAACAAGTCGAGGAACAAACAAGTCACTATGCAAGCAAAACAACTTCATGTTAAGTGTAAATAGTATAAATATGGAGTGCATTCGAAACAATAGCACTTGAGAACTGTTATGTCATATAATAATACCTCAGTAAAGTAGCAAAGCAAAAAATCATCAGATATCATGCAAATAAGATTTGTAAGATACCAATGAACTGAAGATCAAGCATTGACACCATCAACAACAACAACATAGCCTTTAATTAAAGAACCTTGTCAGCATGTGATGAAAAACAAACCTTGTGGAATTTTATTGTTACATCCCGCAAGCAATTAAACCCGGCAACTCGAAACCCAACAGAAGCTGAGAGCACACGGCTCAAGAACCAAGCTAACAATCGTGCAGCAAATCTGCAACGAGCAAAACATAGATCAATGATGAAGAGAAGCGTCACCATAAAATATTTATAGAAAAATAATACAAAGTGAAAGTGCAGCGTGGCCGCATGTCTAAGGTTAATGGCATTATTGGTCATAGGAGGTTGTAAATTTGGTTTACTTGCATGGTTCTCTCATTGAAACAATGTTTTCGGCGAGCTTTGGTCATAGGAGGTTGTAAATTTGGTTTGCTTGCATGGTTCTCTCATTGAAACAATGTTTTCCGCGAGCTTAAGACTTATGTTCTAGACTGAGATCCTTAAAAATTAATACAAATGAGTTATAACCATAGTGACTACAATGCTTTTTCGATTACAAAGCAGTAGAAATATCAAACTATAACCCACACAAATAACCATTGACTACTCAAAAATCAGAAGCTGCAGATTTAGTGTTCCAAGTTTGCTCACAATCTAACTTCAGAAAAACATGTACACTGAATGTGAGCTGAAACGAAATATATTCAACATTGTGACTCATGCCTAATTGTGACAAAGTAGATGGCAACTTAAGACATGCTGAACCTTGAACATACCCATAATGTGCAACATATATTAAGGACGAAAACTAATCCATTTCAGTCTCACAACAGGTCACCATGATTTTAATTATTAAAAGAATATACGAAAATAATCAAATGAACTACTACACCATTCAACTATGCCCCAAACGTTTCGCTACAACCAGTTGTCAACTAGGAACCAAAAGACCTTTGCAATTGAAGGGTTCCAGGTAGAACGACACAACCCTCGTGCCATCTTAATTACTACCGACGACAACAATTTTCTATGTATGTTTCAACCAAATCAGCGACCACAGCTACTAAAACACACAGTGAGCAAAGCCAAGGATGCTCCGGCCAAAGCCTCTACCACTAAAATCAGCCAAATGAGCATGGCACAGACTACACAAGTGCTTAAGATTACCATAAGAAAGCTTCAATTGCTCAATTGCCAGATCATGAACGCTTTAAAACTTTAACCAGGCCTTACTACACCCTGAACCCCAACCGCAATAGACACTCTAAATCAAAAGATAAAACCTCGAGGACTGTTGCAGCAAAACCCCAAGCTCGCAACACTAGCACCTCCGAACCAAGCAAGTCGAGCCATTCCAATTTCCGAACGCAATTACGCAAATGGGCATCGCCAAGCACGCACAATTCACCACCGCGGAATCCTGGCACCGACAAGCAGCAGCAGCCGCGAAGTGCCCGGATTCCCCCGTGTCCCCAGCAGCCCGACCACCAGCGAGACAGCGCTAGCCCGCGACCCCACGAGATCCTACTGCGCCAAAGGCGCTCGCGCGCCGAGAGTTGAGGCAGAGGGGCTTACGTGAAGACGACCCATCCGACGACGGAGACGGCGAGGAACACCGAGAAGAACTTGGCCGGCGAGGACGCCATGGCCCCACCGGAGCAGACGCCCCCCGCGCTTCTCCGGATCCGCTTCAGGCCGCCCGGATCCGGGCCGCCGGCGCGGGCGCCGCCATGGCCTCCCCCGACGTGTGGCGCGAAACCCTAGCTCCCGGACGGACGGAGCGCTCGGCCCTCGGCGCGGGAGGGGAAGCAGGCGGGCGATCTCGCGTCGGTAGCCGCGCCGGGGAAGATGCTGCTGCTGTGCTGTTGCCTCGGGGGATGTGTCAGAACTCTCTCAGAAGTCAGAGCAAGAGGGGGACTGAGAGGGAAGGGGGGGGGGGGGGTTGGACAGGAGAGAGACGGTGGCGGCCTTGGGCTTTTCGCCCTTCGTGGCTTTCGAAGACGAGCAACGGTCCAAGCTGATGGATAGTTTTTGGCAAAACAGAAGTGCAATGTGGTGATAAATGTTTTTTTCTAAAAGTGACAAAATTATTGTTGGGTGATCACGTCACCAAATCAAGAACGACCTCTTCACCAAGTTGTTTGGTGCTTCATTTTTTTTCCCCGGAATGTTTGGTGCTTCGTTTAACCGGCCAAAATTATAGTACTTCATCTGATCTCTTAATTAATCTTTTTTTCCTCTTAGATCAACAACATTTTGTTAAATGCTACGGTCTCAATGAGCATTTTACTGTTATTATGGTCACCACTCAACATAATTAACATAGACTCTGTCTGATACAACATACAAGTTGTGCCAAAACAATAGAAGTTTATAACGGCTATGGTCAAATATATTCCCTATTGAACTTAAAAGACAACAATATGCGCTGATAAGGTAACATGTTTCAAGTAAATTGCTTTTTTTAATCACAAATAAATTTATTTCAAAACAAGTCACCTAACAGGATTTTAGAAATGAGCTGATAAAGGTAACATGTTATTTGACAGCATAGTGCAGATGATACTTCTTTTGATCCACTGGACCTCCTATATGCGCATTTTGGCCGGCATATATATGTCAAGTGTGTTGTTACAAATGTCCAAATTTACCCCTTTGTTCCAAATAAATTTATTTTTAGAGATGAATGAACTTAAGTTTAATCCTTTTATAAAGAAGAGTGCAACATCACCACCAAAATAAGTAAAAGTATGTTAAGAAAAAATAATTCACGATGGGTCTAATTTATCCCAGCTTAGCTTAGTTTGTTTTAAACTCACTCTAAAAAAACTTATTTTAGGATGAAGTGAGTACATGTTACAAAAGTATTTAATCTGATGATTTTTATAACATTAACCATATATGAATTTATTAATTTACCAGTTATTTATGGTGAAAAACTGTAAATCCTCAATTTAAGACAACTAAATATATTTATATCATGTACATATTACTAGTGTTTTTGCACATGAACGAATACTAGCAGGAGGGCAAACATACAATGCAAAAAAAAACCCAAACAAAACAAAACAAAGAAACAGAGACAATACAAACCATGGTGGCCGAAGGTTGACTTGATTGGCCTCACATGAGGCACCTGAAACTCATAATTAAGCTTAGTGTTTCAAAGATTAGGATGCGAAGAAAAAATTGAACTCTTACGAGTATAAAAGCTGTCACTCATGAAATATACTCAATATAGCAATTTGGCCTGATGAGCGCTTTTGCATATTTTGCGGTTGGATAATTAACTCCTTGCAACTTTTTTTTTTGAAACGAACTCCTTGCAACTTTATTGGCGGCAAAGTACCGTTTCTTTTTGGCTATATTGTCATATTATACTATATTTCATTTGGCATTTGTTTCACTCTGCACAAGATTAGCTCAAACATTACCCCTTTGCGCCATCTTTTGGAACAGAAGCGGATGAAAATGATATTGCATCTACATATCAGCCATTAGCTCTCCTCCTTCATAATTTCTATATCATCGACGGAGAGTAATCTCAAACTCTCACAACCTCAAACCCTGACATGAGCAAGAAAGCCCAATGTGTGACAGAAGAAGCATCTACAAGCAAGGGGTCACCCAGCGCTGGTAGAGGGTAGTTTCATGCACTTTTGAGCGAAAATAGGCAAGATTACCACATCCACTAGCTTGTTGTGTGCCTTTCCTATCTAGTTATATCTTATGCGACATTTTTGTATGCCACTGAAGAAAATTGTAATCCCGCATTCGCCATCTGTCAATTACAAGGTATCACATGACACTGACATGGCAAATACGAGAGCAGGGACATTTACAATGGCATGTGAAAAATTATTCTTATAATTTTCTTGTACTCATCCCTACTTAAAAAATGTACGCCAACAGGTCTTCCATGTTAGAACAAGGTTGTATTTGGTCTTAAAATCATATAAACGCCAACAATACATAAATCTAGGGATAGATTAAATGCCTTTAGCTATGTTGTTTTACTCTTATCTTATATCAGAAATAAAAAAATAAATACAATATTATACCTTGTACTCAAAATCCAACATGAATCTCATATATACCAAGCGAGGCATCATTATAGAGACGGATAAATTTTTGTAATAACTGACCCTAATTCAAGTTGTGATCCATCAACAGCGAATCTTCTAGTGGATAATGATCACGATGAGGGAATATACGGGTGGGTAAAGCAGCTGGAAGCCTAGAACAATTAAGTAGCGATGATGGCGAGCAATCAGCAACTATCTTGATTACTACAAAGGAGTGCCTAACAGCGCTATTTGTGCTACACTCACTAGATTCTGTGCTGATTCGTTATATATATATCTAATCACCATATTTACTCCCTGTCTACTGGAAACAGTGAAGTAGTAAAATCGTCACGAAGCCTGTGTTTCATCGAACAGGGGAAAGATCCATCCTGCGGCCTGCGGAGTGGGGCGCTCTGTCGTGGAGGACCGCTTTCTCCATACTCCTCCCTGTCGTGGCATGTCCATCAGTAGCATGGATTGGATCAGGGACAATACTGTCCCAGCTCCATCCCTGCTCTCTAGCAAGTGATGCCGCGAGCTGCCGGGTGGCACACCTCGATCCGTGCTTGCTTGGCACATGTGACATGTCCCTGCCGCTCGCTGCCGGGCGGTTGGAATGGATCGACACCTGACGTCGCCGTCGCAACTCTTCGTCACCTAGGCGATCGAGCACGTGCAGGTGTAGGTGTAGCACCGGCTTACGTATAAAGACCATGGCCGCCCTGTCGGCGTGATGTCCCGAATCATCCCTTTCAAGAGAAGAACGAGGGCACGATGGGACGACTGTCCGAGAGGCTGATCAACTGATCAAGCTCAAGGCAGTGTCACCCTGTGTCCTGTACTGTCCGTTTCTTTCGGCCGAGACGTGTGCTTTTTGGGTCATTTTCGTTCGCGATGCATGATATGCACACAACGACTAGTTGAATTTCTGAAAAATCTGGCTGCCTGAAAGACCTTCGCAACTTACTGTACAGTGCACGCAACTACGCCTTTTGTCGACGCCTGCCAGCCGGCCGGACTGAACAAGAAGCAAGAAGCTTCTTGTATGTAAGCTGACATATAGAAGCGGGGAACATCCGAGTCAGACTGCCATTTGCTCCATCGATCGATACAACGAGCTTCCTGCTCAATGAGATAGACTTGCAAGGCTTAAAGTAATTGTTTAAATACAGTGTGTTCGCTTGGCTGCTTTGCAGGAGCTGTTTTGCAACAGCTACAGTGTTTTAGTTATTTCTTCAGCAGTCGCTACAGTGTTCGCAATTATTTTTCTGCAACCTGTCGAACAAGCTGATAATCGCCATTTGGAACGCCCCGATTTGTCCATATGCGCCTTAAACTAGTGACACATGCTTGATGCTTGTGTGCGTGTACCATTGTTTAGAGGCTTCGAAGCGTACGTGTCAGCTAGGACATAGGTTTTAATTTTTTTAATGGTGGTATGGTAGATTAGATGATGGCACATTATTGAAGACCGATCGAAGAGAGGTCATACTCCTGATGGCGATTCTACACGGGCGCGCCCACGAACCTCGGATTTTATCCGTGGCATGCTGAAGATTTTGATGGCCACTGTCGGCATCTTGGATTGCACATCGATCGCCCATACTTTTTTAGAGGAAGAGATGGCATGACGTGCACGTGCAGGATACAAAGCGGGTCCAACAACCGCTTTTGTATGGTACGGTATTTTAGCTCGTGTGGATTGCGAAAGATTGTGTCAAAATGCGAAGAAACTAAGCTGTATCCTGTTGTACTGAGGTTTAAAAGGGAGACTCGTCAGCAGACTTCAAGTTTCCCAGCGACCTGTTCTTCTTCACGGATAGTACGAAGGAAGAAGCTTCTGTGACGCATGCAATCAAGGCAAAAAGGTGGCAAAAAGGTCGTGATCTACGACATATGAGCTGTAATCTGTACTCGAGTATGTAGAGAAGAAACGGGTGACTGATTTGCCAAATAAGCAACCGGCCAGAAGCGTCGAGGTCGAGTGCTGCACCAAATTCAAGGGCCTGGAAAGCAACCTCTGCTGTTGCTATCTGATCACAGAGACGTCACTGTTTCATCAGCAACAACCAACGAATCTTTCTTTTCAGAGAAGAGCCAAAAGAGCTTACTAGGAGGGTGTTCGTTGCATGGGGTCTAAAATTTAAAGGGAAGAATCTTGTCATTTAAGAGTATTAAATAAAGTTTAATTACAAAACTAACTGCAGAACCCCTGGTCTAAATCGCGAGACGAATCTAACGAGGGTAGGGAAGCCGTGATTAGACGATGGTTACTGTAGCATCACTGTAGCATCACTGTAACAAAATATAGATTAATTAGACTCGTTAGATTCGTCTCGTAAAGATATACCTATCTGTAAAAAGGTTTTGTCATTAAATTTTATTTAGTACTCTTAAATAATAAGATTCTCTTGATGTGACAGGTCTAAATGTTAAATGCTAAAGCAACGAACACCCCCTAATACTGCTCGTGTAGAGACGTCACTGTACTCGATGCAAGTAGATATTGGGGTGCCACAATTTTCTTTGCTCATTATTCATGCATAAATCAAGCGAAGGGGCTAGCCGTGATGACAGAACGACGGAAACAGTGCAAAGCAGCGTGTTTGCAGCGGCTGCTTTGCAGTGGGTATATTGTTCGCAGTTATTTCTTCTGCAACAGTTACAGTGTTTCTGCAGCTGCTACAATATTCGCAGTTATTTTTCTGCAGCTAGTGTGTACCTTGCCCATTAAAAAACTAGTGTGGTATAATTAGGATCAACTCACCCAAATTGGCAATATGATATACTCAAAGTATAATTTTCCTGAAGATTGGCTTCGAGAAAACAGAAGATTCCTGCTTAGACAAATAATCGGCTTGTTCGGCAGGCTGTTTTGCAGCTGTTTTACTGTAGCGGATGTTGAATACTCCAAATAACTGCGAACACTATAGCTGCTGTTGAAGAAATAACCGGAACACTGTAGCTGCTGCTTCGCAGCTGCTGCAAAGCAGCGAGGCGAACAAGCTGAATGTGCGTCCTCGAGGAGAAGAAAAAAATGTTCCTTCTCTCACAAGTCACTACAAGATTTGTCCTTTTCCGTGTACCTCGTTTACTTATGACATTTCCAACTTATAAAAGATATACAATATCTTTCTCGTTGAAAAAGATGTGTACAAAGTCTTCCGAAAAGATGCATTACCAGGATTTGGGCTGAAGAGTATGTGATATCCATTTGTTCTTCATCGATTCAGCCGACCATTTCCATATACCCTTGTTACAGTGGAGCATCCCATGCAGTCGTGCACCCTCACACTTACACAGGCCCACAGGCTGATCTAGCCATACTTGTTGACTAGAAGCTGTTAAAATGGATAGCACAAATAGATAAATGTCACTCCCCATCTTTATATACACATATTCCCGTTAATTTCAACAACGGTGTCACTATCGATCGATTCACGCCCCTTTTCCCTAGTGTCACTTGCAACACAGACAATCCCAAAAGTGCACTTACACAAACTTTTAGTGGACTGCCTGCATGATTTTGCTAAAGCTCCAAGGAGAAAAGGGGTTTCACGAGAGGACGAAAAGCTGAGAACAGAAGGTAATGGGTTGCAGGGTATATAAAGAGGTATAGATAAGCGAAGTGTGGTCTTTGATGAAGCCCTAAGACTTGAGAAGAGTTTAGGTCCACCAACTGGTTCTCATAGCCAGATGGAGACCATCCATCCATCATCTGGATATCCACCCGGTTCCATCCCTGCTACAACAAACGTTGGACCTCGCCTCCGACTCCCATGTCCCAGCCGCAAGCCCAATGCTTACATGACTTGTTTCAAGGAGTTGGTGCTCTCTCTACCCCACAAAAAGTAAATTAAAAAAAGAACCGCGGGTAAGAATACTCGTGATTGTTAATTAACTTAGGCCATCTTGTTAATTTAGCGCACCTTGTTAAATCCGCACGATGTGTTAGGTGCTCGGGGTTAAATCATTGCTGGATTGTTCAAACCTTAGCGAAGGGATTATTTTACAGAGACGTGATGTCTTTGCGTGCATCACGTGTATGCCTAATAAGCTCGAGCATGGGGCCAAGCTTGAATATGCTCTAATGTACATATCACTATAGAAAGTTGACTAAAACTTGAATATATAAGTTCCCTCAATATTTGTTTTTTTTTGGATAAGTTCAAACTCAACTAGGAAAAGCTGCGCTAGCACTTCATCTATTTTTTAATCGATACTAGGACAACTTTTTCAGTTTTAAAAACTGAATTAAAAAATATTCTAGTGCCTAAATTAAAACCGGAGGAAATACATTCTTCACAATAAAATTTTTATGAAAGCTCAGTCCCAATATGCATGAAAACAATAATCACAGTTCGAGTTTGTTAAGCTCGTGAGCTCGGTGTAAGTCCTAGCTTGGTACATCTAGAGCAGAAATCGAGCTTTAATCTAGACTGAAATGAGTAGCTCACATTAATCCATGATCATTATACATTTTACTTTAGAATCCGGTACAGGTCAAAAGATCAATTCTCACCTCTGTCTTATTTTTTATATCCATACTTAGGCCTCCTTTGGAACGCAGGAATTTCACAGGAATCGCACAGGAATTTCACAGGAAACAGTTCAATTTCACAGGAAAAACGCAGGAAAGGAAAATTTTTCCTTCAATCCAAAGGAGGCCTTATAAATAAACAAGGCATCCATATTATGGAAGAGAAAAGTCAATCCAACAAGATTCATGCCTATTGCATTGCCGCCATTACTGTTATGTTGAACACTCATAGCCTTGAATTAAAGGCCTACAAAGACAAAGAGCCCCTACGATATGAATGCACCCAGCGTTTTGCCCTCTCACCTCACCATAGTTGGTGCACGAAGAAGCCGATTTGGTACTTCGGTGTGTGGCCCCAGAATATGACACTACCTCATGGACCACATGATCAATCCAAAATTTCTCTGCCGAGAAATGCTACGCGCACAAAGGAGCTGCAAATGCAGTTAGTTAGTATAAGCATATCTTATCCATCAGTCGCGAGAGCCAAACCTCTCAATCACCAATTGAATGTTGGATTTCCATAAGAATATCAAATTTATCTAGTGCCCTTGTAAGACAACTACTAGAGTAGTTATCGTTATTTTTTTTTGAACAATAGTAGTTATCGCTATTGGTGATGAAATATTATACCTTCCCTTTTGAACAAGTTGGTGATCGAACACTGTCAGTGAACCATGAACGTGATGAATCTTTGCTTTTCATGTGCTTTATTTTGGTAAGAATAGCATTTCGCTCTGAGGTCCCCTACCACTGGAGTGTTCTCATGGGGAGTTCGATGTCACATGCGATAAATCCTCTGCCCATGTCTTTGTCCAGAAACGATATTCGCTGATCCTGCGTATCTCCGCGCTAGATGGCGCCGAATCCTCCCCGGTGCTGCCATTAAATGTGCTTGTAGGCTGCCGCGTTTAGATGACGAACATGAGTGAAAATGCAGGGAGTGCAATACGAATTGATATTTCTTCCATCAACCAGAGGAGCTTAGCGTTAACTAGTGTAACTTGTTAGTTTTTTTCTTAATGTAATAACTAATTGATGATTGCTCTAATAAACATTTTAAAAATAGTTTTTTTAGATATAGATCACAATGGGACATGTTCCAAACAAGCTTTATAAAACTCGCATGGGACAAAACCAATAACCTAAAAGTAAACTCGAACGGGACATAATGATACATAGAGACTAAGTGCTTATTAACTAAATAATACATAAGACTACAATGACCAAATGTTCTTTTTAAAACATATATGAATTTTGAAACCTCAAGGCTCTCGTGGGTGTGGCATGTAAAACTTGCAAATCCAACACATTTTTGCAGCCCCTGATCTAATCGAACAACGGGTCCAACTCTCGAGGGAGGGGAGGGGGAGGGAGCAAGGACCTCTTTGCCTACACTAAAGGCTTGTTTGGCAGAAACAGCTTCTGCTTTAGCTTTTTCTACTGTAGCTACAGCAAAATAAGCCGAAAAATACCCAAAAACCAGCTTCACTATTTTTTATTAGGTGAACAGTATTACTACAGTGTCAAATAATGCTGCTACAGTGCAATAAACGGGTGCCAAACACAACCTAAGATTTGTCACTGACATCAGAAGGGAGCTAGCAAAAATAATTTAAAACTAAGACATATAAGAGGTTTGCAGCAGTTGGTGTCGAGTGCTATAGCTTTTTGTCGTAATATTAATTAATGCATTATTAGTAAAATAACAAAAAGCATTGAAATGGTTTTTTTACACTTCCAATCAAAGATATGTTGCATATTAAACTTCGGCTTTCCTAAGGAAAAAGAAATTAAGTTTTACATACCATTGTGACTTTAGACCTCTTGCAAGATACATACAAAAGTAATTTATGTATTATATTTTCTTTTGGCTACAACAACAACTTTTCTCTTTTTTTTTTAATACAAAGAACATAAATCCAAAACAACACTTTGTAGCCATTTCTATTTATTTTGGATTGAATAACTTATTTCGACAATTAAGGGTTTCTTTCAAAAGAATGTAGAAAAATAATTGAAACAGTTGCGACACATAAGTAATGTCCAATAGTACGTGAGCAATACAACCGCTAATAGTTTGCCAATTAACGAACACAAGATGTTAAGAAAACTTTGGAGAAGGCTCAAGTAATATACACATTCCTCTTTTCAATAAAACATTGTTAAACAAGACAATGAGTTTACAAAACTTATAAATTTCGTTTCCATTTTCTTTGGTTGTGCGGGAGAAACTCATAATCCCCGAAATACCCCTGCGGCCCGCGAAGCGGTCCGGCTCGATCAGATCGCGCGGCCCTGCCTGAACAGAAAACCCGTGGCGGCGCGGCGCCTTCTCTTTCTCGTCGCCGTCGCCGCCCTCTTCTTCCGATCGCCGGCTCGGCTGCGTTCCGTCCAGTCTCCCACCAACCACCGCCCGGTATGCGGCTAGTCGTTACGCCACCCATCGCAATGCTGGACCCGGACGAGCCACCTCCCGATCAAGCTATTCCTCCCTCTCCTCTGCTAGGAAGCATTGCTGTCCCCCTGATGCATCACCATGCTTCCAGTTTGAGGAACCCCATTCCACCGATGGTTCGTAACTCCTGGATTCTATTTGTACAGGTGCGTCGTGGGAACCTCTTTCGGAATCAGTTCGATTCCAGTACCATTCGAGAAAATTCGTGAAAGAGCTGAATATGATTTGTTCCTGTGCTTGTGAACCTGCAGCTTCCATTCCCGAACAGACGCAGAAACGCGTAATCGCGTTTGAGTCAACCGTGGTCCTGTTCGTGATCCCGACTACTGATCAACAGGCAGCATCATGGTCCGATAGTGGGGAAGAACTTAACAGGCTTCAATTATGCGAGGTGAGCAGGTTACCATGCTTTTCGTTCAGGGGCAAAGATGTCAAAAATTGAGGTGTTAGGTCATAATGGAGACCTCTATACGCCGAACACCGCCTATGCGAGGTGAGCAGGTTACCATGCTTTTCGTTCAATAAAGGGGAGCAAACTGGCTGTTACTTTGGCCTGGGCGATAAACCAGTGTCGTTGTGGCGAAGGAACAAAATCTTGAGTTACCACAAATTCGAGGTACAAATCCAGTGACACATTTACATGCTAGTTTGTCTTGCATGAAATAGAACGGCAAAACAATGGGCAAGTCTGAACACATACCGTAGTAGAGTTCACGCAATAGGAGTATTATTGAACATCAGGAACTTGGGTCAACTTAGATGGTCGACGGAAGCATAGGTGTACATACTCCACTCAAATTTGAGCCCTCTTGGAGTCTAGACTTTAAAAATTATTTATACCAAAACGAATACAGTTGCTTGATTCCTCCTAGCCGGCTAGATGATCTCATTTTTCTATTTTGTAATGTTCGAGGAGTTCAGATAGTCTTGAGCCTTGCCTGATGATACTTTGCAGGTTATAAATTTATCATAGTTGATGGTGATGTACCCAAGCGCTAACAAAAAGATAAAGTTGGTACACCACAGACTTTTATTTTATTTGTACCCGCTCACCTATGACCAATACAATACCAGCATAATTGGGGTTCAGAAAATGTGTATGGCAAATAAGAACGCCCCATATCAGTACGCGTTATCGTGAAGAAATAAGCAACGGGAAGTTGTGGTGGACACACCGCCAAGTCCTTCCCACCAGCTGAGCGGAGCTGCCAAGTTGAGCTGAGTAGGTTTAAACCCCCCAAACCCCCACCCCACCCAATAATCCTCCTCAACAATAATCAGCCTGTTCGCTGCGCTGCAGCTGCGGCTGCAGCTGCAGAAAAATAATTGCGAACACTGTAGCTGCTGCTGAAAACACTGTAGCTGCTGCAAAAAAATAATTGTAAAATACTGCAGCTGCTGCTGCAAAACCTCCCGCCGAACACGCTGAATAATCAACCAACACCGGCAACTATAATAAAGATGGAGAAGAGAAAGGACTTTCTCTAGGAGGCCCTCAGATTATTTTTGTATTGGATGTTGTTGCTAGTGGGTGGTGTTAGCTTTTTTATTCTGGGGCAGGAAGAAGGAAGAAGAAGCAGAGGAGGGAGAGGATGGTGTAGAGAGGGAGGGGCTTTCTCTCTCTGCCTTTTTCTTTGTTGGTATTGTTATCTTGGGATCTGATTTTGTCCCCATACTGGGAAGGAGGTTGGGAACTTGGGTTGGTACTCTCTCTCTTCTCTCCTCTCCCTCCTCTCCTCCTCCCAAGGCTGAAGAACATCAGCTTGGGTCTGGTGACAACAATCTCTGCCTTCCTGCCTGGCCCCCATGAGGAGCACGCCATCAGGTCTCCCTTCATTTTCCTACTACTTTATCCGCTTTGCATCATTGGTTCCTGCCTGTTGGTTGCAGCAACAACAGGAATTCTTTGGTGCATATTCCCAGGATGCATGATTTGGTTTGCTTCCTCTGGTTCTTGCTCCTTTCTCTGCTGCTGAATTGTGTCTTGTTTGATTCTGGTGGGTGCAACCAATCCTTTTCTTTCCCGTGGTGCTGTTATGACCCCAATGATTGGTTGGTCTCCTCGAATTATGTGTGGTTTTTTAGCTAGAGCACAGGGCTCTCTTGGTTCTTGAGGGCTGTAGTATTGCTGGTCTTGAATTGCTAGGTTTCTTGGTGTCTCTGGGTTCGCTTGAGGATCTGTAGGTGTAAGAGCTTCATCTGGGAAACTTAGTCTGTTGGAGTTCTCGGAATTTTGTCGGAGTTGGCTTTCTTGAGGAAGGGAAGGTAAAGGCTTCTGACAGCTGAATTGGCGGTCCTTCTTCACCACCTCACCTCAAAGTTCTTTGACTTTTTTCTTTCCGATGAACGTTCTTTTTTTCTTTTCTTGATAGATAGAGAATTCACCCCCTCTTCATCGTCAGAATTCTTACTTAATTTCTTGAAATTTGTTTTCTTGTTTGCTCGTTGTTGCTGGATTACTCTCGTTTGATATTGTACTGTTCTGAGTATGTAGGTGCTTCATTAGCTATCAGTAGAGGTGGCCTTTTAGAGAGGATAGAATTGAGCTTGATTTCGGTGGAGCCCTTTCGGATTTGTTACTGATTCTTGAATCTTTTCTTTTCCCCCTTTCCCTTGGATGCCTGGATCAAAGGCCATGCTCCTGAAGCATTGTTTTTTTCCCCTTTCAATCATTTTCCCATTTCTTTTCCGAAGGTGGTTCTTGAGTTAGATATTATAAATATTCGTTGTGGAATGGAATTCTTAGCTCATTATCTCATCGGAATTGAAGTGCGTCTCTTATTTTTATTGTGTGACAACTAGGTTTTGCCTCGGACATTTCTCCTGGTTTCACCTCTTTCATATCATTAATTAAAAATAGTGAAGATTACAGCTGCGAACAAGCCGTGAAGCATTGTGGTATCTTCTTGGTAATTTCGAGCTAGAGATCTCATGCTATTTTATCTCTTCTTTCAGAGCGATTCTGAAGTAGTATACATTCTATCGGCGTTTTGAGCGACTGAAGGAGCTCCAACGGGCCTTGTGACTCTTCGGTCGTCATTGAATTGATTGAATAAGGTACTGATGATACGCATATTGTTCTTGCAAAAATTGACACAAGCATATAATTCAAAAAAGTTTTGTCCTGGGGTGAGATAATCTGTGTTCTCGCGATTAGGTTGTGTGGTATAGAATCAGTTATCTGGTTTGCTGCCTTGAATGGCTATATTGTTTTGGTGGAACAGGAAGAATTTACGACCACATTCTCGTCATCTTGGCAAGGAACGAGCCAAATCCAAGAACTTATCTGATGTCATGGATGAAGAGAAGGACCACTTGTACCTTTAGCTTGCAAACCAGCTAGCTTCTCTTGTTTTCTCTGAGTATAATGTCAGTTTCTTATGTGGAAGTATCAGACCAAATAAACTTATGATGTTAACTGCTGCCAAACTAATTGCATGAGCCTCATAATCCACTTTATTGTGCATTTTTATGCTTTTAAAAGTGGTATAACCGTTTTTACCAGAAAAGATAATTATAGGGATTATATTATGGTCTGTTTCGTGTTCCCTTCACCATATTGTTTAACAAAAAAATCTATTTCATTATGTGATTAATGCAGAATAAATCCATTCTTAATTGATGAGTTTGGACTGTTTCTGTTTCCCCAATCTGCAGGCAAGTCAGCAATACATTTGGTCTGGATAACCCTAGTTTATTTTTCATACATGTCTCTGGCTTTGCAACTCTTAACAAGTGAGTAGTCAGAGCTGTGATATGGCTGCATATTACTCGAGCCCTGGCAGTGAAAGAGATTCACAAACGATGTATTCAGCAGAATCAGGCAATGTATCATATCCTGTACCATCAGCGCTAGGGAACATGCTTTATCCAAACAATGCATCTGCTGGACCATATACAGAATTCAGCGGAATTATCCAGCATCAGCAGAATTTTATGGAGCTTTCTGGTCATCCTTCATCAGTGCCTCATGATTCATCATCAAAGGAAGCAACAATGGTCACTTCGCTTGCTGAGCAGCGCTCTTTTGGTCCATTGAAAGATATGAGAAATGAGATGTTAATGCATTTGATGGATGGGGCACAAAGCAGTGGCAGCAATCTCATACACAATGATGCCAATAACTCTGTGCAGATCGAGTTTGGCATGTTGAACAATCACAATTCAACTAGTGTTCCATCAGCACACGGCCAAGGGTTGTCTTTGAGCCTCAACACGCATATCTTGGCACCATCCTATCCATACTGGTCTGTAAAGCCAGACTTACTTGCGCCACATTCATACCAGGGCGATGACAACAGGATTAAGAATATGCAGTCCGAGGCCTCACAAGCTATCCGGAATTCTAAGTATCTGAAGGCAGCACAAGAATTGCTTGACGAGATTGTCAGTGTTTGGAAGAGTGTTAAGCGGAAAGAAGACAAAGGCCATGCCGAAGCAGGAAAAGCAGATGTCAAAGAAACAGAGGGGGGAACAAACAGCGAAGGAGTATCTTCCAATCCACAAGACTCTGGCGCCAATGCTGCAGCTGAGCTTTCAACTGCTGAGAAGCAAGAGCTCCAGAATAAGGTGGCAAAACTTATGGCGATGTTGGATGAGGTTTGTCTATTGCACTTATATGCCTTACCAGTAAATTCACACATAAGTATTACAATGATATGTTTTTGCTTGACTAATTTAGCTAGTTTAAAGAGGTAATCAATAATGCCCTAAAAAAAGAGGTAATCAATAATCAGCATGTTGATTCAGAGGCTTGTTCACAAGGACTAGTTTCACTAATGATACCGTAATACATAGAAAACATAAATCGTTTTTTGCCAATACTTTGTTCAGTGACAACTGTAGATTACATTTTCTCGTAAATCTTTTTTTTTGGACGTAACTACAGTAGGAGAGGCTCCCACTGCACTTTATTGAAATCAAAGACTGTACAAACAGAAGCAAGAAAACCTAGACTAGTAAGAACAAAGAGGCCTTACGGCAAAGAAAACAGCAAAAAAGCCGGCAAAAGCAAAAAGCTAACTAAGAAGCAAAAGAAACAAAAAGCGCCTAATTACAGAGCACATTTTCTCGTAAATCAGGAGACAACTTTTTCCGTTTTTGAAAAATCCAGTATCTTACCGGCTTATATTAATAAGAAGCAACAGAGTAGAGGCATGCCAAAGTGTGGTCGCAAGCGGCGCACAGTAACAGAAGATCAGAAGTCATCTTGTAATTCAACCCCTCACGGCTCGGCCCGGAGTGAGGTGGTGCAGCATGTAAGGGGCCGGTTCTTCTCTCTCTTAATACAAAGATACGAAGCTCTCCTTCGTATTCGAGAAAAAAAGAAGATCAGAAGTCAACTTCATTTTCTGCCTTTTGTTGTCTTAGAAAAATGCTTATGGAATCCCTACCCAGTCGACTTCATTTGAAGCATGGGATAAATATTTAGTAAAATAGCTATTCCTGAATGCTGACTTCCTGGTCCCAAGGTCGTGAACATTGGTTCTGTTTCAGCTTCATACAAGTGCTTCACAAGATGGGTTTTTCGAAAAGCTGGTAGAGATGGGTGAAAGGTAGTCTAGGTGGGTCTAGCCTTCTTAATAAATTCTAGTCGCCTTAGTCTTGCCCATTTAACTGGGATTGAACAATTAATGTTATAGATGGTTGTTTGGGCTCGAGGCCCTCCAAACAAACACTCAGCATATCTCGCTGCTGTGTACATCAAATTATTACTCAGGCTCAACTGATCAACACCAAATGCAGAATAAATAACATTTCCCTATCAAAATGTCAGATGGATGCAGGAACTTAAAGTATTATCACTCAGCCAGATAAATCTGATCTGAACCAGACCAATAGAGGACAGCTATTTCATGAACATGGGCAATTTTACTGTTTCATTAATGCACTATATGTACATTATTTTAAGGTCAATCTAATATTTTGTAGGTCGACCGAAAGTACAAGCATTATTATCATCAAATGCAACTTGTAGTTGCATCTTTTGATATGGTTGCTGGATCTGGAGCTGCAAAGCCTTATACTGCAGTTGCACTTCAGACAATCTCAAGGCATTTCCGATGTCTGAAGGATGCTATCAATGATCAAATCAGTATTATCCGGAAGAAACTAGGAGAGGAGGACAATACATCTGGCAAAGAGGGCAGATTAACCCGTCTCCGCTATATCGATCAGCAATTAAGGCAGCAGAGAGCTTTCCAACAGTATGGTATGTTACAGCAAAATGCTTGGAGGCCACAGAGGGGCCTGCCTGAAAATTCAGTCTCGATTCTCCGTGCTTGGCTTTTTGAACACTTCCTTCATCCGTAAGTTGTTAATTTCTCAAAATATTTCACTTGCTCATTTTTGCTGTTGTTCTCATGACACTCTGTCACCCTTTTAGGTATCCAAAAGATTCTGAAAAGCTAATGTTAGCGAGACAAACAGGCTTAACAAGAAGTCAGGTATGATTTTTTGTTACAATATTCTTGTAATCACAACATCAACAATTTAATCATTGGCATGCCTTGACATTAAGAAAATCCATCCATACTCGTAACTGGAAGGGCCATGCAGGTCATATATAAACTGGTATATGATTGTATCAGAAACGTTCTATCATGCTGCAGGGCCGGTGCTTATTTGCAATATACGCCTTTAAAATCTCAGCCACACTTTTGTCCAGAATCTGTAAATGGGCATCTTTAATTCTGTGCAATCTACACACAATTTTTTAATAGATTCTTTAATTGCGCTATTCTAGTACAATGGACAACATATGCTAAACACTTGCTGTTCAACACACCCTACAAGTTTGTGTACTGTATGGAATATGAAAAATATTACTCTGTGTTCATTTACCTTTATTTTTCTGTAGATTTCAAATTGGTTCATCAATGCGCGTGTCCGTCTCTGGAAGCCAATGATCGAAGACATGTACAAAGAAGAGATTGGCGAGGCAGAGTTGGACTCAAACTCTTCCTCTGACAACGTATCGCGAAGCAAGGTTAAAGTGCCATCTTTTGATGAAAAGGAAGATCTGAAAAGCTCCCCCAGTCAGGCTTGTCAAACCAGCCAGCTTGGTGAGTCCAAGGCTAATGTTAGCATGATGAGTCTCAGTGGACCACCAGCCGGCTTTAACAATGAGGCAAACCCAGATGACAGCTTCATGAACCTGATGCTGAAGGACCAAAGACCAGGCGAAACGGATGGCAGCCTCCTCCATGATGCTGTTGCGCATCATTCGGATGATAGCGCAAGGTTCATGGCTTACCACTTGGCAGAGCTTGGTAGGTATGGAAACAACAATGTTTCATTGACACTCGGTTTACAGCACGCTGAGAACAGCCTTTCGGTTCCGAACACTCACCCGACCTTCGCTGGCGTTGGACATGAAGACATTTACAATGTCACAGCTCCTCTAAGTGGAGCCCCTGCTTCTTCAGACTATGAGTCTACGAACCAAATAGATCAACAGCAACGGTTCGAATCGTCGCCTCTAATGCATGATTTTGTGGCCTGAGTGCTCAGTACAGCAAAAACGTGGGAAAAAATGGAGAGAAGTACATTTGTAATTTGTAGTGCCAGAATAACTTGCCTGTAAAGCATGGAAATTGTAGTCTTAGTTGCAATTGGTACAGAAGAGGAGGTATAGCATGAATTATATGTAAATTTAGGTGGTGGGGTTATAGGGGTAAAGAATCCTGTAAAGATGAAATACATAATACCTGTAGAACATTATGATTCAAGAACCATGCTGTTAGAAAAATAACCTGTGATGATTACTCCCTCCGTTCTCTATTTGATGACGTCCATTAGCTCAATTTAGCTCAAATTTAGCTAATGAGCATCATCAAATAAGAAACGGAGGGAGTAGTTTTTTTATTTCCGGATGCAAAACTGTGAGGGAGTTCCCCACAGTTGTTTTTTCCATTGAACTTAAAACAAAGTTAGGTATATACAACAAGACAACCCAAATGGGCAGTCAAAAAGAAAGAAAACAAGGTCAGTAAAATAGAGTTAAGAGAGATGTTCTAGCCATCGAACTATGTTTTGCTTCATTCCTTTGGGGACCCTATGCAGGTGGAGAAGGACTTACTCTTTGAATCTCATGACCCAAAGGCTCAATATGGGAACTTGGCCTTCAAAGATTTTGGCATTTCTCATCTTCCATATTTCTCAAGAGGCAACTATGAATATCTCCATAAAGAAAGGGGTTGCAAAGGCATTTTTTGCTTCTGTAATTCTGGCAAATATTTCCACATTTTCATTCCAAATGATGCCCATTTTTAGCCAACATCTTATGCAGGCTGTTTAGCCCAAAAAACAAAGAGAAATGAGAAACTGATTGTAGGAGAATCTTCAGCTTTTTATAAGTAGATACATCAAACTTTTATGTTACCAGTGTTTGGTATAGGACCTGCCGTTGTGTTCCTTTTTGTCAGTTGAAGCATGTTACAATTCATTTTCAATTTTTAACTTTCGGAAACCTTTTAGTACTATCTTGCTAGCTTCTCAATGAACAAGTTTTTTTTTTTTTTGCCCTCAAAGAAAAAAGAACAAGTTTTTTTTCGCATTATTTCTTTGTTGCTCAATATTAATCTTCAGCGTACCTTTCCTAAGTTATTTCCATGGGAATTTGACCTGGTAGCCCGTGTCGGTGAAGGGGTCCCAGTCTGCGTATGTCACCTAAGCTTGTATTCGTACGAGTAATTGCGGCCTGTTGCTGTCAGGTGGGCCCGAGAATGATGCTCCGGTGGGTTGATCTATGGTGGATTGCCATGAATTGATTGATTTCTTATGGGACCAGTACGATTTGTCAGGTCATATATTTCAAGTTCTCAACAGAAGTTCTGTCTTAAGGTCCAATAAAAATCAGGAAATGAGTTTGGAGCCTGCAAATTCAAGCGAAAAAGGCTGAATCCTTAAGGGCTCGTTTGGATTGGATGGAAAAAAAATTCCTGCGCTTTTCGTGTGAAATTGAACTGTTTCTTATGAAATTCCTGTGCAATTTCTGTGAAATTCCTGCGTTCCAAATGAGCCCTAAACATGTTACTTGCAACACAAATATTAAACATGTTACAGGTTCAGGAATGTGATACCGTCTCCAATTGCAAAACCTTAATCTGTTTCTTGAAGCAACCTCATGGAAACATTCCGGATTGAAGAATAAGACAGGGCATCAAAGATATTCAGTACTTTTCAGAAAACAAGAGTATCAGCTTCCATTACATTCCTAGAGAAGAAAACCTATAGCTGATGTTCTAGCTAGAAATGCCCTGTTAGAAAATGCTAATCTTTTTGAATACTGCCCTGTAAAGGACTTATTGTGTCATTTGCCCTCATGGGTTAAATTCTGTAAATTTTCTTGCATATGAATGAAAGCCCTTTAATTCTGTTGTTCAATGTGAAATTTTCAGCCACACCAAAGAGGGAGTTAAACCACCATTCTAAATCTGAAAGGAGCCAAACCTATAAATCGCAACAATTTAATTTACAGAAATGTGATTCACTACTTACGATACCAGAGCAAGAGATGTTGCACGCATTGACCTGTCTTCATTAATTTCCTTCGGAATAGGTCTTCTTTTTTAAACCCCATGAACTCTTCGTTGCGTTCTCCGATGATTATCATCCTACCACCCCTGACGTTAAATTTTCAGTGCTAAACAAATGTTACATAGAGTAACTATTTTCAGTTTAAAAGCATAGAAACTCCGTCAGTATGTATACAGTTCTGCGGATGACTAGCTGCTAAGGCCCGTTTGAAACGCAGGAATTTTACAGGAAACAGTTCAATTCCCGCAAAAATGGAAAAGAAATCCTTCATTTCAAACGGGCCTAAACAGTTTGATTTCACGTTGCGGGTATACAGTATTCATCACATGAATTAGTTTGGAAGTATATCAAACGCAGCATGATACTCCGATCCTGCACTCGATCCATGAAAAGCATACTCACTGATCCATTGGTCAAACGTCTTCTCGGCAGTTCAAACCTCACATCAGGCGCATGCAGGCTTGAACGGGACTGTAGAGATCGATCTCCTGAATCAGCAGAAAAAGGCACCGCCGCTACGGTGCACTGCCCCCGAAACGAACAGCACCGCTTCTGATCCTCTCCCTTCTTAGGATGTGTCCAATCAATCACTTGACTACTCCTCAATGGAATGGCTGGCACCCCAACAAGAAAAACCACTGTATCAATCTTTGACCTGGCCTTCTTTTAACCTCCTTTCTCTCGCTAGATCAATCCCATCCATGTACATGGCCATATATGAGCACCTCACACTTGTTACTTTGTCACCTCATCAGTTACTAGTACTACTCCATTAGGCTATTAGCAATGGTACAACAGCACAAGTACAGACACAGTTCAGCACAAGTTCACTTGACTACTCGAAGCCGGTGCTTGATGCTCCGATCAAGTTTGAAGCCTTGTCACTCCACCATGTGCACCCCATGATCCCAACACCAACTGTCTCCAAGCAGCAGTACGAGCAGCGAGCAAGAGAAATTGCAGGGGCACCCAGAAAAGGCTCTGGGCTTTCTATAGATCAGGACAGGCAGCCAGCTACGCCACCACAGCGCTACTGCTCTGCATACTGTACTGAACTTGCTGGGTGCATGCCGGCCGGGCCTTTCTTGAGATTCTACACTACTACGCCTCTGACCTCACCCAGGCAGCTAGTGCCTTTGTAGCCGGCCAGCACACATCCACACACACACACACACACAGCGTATTGCATGCCATTGCAGCACTACCCAAGAAAAGGTCCAGGCCAAGCAACAAAGCCCAGGCCCAGCAGTGCTAGTGTGTGTAGATGGATAGATATAGGGGAGGAGAAACACTGAGACATGAGGACAACAGTACCACTACTCATCAGTGTACTCAGCAGGAGTAGTAAGTTGGAGGGACAGGACACAAAAGATGAGCTGAGGTAGCCCTAAAGTTGCAAGGTTTGAATGGATCCTGCCTGTGGATGGTGCTGGCTGGTTCAATGCAGCAAGCAGTGCAAAGATGGTCCAAGCCTCCACAGTGACAGTGGACAGGGCCAACCGAGCTTGGAGTACTCCACTTGAGTGTATGGCTGTGTGCATGCGGCTGCGAAGGCCCTTTTGGCCTGCCCTTGTGTGGTATGCAACTCTATATATGCATACATGCATATACATACCTAGCATATAGATTTACTTCATTGTCTCTCCTCTATAGCTAAGGTGCCACCTCCACTCCCTTCAAGGCGCAAAGGTATGCAGTGCGTGGCTATCAGCTCATGTCCCTGCTAATCGGTTCATTTCCTGTTTGATTTAGTTCAAGTTTGAGCACGCTAGCAGTATATTAGTGGTCATTTGTATTCAGTCTGATGCAGTGCTATTGATTTCGATTACTTTCTACAGTTTCCTGATTGGCACTGAATGTTTCAGGTGTCACACAGTTCCTTGAATATGGTTATGTCGCAGCATCATGAGAAAGGCTCACCGAAGCAAGCTCCAAGAGCACCCGTCCCGGGCAACTCCGGCGACCGCTCGTGGCAGCCACCGCTGCAGTTCGAGCAATGCGGCCATTGCAGCAACGAGCAAGGTTGTCAGGCGCCGGGAGCGGCTGCCCCGTTGGTCCTGACTCTCGGGCCGCTCGGCTCGGCCGCCGACCGTCCTTGCCACAGCTGCTCGTGCGGCGGCGTTGCGCCCGGGCCGCCGGCGCCGGAGACGGTGTCCGTGCTGCGCGGCTCCCGTTTCCTGAGGCCGGCGCAGGAGCTGCTGAGCGAGGCGGTGCGCGTGGCCGACTTGACCGGCAGCGGCACGGACGGCGACGAGGCAGAGGAGCAGCTCGAGGCCGGCGCGCACCGGGCGGCGAAGGACGACGCCGACGGCGTCCAGGCCAAGCTCCTCGGCCTTCTCAGCGAGGTCAGCGAGTTCTTGGACTGCACCGGAACAATCTGGATCGCGTGTTTCTTCCTGCTGATGATTAGTACTCGCTCCGTTCCAAAATAAGTGACATTTTTGATTTTCAGACATCATGTTTGACCGTTCGTCTTATTTAAAAAATTTATATAAATATTATTTATTTTTTTATAATTTATTTTATCATTAATAATATTTTAATCATAATATATTTATTTTAGTATTTATAAAAAAAATTTAAATAAAACGGACGGTCAAATGTAATGTCTGGAAGACAAAAGCGCTTATTCTGGAACGGGAGTAGAATGAATCCATGGCGCTTGACGTCTTGCTTGCTTGCAGCTGGAGAGCCGGCAGGAGCGCTACTTCGGTGAGCTGGGCCGCGTGGCGTCGTCGTTCGAGCCGGCGCTGGGCCCCGGCGCGGCGGCCGCGTACACGTCGCTCATGTCGCAGGCCATGGCGCGCCACTTCGGCAACCTGCGCCGCGCCATACTGCGCAGGCTCAGGCTCCACGCCGCCGCAGCGGCGAGGAGAAGGAGGCCGGCCGCGCCGATGCGGGAGTCCGTCCCTGGCGCCGATGGTGAAGACAATGAGGACGAAGACGACGACGACGAGCCGGTGACGGACGAGAAGGTGGACCGGGTGGCCCGGCGCATGAAGCTGGCCGCGGCGGCGCGGGCCGAGCAGGAGTGGCGGCCGCTCCGTGGCCTGCCGGAGGGCTCGGTCGCCGTGCTCCGGGCGTGGCTGTTCAACCACTTCCTCCACCCGTAAGTGCCTGCCTCCGCTAATGGCAGTCTTACAGATGACAGTCACGGTAACATCAGCGATTGCTGTGCGATTAACGGCGGATTCGTTCGTGCAACAGGTACCCCAGCGACAGTGAGAAGCTGAGGCTGGCAGTGAGCACCGGCCTGAGCAGAGGCCAGATATCCAACTGGTTCATCAACGCGCGGGTGAGGCTGTGGAAGCCCATGATTGAGGAGATGTACAACGACGAGTTCTCCGAGGACCATTCCCTTTCCAATGACACCAGCGGCGCGTCGTCGTCTTGATGATAATTATCTCTGCAGAGTGTCTGATCAGTTGGCTAGGTGTCGGGGTTGCCTTGCTTATTCACACCTTCTAAATTACTGCACTCTTATTAAGGGGACAAAGACTAGGGGATTATGTACTGTAGCAATTCTGAAGTTGTTTGTTTTCCTAGCGGTTTAGCTTTAGCAAGGGAGGGACCGAGGGAGTAGCACTTCCGTATCTCTGTCGAAGGAGCTGAGGCCGTTTTTGAAACAAGCAGGCTCTGTATCTAGCTACACTCTTTGATGGCATGTATAATTAAGAGTTCTCTTTCGGGATTCAGTTCAAGCAGCACCACTACCTTTCCTTTTGTGTCTTTCACCGGTATTCCTCGCAAAAAAAAAAAAGGTTTTGAGAAATGTCTTTCACCAACTTGCTTGGCTGTTTCCGACTTCGTGTGTGTGACCAGGGAACGGACGGATCGATGTTGCCCTCCTATTTGGGGGCTGGGCCTTCTGATCCATGGATTCGCCTAATCAGACCATGATGTAGCGTGTAAGAAAAAGAAAATAGGTCCATGTAACGTGTAAGAAAAAGAACATCGGCCCATGTAGCCTGTCAAAAAAGAATTCGGCCCTAAAGCCACCGATGCCTTTCTTTGGGCTCTCTCGGCAGGTCTGGTCCATGTTCTGATGGTAAACTGAACTTCAGCCGTGGCCCGTGGGCACCAACCCCGGGCGTCGCTCACCAAAAAAAAACAAAAACAGAAAAAAACCGACCGGGCTAGAATGACAAGACCCAGCTGCAATGTACCCAGAATTTGGCCATCAACTTCAGTGTCGAACCGTCAAGATGTGAATTCTTATAGGGGCTGTCTACCCAGCACTTGAGTATTTTGTGCGTTTGAAACACTTGAGTGTTTTGATGTAACAAAACACTCGAATTTGAAGAAACATGAAAATCGAGTGTTTTGTGCCTTTCCAACACTCAAATTTTGAAACCGTCCAATTTTGTTTGTGTGGCTAACGATGTCATACAGAAAACACTCTATTCTAAACCATATGTGATTCAAGCGTTTGAATCAAAACCAACACTCGAAATTTGAAATTATGCAATTACGAGTTTGATGGTGAGATATGATACAGGAAAACAAAAACTTTTACAATTAATGAATAAAACAATACAGAAAATAAACTAATTTGCAAGGCAAATAAGAAACAAACTGCATTCCAAAGTAAAAACAAAGAGATTCATATAGCAAATTTGCAAAAAAAAAAAAATTATGGAAATAGAACCAGTGGGAATCCTCAAAAGAAATCAAAAGCCAATTCAAAGCAAATTTGCAAAGCAAATACAAAGAGATTCATATAACAAAAAATCAAAAATAGTTTTATGGAAACATAAATTCAAAAAAGTTTTTGAACCAGTGGGAATCCTCAAAAGAAAAAAAAAAGGCAATGCAAAGCTAAAATACAAGGCAAACTGATTTCCAAAGCAAATACACAGAGATTCATATAACAAATTATCAAAAATTGTTTTATGGAAACATATATTCAAAACTTCTTTTCAATCAGTGGGAATCCTCAAAAGGGAAAAAACCAATTGAAAGCAAATTTGCAAAGTAAACTGATTTCCAGGGCAAAAACAAAGAGATTCATATAAGAAAAAAAAAATCAAAAATTGTTTTATGGAAACAGAAATTCAAAACTTTTTTTTTGAACCAGTGGGAATCCTCAAAAGATAAAAAGCATATTCAAAGAAATACTTCAGATACATAACCAAACACCCAAACTTACATATGTTCCTGACTAAATATACATAGTAATAATATGTAATTTTGAACAACTGTAACTATAATTTGTACTAATTAAGGCTGTACCAGGGAATTACAAGTCAGATGAATGAATTTAAAGCAGAAAAAAACTGATTCATAGATCACAATGTGAAAATGTTTTATGGATGCATAAATTGAGGAAAAAATTGGAACTACTAGAAATCCTCAGAACAAATACAAAATTTTCTTATACAGCCAAAAAAACTCATATACATATCCAAACAAGCAGGCTTACATATTCTGCTGAATAAATATACAATTTCAAGCAATTGTAAGTTTGATTCATTGAAACTATAAATTTAGCAAACTATGAGTGTACTGGGTAGTTATAACACAATGAAAAATGCTAAATTGTGCCAATATTGAGGAAGGTAATTGAGACAAAAAAATATGCATCAGAATATGGCATCCCATCTGCAAGATTGACAGGGACTGTTAGAACATGGTACTTGTACATGTCAAAATCAACCCTATCAATGTTTGCAGGCAAATATAGAGGCAACATGCCACTCATCATATGCAGGCAAAAATAGAGGCCTCAGCACTTGGCTATTTTCATCATAAGGCATACAATCATGATGTCTTGAATGAGGTGGGTCTGACTAATGGAAACACAAATCAATGATTGAAGCAAACAAACAGAAGCAAATGAACAAATCAAGTAAAAGGAAAAATTCTGAAAACCCACCTCATAACTTTCTTGAAATGCCAAGTCCTCACTGGCCATGAAAAAAAGAAGGCAAGCAACAAAGCACAGAACATTATTCATAGTCATTTGATGAAGTATTTAAAATACAAATTGACACAAGATTATTACGGAAACAAAATAGTCAGGAAATTTGTTGGGAGGTGTATAAATCCACAAAATTAAAATGCAGCAAAGTAAGATAAGAATCAAACTATCATTGGTTACAAACCATATATTGAACTGTCAAGCAGTGATAAATAATATTACACATTATAGTTCATAATAGATATTACAACATCGAAAAGAACATTACACAAGCTAAAAGTAGTTCATAACAAAAAACTAAACATGTTCATGACACACAGGACATAGTAGACTGACATAGTTAAAATACATTCTTAAACTAACCTCAACAACAAATGGTACTGATGTACCGATCCGGTACACATTTCAGATTCCCTTGCTCTCAAATAACTTGTAGGTAGCTGCTTCAGGAGTCATAACATCAATAACCTCAGCTTTGCAAGAGCCAAATCAAAACTCCCAAAACTGATCGAAGCCATGACAGCTTGGCAAGGAAGGTCAGGAGCCCAATAACTGAAACAAACATGAAATTCATAATCAAATTGGAGCATTCAAAAACGTAACCAAAATTAAACTAAATTAAAAGAGAGAAAAACAGAAGAACCATAAGGACAAATATGGTGAAAGCTCAAGCAGGAACACAAACCATAAGCTTGTTGTAATTTTGGGCAATCAAGCTTCCAGAATTATGGTGGTGAAAGCTCAAGCAGGAACACAAACTAGTTCTTGGAGTATGCCAATGCTTTAAAGACAACATAGCATAAATCCCACCTTCATAAATGAATAGGAAAACATAATTACTTTTAGTACATTAAATGGACCAGCAGGAGACAAAAAAATGCATAAACTAACATAATGTCCAATTTACAGACACAATACACAAGAATTACATATTGGTTACAAAAAAGTTACAATGATATTTTCGTGTAATTTTAGGCATAACAAGTAGTAAATTCAGTGTTGAATGACTGAAATAAAGGTACAGGACCTAACATTACTCTGCTACGAACATGATAACGCAAAGCAAAGAGATCATAAAACTACCTTCTATCAATATCAAGTTCAAGGAAATCTGGATACAACACCCAATAGCCATAAAAAGGCATAGCAACTTTAACATATGCATCCCAATGGAATTGGATGTTTGGAAATAATAATAGCCTTGCCAACTGAACAATGGCTACGCACAAATTGGTAGGCCAAGAACAGAATGCATAGCTTCTTTTGTGAGAGAAATAACCTTCCTATCGAAGATGATCTCACCAGATTTAGGATCAACAAGAAAAGCAAGCCATTTCATAAACTTGTTGGGGGACATAACATTTATCAAATTCCAAAAGAAAATCAAAATCAAAATCGCGTATCACTTTCTTGTAACTTTGACTGAGATTGGTTACCACAGATGATAATGTATCGACAAAAAATGAAGTCTAGAATCACATTCGAAGTGAACCCAAAACATGACAACTTAAATACCTATGGATGAAGAGATCTTGACAGTTTCTGCTTCATCTTCCTTAACTTGTCAAGATGAAAAGAAAAAAATTATATATCAGAATTGTCCTACCGTAGTACGATTCATAAGACTTTGAGTAACAAATAAGCCATTATGTGGACAAGTTTCAAACTAAACAGGAGAATAAAAATATTACTTTAAAGGAAATACAAGACTAAACAGGAGAACAAATATTGTTGTCATCACAAGAACCCAAGCCTTACATAGGAAAAAGTTATTTGACTAAAAATTAGATGCCCTTGAACATGCATTATACTAGCTCAAAAGCATTATAAAGCAAAAATTAAGGACACTTACATGACTATCACTTGAGCAGTCAGACAACTGGTTGCATGCAAAACTCATTTTATAATGAATCCGATACTTGTCAGACCTCTCAAAATCTGAATCCTCACTACCATCACTACTAATTTTCTGTCAAAGGATCCCACCTTTTTCGAATCATCTAAATAAACAGAGAAGTAGAATAAATAAATAGATAATTACTCATATCATTGACAAAAAGATTCAAAATTAACCAATATATCCCAAGGAAAACAACAGCCCATAAAAGAAAGCAAAAAGGACGGTTCACAACAGCATAAGATCAGGCAAAATGCTTACACCTGAAAATGATCCAAATAAACACACTTATATATTGATCAGGTATGCAAAAATGAAGTAGAGTGATAACAGTTTATAGAGCTACATAACCCAAAAACTAGAAAAAGAACAGATCATTTCTAGGGCGCTCATAGACATGGAAGGCTGACAGATCAATTAACTGAATAGATAATCACTAGGGGCGCTCGTATACAGTGCTTAGAAACGACACCTAGCAAGTCTACAGGATCTCAATAACAATAGTTTAACTGGCATTCAGGTGGATGTCAAATTGAAAAATATCAAATGACAAACTAACTGGAACACACAAATCCACACAAAATGGAACCAACTCAAAGCATGAACCCTAGTGTCTTCGAGGCTGCTGGCTACTCTTTAGCATTTAGTCGAACACCTTGAGTGCAGGGCTCGGGTTGCAGCGAGCTCAAGCTTCGTTCTGCTACTCCCATCCTAAATTCGTTCACCTTCCAGATGAGCTTTTATCTCACAGCAATTGCTCCATGATGAGCTTTATCTCACACCAATTGCTTTTCCCATCCTATCGTTCTACTTCAAGGTAAAATTTAATCTCACAGCAATTGCTTGATGGGAGCTCGAGCATCCATGTCCTCCCGCGAGCTCGCCCCACAGCCATGCCATGCCACGTGCACCTGCGTCGTGCCACGCGCGACCTCGCCCAGCAGACTTGGTGCGCTGCCTGCGAACTCGCCCAGCCACGCCGCACGCTTCGCCACCTGTGAGGTCACCCTGCAGCTGCGCCGCGCAACGCACTCCTGTGCAGGACCACAGATCAATAGCTAGACGAAGGGACAGACGAATCCAACCAAGATGCCTGCGGCAACTCAGAGGTTGAACCAAATCTAACCAAAATACGACAGCTGCGCAGTTCAAATTCGCAAAAATAATCACAGTCACATCACTACCGCGACAAGATGAATCGAATCCATGGAGCAAATCGAAGCAATACAGATCAGAAACGACGAACCCTAGGAATCGCAGGGCTTCGCCAGGGCCTCGCCCTCTCCGTCGCGACGAAGAAGAAAGACGGGGAAATGAAAAGACGCGCGACAAAAATTGGAAGCTGAAAATAACGGGATTAGGTGGGGTCCGGATGACAGAGAAAGACGGAACGAACGAGCGGGGATGCAACGCGGGCAGAGATCGACGGCCACAAAATCGAATGCCGTGAGAGAACAAAACACTCAAGTGTTTTTTAGCAATCCCGTTCTTATATTAAAAAAAAATGACATGTGACGTGGCATACGCATCGCACGAAACAGCCCACAAAAATGAACCCTATCATAACATTGACAATTAACTAATCTGGCAATGGGGCGGGTTCGGGGCGGGTAGAGCATACCCATGCCGCCCCGCCAAGCGTGTCGGGTAGAAATCCCTACCCCTTCCCGTCCCTATGGGTGGAAATCCATCCCCGTCCCCGTCCCTGTCGGGTAACGGGACGGGTATCGGGTACTCACCGGGTAAAACAGTATAAACATATTTTTTTATCAGTTTGACAAGTCATAGTGCCATACAGGCAACACACAAATGCATTTCACATTGTCACACGCAAGGAAAATAAAACGAAAAGGAGCAGCAGGAGCAGCAGCGTCACTTGACGACGGGGTTGTGCTCGGCCTCCTCGTCGAAGCAGTGGACGGTGCGGTTGTAGAAGACCGTGGTGGCCGAGGCGGAGAACCTCGTGTGCCGGTGCCGGACGCAGAGCCGGCCGCCATGCTGCTGCGCCTGCGAGATGTGGTGAGGAACCACGGCAGCCTTAGCAGGCTGCCGCGGCGATGACGGCCCCGAGCACTGCTTGCAGACGGATCCGTCGCGCCTGGCCGGTGGCGAGTGGCGGCATGCGCCGTGCTGGTGGCGAGCTCGTGCGTCGAGAAGATGGTGCCATGTCGGTGACGGCCTGCTGCGGGACGCCAGGAGGAGATCCATCGATGTGAAGGAGTGGCGGCTTCCGGCGGCGTGCGACGCGGCGACAGCGTGCGATGCGCAGCGCGGCGTGACTCAAGGGAGTGGGATGGGAGTGGGCGAGTGGCGGCTAGGGAAGGGGAACAGGGAAAGGTTAGGGTTTAGGTGAAACAAAGGTGGGCTGGGTTGTATTATTTTGGATAGATGGGCTGGGCTGACGAATTTCTAAACAATTTGAAATTTCGGTCCCGTTGTGTTCCCCATGGGTGGGTTTCAATCCCCGCCCCATACCCGACTCATGTCGGGACGGGTACAGGTATGCGGGTACCCGCCCCGAATTGCCATCCCTAGATCTAAACGAGATGGCAATAAACACGAGACTAGCTAACCAGGGCGCAATGATGAAACAGTTAACTGTCTTTCAAGCAGTTAACTGAAAGAGGCTGTGAAAGGGATCTTAGCTTAGTGGTTAAGGCATCCGAGTAACACCTTTAAGGTCTTGGGTTCGACTTCCCGTGGGAGCGAATTTTCTAGGATTTAACGGCTTTGTGCTTTCAGCGATAGGCGACGTGGCCGTCGACAGCGAGACGCCAGTGATAACTTCGTCAATCTCGAGAATTTGCCGGCTCAGTCTTCGAAGAAGCTCATAGAGGTAGGGTTAGCCTATATGCGTTTATAGGGATGAGTGTGCGTGCGTTGTGAGTGTCCGAGTTGTAATGTGTAATCATAAAAAAAAAGTTAACTGAAAGAGGCTGCCAAACCATAGGAAAAATGATGAACAATTAGCAATGATGAGCAATTAGCCTGACAACATTGGAAAAATGACGGAATGCAAGTGCAGAACTCAGGAACAGACAACATAGGCACGTAGACACATGAAACTCGTGCCAACATATGGTCATCGGAAACATCGACAGTGGAAGAGCCACTGTTAAAACTAATGAAAAACCTATCAACCATCCACTTCTCCAACTCAGAGGAATATGAAAGAGGTTAAGGCCTGAATAGATATCTCCAACTTCCAAGTTCCAACCACTACTAAAACAAGCTAAGGCCTTTGAAAAGGCAAGGCTTGAGCAAACTAGAGTCATTAGCGCTAAGGCCTTTGAAAAGGCCAGTTTCGGACAACACCGTGCAACATTCAAAATCACCACGGCTATCTTGATATATACTGTATACAAAATGGACAGAAAGTAACCCCAGAACGAGCTTATGCCCTTCCAGTTTCTCTAATCGATACTGTCAAGGTTCTTTCTAGCGGCATGTTCCTTTTTCATGGCCTCAACCGCCTGCCTGAGAGTGTGGAAAGAAAGACATTAAATTGATCATGAAGGCAATTACTGTTATCATTTTAAGTTAAAAAATGGCCATAGATGGTTACATTTTGAAACAGAGAGTGTAAGGTACAATCTTAATAGTCTATAGATGGTTACCTGAACATTTTTTCCATCTCACCATTGTTAGGATCCCGCTTCAGTCCAGCCATGAAAGCGTCACAGGCTCCTTTGTACTCCTGATGGTAAAAGATCTGAGCTGATAAATATACAACCAGGCGACATAATCAGTGTGGATTCTGTTAGTCTATCTAACCTTAAGTGACATGAGAGCAGCTCCTTTTCTATAGTAACCTTTTAACCATTCAGGTTGCATCTTTATGCAGGTATTGGCATCAAACAATGCCTTCGTTGCTTCACCAATCTTCAGATGGCAAAGGCTCCTGTTTGAATACAATGTTGCATCATTGGGGTCCAGATCAATTGCCTGTATCAGAAGGCGATAAAATTAGTGAGCTGTTACTACGATACAACAAATACCTTTGATGAAAGCAAACGGAGCTGCACCATAGGGTTGAGGACAGCACCCGCAACACTTCCACTGTTCACTGAACCATATCATGTATGAGCATGACACGCAATAAGCTAGCCAACAAACGATACAGGCACATATATGTTTGGACTTTGAACAGTGTAGTTCGGGGTTTGTTTTAATTTGACATTGTTTACTGTTTAGATCCTTACGCGATAATATGTTATCAACAAGGATTAGCATGAAGAATGCATCAGTCATCTACCCCAAATTTCTATCACGCATTATTCATAGAAACTTAATTCACCTCAAGATTGCTGAAATTGTATGAAGAATGCATTAGTAATTTTTTCTCAAAGTTTCTTGCCCTTCAACGATTCAGTCATCTGCACATTAGTTATCCCCTTGCCACAGGTTTACAATAGGAGAAAAGCACCACACAACAAATTTTATATGACTATCAGCAAGACCATAAATGTCATGTTGATGCTTCATTATGAATATGATTATAAATTGAAACTATTGAGAACAAGGGTCCTAGTTCGAGCCCTTAAACACCAAACGCAAGCACATATCTATGCATCATGCATTAGAGGACGATCACAAGACATAGTGTTCCTTGTATCACTAACCTCGGAATAAAGCTTTGATGCGGCGAGGTAATCCTTTCTCCCAACAGCCTCGTCACCATTTAATTTCAGCCCAGCTTTTGCAGGGTTCTTCAGCTCAGCTTGTGTAGGTTTCTTCTGCTCAGCTTGGATAGGTTTCTTCGGCTCAGCTTGTGCAGGTTTCTTTGGCTCAACTTGTGTAGGTTTCTTCTGCTCAGCTTGTGTAGGTTTCTTCGGCTCACCCTGTGTAGGTTTCTTCGGCTCAGCATTTATATGTTTCTTCAGCTTAGCTTTTGTACGTTTACCAGATTGCTCAAACTAAATCAGGAAGACAGATTATAGTCACAGAATTTACATTGTTTACCAAAGATATAAGTATAATAAGACAACCTCACATATAGATGCAATAATTCCAGAAATAACCGAGTGCTAAACAGCTGAAACAAACAAATACCAACTTCTCACACTGCAATAGGTTTAGAACATGGCGCAAACCAAGACTTCAACATGGGTCTGTTGGCATAAACAAGACGAATAAAAATGCGAGAGAAGATCAAATAGGAGGGGAAGTAGCGAAAGATAGGCGCTAGGCAGGACGAAGAGATAATTGGCAGTACAAGGGCCTATATGTGGCGGGGCAAGGATAGGAATGGATGGAATCTAGAAAATAAGTAACTACTAGCTCGAAACAAATAGCTAGGCCCAACCTCCTATCAGAAGATTTAATTGAACTCTCAAATTAACCAATTCCCAACATAACCAGAAATCTTAACGAGGTTGATATAAACAAAACCAACTCATCTTAGTCCCTCTATTTATTGTTTCTTTCTAGCTTCTAAAGTTTGTTCCCTAGTAGCAATAAGTAACTTAGCGAATGCCTTGCACGTAGATATGGTGGTCCTCCATATATGTCTTTTCTGTTTTGCAAGTTTGTAGAATGATATCTGTTCAGGCATAGAGAGTAGGTAGCAAAAATCAAAGTTCATACCTTGGCCTTCGAATGTATTGCTTTGACATGAGCAAGAATCCCTTCAACGCTCCAGTTTGACACAATCTGAACGGGAGCAGTAAAAGGAAACAGTATCTCCACAACCCTTCTGCTTCCCTGGCATGCCGCAATTTGTATTGGCAGAAGACCAGACTACCAAGCAACACAACAAAGAAAGAGGAGATTAGTAGGATTAATCAGATGATTAAATGAATGAAGGCACCAAACATCTGTATAGCTATTGAAAATGCTGGTGTACATCTACCCAAGACTGTCACATGTATCACGAATGTACGTACATAATTGTTCTGCAATGCAATATATACAAAAAAATGAAGCACATACTGCTCAAGTCAGATGATCTGATCAGTGTGCTCAAACCTTTTTCCTGTCAACATTTTAGTTACTCACATTAGTATACGTGAGAACAACACTGTAGGTGTCTAAGTAATAAGCCAAAATCTGGAGAGCCAAGGTCTTAAAGTAATGAGGAACAAGCACAATGGTCCCCCAATGGAAGGGTCACAAAGGCAAATTTTGGCATGGAATCAAGCACCATAGTACCATACAAATGTGGTCAAAGGTTCAAAACTGCCAAATTTAGTTAGGCAAGATTTGATAACATTGGGTAGCAAACAAGACACACCCAATGTTTACCCTATGCTGTTGGATCAAAATCTACTGAATATAACCATATGATACAGTAACAGGCGCGGTGTAAATTGATGTAAGTTCAATCAAATGAACTAGCTTTCTAAGTTGTTCATTATAAAAAATTAGTTCATCTGATTGAACTAAAGTTGTACGGAGTAACCCTTAGTAACAAGGAAGCTAGCAGCAAAAGTGTCCCATATACCTAGAGGTTATGTATTAACATGTGTGCCATGACATGTTGATTGTATGATTTATGTAGATGGTTGAATGTTCAAACTTAAGATGTTTGTGTTAGATAGCTAAAAAGAACAGAAGGAAACAACTCACGTCACTATGGATGTTAGGGTCTCCACCAGCCTTCAACAAGTACTTAATGCAATCAGTCAAGCTATGGGCAGTTGCCACCACCAAGGGAGTGTCGGGATCAGTAGAATTCACATCAGCACCTGCCTGTAGTATATGATACTAAAAGTTATGTACATCACACACACAAATAGACTGATCCCACAAAGGGTTTCGCAGTATTCTCAGCAAAAGAAGTTGAAACTCATAATTAAAGTGAACATGAAGAGAAGACCTCAACGAGTAGCTTCACACACTTCAAGATGATAGATTCAGTGAGTCCTTGAGCAGTAGCATGAAGTGTTGCAACCAGCGGTGTACCTAACTCTTCTGAAATCTTATTTGGCTGCATCATTTTGGGGGAACAAAAAATATATTACCTCTAGCGAAAAAGGTATTCAATTTGATTTTTTCGAGAACGTGCAATGCACATATTTCATTAAGAAGAAAAGAGTTTACAACACACCCCCACACCGTCCAACCAGACAGGTGGGCCGGCCAACACACACCGAAAGAAACACTAACTACTCACAAAAGAGAACCGACCAACTACTACGCTACACCTACACCCACCGATAAGGTATTCAATTTGATATATAACATAATATGCAAGGCATAAAGGGCCTGCTTGGTTGCTGCCTACCAGGCAGCTGCGTTGGTCAGGCAAGCATCGCAGCCTCAGGTGTCCAAAATTGGACGCCTGAGAGACACACCTGGCTCAGGCAGATTCACCAGGCCTTCAACCAAGCAGGCCCAAAAAGCTGAAACGGAAATAGAAGTTGTATAATTTAACCACAAACAACAGTACACTATAGGCTCAAGATAACATGCAATGCACTTTCTTATATGTTTGCTAAGCCAGTAAGCCTTTACTAGTCAACTGCACGTCTGCGAGAAGCCAAAAACATTTTCAAGCGAAACTATCATGCCATTTATTGAGTGTTATAACCAATTCCGAAATCACACCTAGTACAGCAAGAATTCTTCCGTCTATGCTTTAGAATACCAGAGCATACGCAAGGAAATTCGGCATCCATATCCCCTACTACATAAAAAATTAATCACGAAACAAGGAGATACAAGGATGAAAGGGTAGACAGCATTGGGAATTGGTGAATTATCTGTTCCAGCTAATTAGTACCTACATTATTGTTACCAAAAGTAACTGGAAATACAGATGTACATATAAACAGCTACAACAGATAACTGATAGAAGACCACAATTTGCTTAGGGCAACAAGCTACATGTGCAAGCATTTGGAATACCAAGATTGCACAGAAAACCAAAGTACAAATGCATGGATTTTCTTCTTACATCTGCATGGCGCTCCAATAAAACTTTCATGACACTTGGCTTCCCATAGGCAGCAGCAATATGTAGTGGCGTCCCATGAAAATAAGCTACATCAACACTAGCTCCCCTAGATAGCAAAAGTCTTGCTACTTCATCATGCCCTAGAAGAAAAGCGTGAAGTACCAATGTTAAAAAATACAACAAATACTAATCTTTTGGACAGCGTACAAGAATTCCACATCTCTCAAGGAGCAAAAAATGGCAGCATAAAGAAACAATCACTATACCAGCAAACTATAAGCAGGTCCATCATAGCTACCTTTTATTTTTTTAGTAACAAATCTGCAAATAGAAGGTTTTAGGTATATGCAGAGACAAACCGTTTTTTGCAGCACAATGAAGAGGAACGGACCCTGAATCATCTTTCTTATTTGGATCAGCCCCATTGTCCAGAAGATACCTCACAGCTTCCAATTTTCCGTCCAATGCAGCAGCGGCCAAAGCTGTAATACCTGCAATAAACATCGTGAAAACGTTACTTGCTGTAATAATCAACATAACTCTCCGAAGTACCAACTATATAGAATATGGATCTACAAAAGCTCTAACTATGAACTTTATGTGTTCACTAAATGTAAATATATGCTACAGCAGAGAACGTGAACTGTCGTGAATGAGCAAGTTAGCTCGAAACACACAAAACAGAGTAGACGAATACTCTGATTAGTAGGATGCAAGCTGAAAGATTGACCACAGCAGGAAGCACGATTTGCAAGCCTTGATATTTAGTGGAACATTAATTGTAAGATTGACTGAACCTGGAATGAAATAATGAAATGAATTCATGGCTGAAGTTGCTAAGTCAGCTTAATCAAAGCATGTGAGAGCAACCAATCTTGATGCGGAAGGGGAAAACGCACTTACCGTAGTCTTTACTACCGCCGTTGACATCGAACCCAAGCTCCTCCACCAAGCATCTGAGCACGTCCAGCCTCCCCAGGCGCGCCGCTGCCTGGAGCGGGCCCTGGCCCCCGACGCACGCCTCGGCAAGCTGCGCCTTTCCCTCCGCGTCCTTGCCCCTCGCCATCTCTTCAATCCGCCACAAAAGATGAAACCGTAGAATCACAATTAGATCGCCCCCACAAACGATAGCAGCAATATAGCACGCGTAAGCCGCGACGCGAGCCCGCGCAAAGCACAAGCGAACCAAACCCCCAAAATCCCAGCGCTAAATGACAAATGTGGGGCCGATTGAGGGTTCTCGGCGGCGGCGACCAGCGAGGCCGAGGCATCGCGCGGGGACAAGGACCTGGGGAGCACTCGGTCGGCGGCGGGCTTACCCCTGAGGCGGCCGAGGTCGCCGTTGAATGCAGCCTCGAAGAAGTCCATCCGCGGCGACTTGTCGCCGTACGGAAGCTGGCGGCTCATGCTGAGGAAGATCCTCGTGTTGAGGTCGAAGGCGCTCTCCATGGCCGCCGACGGCGCTAGCGCTCCCGCCTCTTCCGCGCCGAGGTTTTGGGGGTGGCCGCCGGGGTTTGGTTGGCAGCGCGGACGTGAGGAGAGATGGGAGTAGTGTGTTGTGGAAGACATTCGCACGCCGCGCGGATATAGGCTACGCGCACACACACCCGGGCGGGTGCGCGTGTGGAGCGAACCGGGGGTAACGAGAAGTGAGAAGGGATTGGGAAGCCGGCCGAAATGACTGAACAGGTTCGATTAGCCGGGGAAGCACGGTAATTGCAAGATTTCCATGCGCTGGTTTTTGTTGTTGTGTTGTGGCATGTATGCCGCGATGTGTGCAAAAAAATATTTGCTGGAGCACCTGGAAAAGTAATGCTCAAACCATACTAGTACTAGCAATAGTATTTTCTTCTCAACATAAGTCAGTGAGAGATGGTTAGCAAGCGGAGACGATCTTCGGACAGGTTCAGATGGTAGAAACGCAGTCCAGGAGGACACATCACCATACAGCATGAGATGCACAAGCAACTAACGCTGCCCAGATTTGGAGCGTGACGTAAGCTCCAGATTTAAGAGTCGTCAAGGTCACTCAAATCCTACATTTTATACCATGGGCTAGGCAGTCGAAATGGGACCCTAGTTTCGGGTACAACATACTCATGTACAAAATGAATCAGGAGACTTTCTAGGTACATGAGCGCATGACTGCTCGAACGGACCCATGCACGAGCAAATCCATCTGATTACCGACTTTCATCAGAGACTTGACCATCTTACATCGCCGCAGCAGCCTCCCTGCGAGTATAATTAAAGCTTAGTATCATGCCAACGTGGAATGTTCAATAAAGTGGGTTTCCTCAGGGTGTATGTTTTGCAATTCGGACCATAACATGAAACATGACAGATCATGCCAACATAGGTAAACATGTACGAGGTTGGTCGATTTGCCAAATAAGGATGCAAGTGAGCAATATTGGCGTGGTAATTTTTTTTCCCAATACGTTGCAAATGCATTAAAACTAGGCACAGAAAACCACACGTTCAACAAAGAACAAGACAAAACTCATCTAGAGATATAATGATATTTTGGTAGTAAATCAATTCTTGCAATTTTTTCATGGTTATAGACCATTGCCCTCACTTACATCCGGTATTCTGAGAAATCTTCAATACTACAACTTATTTCCACAGGCTGTGCACCATGTAGTGCATTTCGACTATACATACTCACTAATCCACATGCTGCAGTTAAAATGTGAACAACAACGAACCATAATAACACTAGGTAAAGTGAAACAGCTACATTGATCAAGATGATTTCTCCAAGAACGAAACTAAATAGGCTGTAACATATACATAGCAAATAACAGATAGACACATACCACATTGCTTTCTTTATCTCTGCATTGCCAGGATCCAGTTCCAGTGCATCCATGAACGTCTCATATGCTTTCTTGTAGTCCTACAGACAGAAATAAATTATCTACACAAGCTGAAGTGAAGGAACAACAGATGGATGCAGCAAACTGTAGGTATATCTGACCTCAAGTGACATAAGAGCAGCTCCTTTCCTGTAATAACCTTTCACCCAGTTGGGCTGAATTCTTATGCAAAGCTCAGCGTCCAACAAAGCCTTTTGAGCTTTACCAGTTTTTAGATTGCAAAGGCTCCTATTTGAATATAAGGTTGCATCAAAACGGTCAAGCTCAAGTGCCTGCATTAAATTTGAAGATGAACATTTATAATTGAAACAAAATGGCAGAATAAAATGGAGTGCGCTTGTTTGTTGTACTCTCTTCTATTAATGCAGGTCTCCTGCACTTTCCGAGAAAAAAAATGGTTCATGAGGTCCTATTTGTTTCTGACGCAGCCACCGTAAATCCACGCGTCACCACTAGCGCTGTGCTACATCGACCAAAATGTTGAGAGGGGCGGCAGGAGCAAGGTTTACAATACCGTTTCGACCGGAAAAACCGTCCCGGACCGGTACGTCCGGTTACCGAAAAAACCGGTCGAAAACCAGACCGCAATTGAAATGACGAATTTTGAACAAAAAAATGTCGAAATTTTCGGTAAACCGGTCCGGTTTACCGGTAAACCGGACGAAATTTCCGGTAAACCGGACACGAATTTTGGTAAACAGGTTTAAGGAAGAAAAATGAAAAAAGTGCAAAAAATCAAAAATTTCAAAAAATTGAAACAAAAATATGTAAAAAAACTAGATGTAATTTGCAGCCCAACGGTGGAAACGAAATACGTAGATTCAATCGTTTTGTCTGTCAAAAAAATGAGAAAGTTTGCTGGTTCATAAAAATCGGTTTTTTCTTTTTTTTTCCTTCCTTGTTCTACCTAGAAACTTCGTCGAATTTTTTGCCACACTAAACAATCGAATCTACGTGAATGGTTTCCACCATTGGACTGCAAATTCAATCTAGTTTTTTTACGTATTTTTTGTTTCAAAATTTTTCAAAATTTCAAATTTTTTTAAAATTTAAAATGAAAAACCGGACTACCGGGTAAACCGGACCGGACCGGTTTTTCCGGTTTTCGCGAAAACCGGTCCGGTTTACCGCGGTAATGCAAACCTTGGGCAGGAGTTGACCGATCAGGATATATAAATATTACATACCTCAGTATAGAGCTTTAAAGCACCAGTGTAGTCTTTTCTCTTTACTGCTTCTTCTCCATGCTTCTTCAGCTCAGCCTTTCTATCCTTGAGTTTGATGTGTGTATCGTCCTAAATCATGAGCAGAATTTAACTCTGGCAAACTACAGAATATGCATCATGCATAATGCTCGCAAAGATAAATTATTTAAACAACTTCACGGGGAGAAGTTACCTTTGAACAACTAAAGTGTAGACACTACGAGTTTAGATTTAATTAAGCTTTTTTTTGGGAAATGCAATGCACAAACAACAACTGAGCGCTTTGTTCCAAGCAAGTTTGGGTAGCCTAGAGATAATACCCAACAAAAAGAAACTAGGGACAAAAGAAATAATATGGCATTTTATTCGATATTGTTCAAAACATGGATCCATATGCCAAAAACATGGATCCCTCCCTCCCTCCCTCCCTCCCTCCCTCCCTCTCTCTCTCTCTCTCTCTAATTGAATAATAGCCAGAAAATCTTTCTTGACACTAGTCTTTTTCTTCTGTCTACTTATTATGCAGATCAATATTTCTGTATTGCTTTGTTTAATTTTACAATATATAATAAGTAGGGGTTAGCCGCTCTTGTTGCCTCAAAGAAAAATAATAGTAATCTTAGCTGAATACCACCACCATTAACAGCCCCTCTTGGCTCTATCAAGACTGCCTACTACAGTAGAGGAAGCTATCACAAGGCACAACGATTGTAGTCTTATCTGAAGCAAACCACATTACCACAGGCGTTCAACTAATACATAAAGTTACCAGAAAATTGGGCATACAGATATTATTTATTACCAAGATTATTGCATCCAAATTGAGGTGGTTTCTTTTCACTGAGGGCTACACATTTCGGTTTTTTAAGCAGCACAATAAAGAACTTGACCATCAAAATTAAAAAGAACAATTGTATCATTGAGAAAACAAGTAATTCATGTAAACCAATAGAAGTGTTTCATCTATATAGAGACAGATACAAAAGAAGTGCTTAAAACACCATTTCACGAGCGCATTCATGCGTTGCACACATATCGATACAAACGTGACATTGGAACTTTCTTCGACAGCATAGCAGAAAAAGGTTAAGGGAGCACAGAAACTTACCTGGTTATTTGGAATGTTAGGATTTGCACCAGCCTCCAGCAAGAATTTGACACAGTTGGTTAGGCCATTCCTAGTTGCCACGGCCAAGGGAGGGCTTGGATTTCCAGAATTCACATCAGAACCAGCCTGTGAGTAAATATAGTATAAAGCAAAATGCCATGCACACAACAATCAATATGAATAGAAGAAATCAGTAGTACAACACACTTGAACATAATAGGAACTAACAGGGGCCTATCCAGTTGTAAAGGCACAAAGAAGCAAAGGTGTACAGGACAACAGCAGACCTTGACAAGTAGCTTCACACATTCCAGCGCGTCAGATTCACTCACTCCATGTTTAGTAGAATGAAGAGCAGTAACAAGAGGTGTGCCTGGCACTTTTGCAAAGCTGTTTGGCTGCAAAATTAATATCAAAGATAATTAGGCAGACTGCAGAATAATGGATGTAAATATAACATTGGGACAAATTAAAACAAGCAAAACAGTTCCTTTTGTATGCACCCACAACATGTTTTCTAGGCCTCCAGAAGTCCAGAGCATTATCGGTCAAAATGTCACCCAAAATTTGACGGTTTCTTTTACATTATGACAGATATTAGCATGTCATTACAACTACACATTTCCAAAATGGTTTCAAACCAGGCTAGGAAATATAAGAACAAAAGACATAAACCTTTTCGCAATAGATATGGTGAAACTAAAAAAAATATTGGCAAATACGGAAACAAAGAAATATAACCTAATATTTCAACGAAGCCAACCTACTTTTCTAAATGGAAAACTCAGCCCCATTGAAAAGGCCTCACTGCAATCCAACAGAATGGCCCCACCCCTCGTGTACACCCCCTCTTACTCACTTGTACAGCAGAACTTTCTTTATGTTTTCTCTATATACTAATAATATTATTAGCACAGTAGGGGTCCCCTACTGTATTTTCCAAAAAATAAATATATTTATGATATGCACAAATTAAATAAAGAAAAGTCCAACATAACAAATGTATGCTACCACACAAAACATACAAATGTATACAGGTGACGGAAAATGTTAATAGCAATAGTGAAATTCACAAATTACATCCGCATTGTGCTCCAATAAGATCTTCACAGCACCAGTCATCCCATAAGAGGCAGCAATATGTAGAGGTGTCCCATGAGCAATAGCTGCATCAACTCTGGATCCTCTAGACAATAAGAGTCGTATTGTTTCTTCATTACCTACATGAAGGCATAATTTTATGTGAGTGTCACATTATATAAGCCTTATTCACAATTGTTATAGAAATGATTAAAGAAGACAAATCAATTCCTAATATTTGTGCTAAAGTGCTCCATAACCACCAAAACAATTCATGATTTTAGGTCTTAATACTTTGAGATGATGACATATGCGAACCTAATCGATGGATTGCAATTTGTTTCCAACTCTGCTAGAATAACAGTTATATTGTAGCCTTGCATACACCATGCAGGGTGGTCAAACTCCACAGTTGTAGGCTCTTAATGCACATATGCAGGACAGCAGGAGTGAAGTGAACACATAAAGAATAGAGGTAGATAAAACACTATCTAATCATGATCATACGTCAATTTAAAATGATGGTGGTCAATGCGCTGATGAAACAACATCGACCCAAAGCATGACATGAAAGGATGACAGCAATTAAAGTGCTGGTTGGATGCTCAAGTATGGGGAAGGTTGCATAAAGTAAATGTAGTCAAAGCAACTTTGTGAAGAAAAATAATGGAATTTAGGTAGCTGCATCTCAGATAGACAGCTATAGATCATGTATGTCATATGGGAATAATATAGCAGTGCAACACAGCAAACACATATCAAATGATATGGCAGGCAACAAAGATAGTACATTGGAGCTAGCAGATTGTACAAGAATTAATGAGCGAGGCTCTGTTTGTGGTTGATGTGATGTGCTGCATTGTGGAATCTATTTAGTTAGAGGAATATTTGCAATTTCTAGTGTGATTTATGTTGCAACAGGTCCCAGAATAAAATAACAATCAAAATAGGAAATAAGTAAGCATTTCTGAAAAGCCACCGCTGTACCAAACTGAGCTTGAATCCATTGATTTATTAAATCCAAGTGGTTCTTAAGTTGATGACAATAATTTTTTTCTTGCTTAGAAACAAATAGAATGATAAGCATATGCAGTGGGATACCACTTTTCACAGCATTGTGCAGGGGAACAGAGCCAGTGTCATCTGCCTTATTAGGATTAGCTCCACGGTCAAGAAGATATCTCGCAACAGCCACTTCTCCAAACAATGCTGCACAGGTCAAAGGTGCACTACCTGTAAAAAATAACAAAAAAGTTCCTGGTCAGGTCATATAGAAAGGTGAACAAAAAAAACATTGCAGCTCTATCAATGAAAAATAGCATGTAATACAGTTATGGCTGGATTATGAGCAAGAAATTGATGGGTTTTACTTTCCCGCAGGTGAGTCTTTGAAAATCTAATTGCCTAGGTTTAGTTTAATACATAATGATTAAAAATAACGATGTACTTGGCTTCAAATAGCTGGTCTCCTAACAATCTAATTGGGTGGCGTTAGGCGTGTCGTTATGCCATGTGTTGTGTTCCCACTGTAAACTTGGATGTAAGCAATCTGATAAACTCATTCAAATATAACTATGGCATGCCTCCTCACTTCTCGCAGCTAAGCCCCAGCCGAAAAAAACACATGGCATATATATACCATATTTACACCTTATGTGTCAAGTATTTGCCATCAGATGAATTGCTGGAAGCATGAGGGACCATACATTTCATAGCGGTCACACAACACACAGTGTGCACTAGTGTTTCGTAAACATCCTAAAACCATTCATATCAACTTGTCACGAACACCTGAAACCTGAAAAAAATTCTAAACAAGAAACATCTTCATTTACATTGTGCTGATTCTAATTAACTTGAGATTCCTGAGAGAAGCAATGTGTCATCGGATTTGGTCATTTAGGCCCTATACCACTCTTGTATGCTTATTGTGTTGAAATAGAATTTCATTCCATTTCGATTAAACCAGAATTGTGCAGAAAATTGATTTTCTGAATGATTTCAGTGAAAAATTGGCCCCATTTCTTGTTGTCTCCCCAGCTCTGTTTTTGACAGAACAGCTTTTAATTGCGTTCACATGAAATTACTGGTTATACCTTGCTAGAGACTGATGTAAAATATCATTTGACAATGCTAAGAGAAACGAGACAAAAATGACTCACGATAACATGAGTACTGTAGCAGCTTGCATGATGTAAATCCATTAATGAACAAATAGAAATATGCATTCAATTGATCTAGCGTGGTAAGAGAACCAACCACCCATGTCAGAAGAATCCACGTCGAATCCCAGCTCCTCCACAAAGTATCTGCAGACCTCAATTTTGCCCAGGAACACTGCCAAATTGAGAAGTCCAGTGCCATCGAAATGTATCTCAGCAACCTTGGCCCTGTCCTTCTCCTCCATGATACTCACCAACTCTTCAAAACCCGAAATGTCAAAAGAATAATAGATGAAAGAAAAAAAAACATTCGCTGCATTTTCAAATCGGAACAAATAATTGCACAGTTTTGGGACCCAATTGCCAGGAAAGAGGATAAATAATCAGGCCAAGTAAATTACAGACCACTGTGAGACGAATCGCAAAACAAAAATAACAGAAAACCACTCACAGAACAGGAAAACAATACGGCGGTGAGCAGTAATAGGGCCATCAAGATGAGAAGCAACAACCATATGGGAGGCAAAACCACACGCGCATATCCAAGAAAGTGATCAAGCGCGCCGCCTACGAACCCTACCAGATCCAGGCCATTATTGGGGGGTCGGCCGTGCGCGGTGCAATGGCGGAGGCAGAGACGAGGAGTGCTTACCCTTGAGGCGGCGGCCATCTCCAACCTGCACGGCCAAGAGAAATTCACCCTCCGTCGAGTTGCTAGGCAAGGCTGTACGTACGCAGAAAGGAACAAACGAAGCAACTCGCCGTTAGTAATTTGTGCTCGAGCAAGCAGCTAGCAGCATGCGCTGCGCACACCAGCTAGGGTTTGGGCCACTAGGGAGTCGGCGGAGGCGCACGTACCGAGTATCTTGCAGCCGAGCCAGTGGTAGAAGTCGGACTTGTCGACGACGCCACCGGACGGCGGCGGATCCATTCTGGAGTTTCCGCGGCGGCGCCTTGGTTTGGGGGGGTCGGGGGCGGTGGCTTCTAGGGGAAGGAACTGGAAGGCGAAGAGGCGGGAACGCTGAAAGGAGGCAGGAATGGCTACGCGGCACCCGGCCATCTACGCATCTTTCCTTTATATCGATCTCAAAAGAAAGAAAAATTCTTTCCTTTGTATCCTCTTTTCTCGTTTAGAAAAATAGGAGAAAAATGTCCTCACCCAAATTTGTTGGTCCTCCCTCTCCCAATTCCGTTTTCTCGGTGAAGACAACTCAAATTAAGATCTTTTGTAGGACTTCTTCAACGGTTTCTTCAGCGGTTTTACAGGTTTTTCAATTAAAGAAGATGTTTCTTCAGGTGCTTCTTCTTAAAAAAAAAAAGAAGCCATATCCAAAAAAAGATGAAGCATAAAGCCATAAAATGGTAACTTCATCGGCTTCTTTTCTCTACGGCGTCCTCATCTTTCCATATTTGTCTTTAAAAATATGGAGAAGCTACAGAAAAAGCCGTTTTGCCAAATGTTTAAGGACAACTGTAGACACAACCAGCACAACTATTTTTTTAAAAAAATGACAGAGCCATAGTCGAAGCCAGCACAACCACAGCCCTACCAAAAGACCCTGAGTTGTCTTTTTTCTTTTTGTCCCTAACAAACGTTGGGTCAAGTTTGACGAGTTTAAAAGGGTTAGAAGCTCTTTAGGATGGTTGAGAAATGCCAACCCGAAAGCTCATTTTAGATGTCTTAATTCCCGTGAATATTCAGCCCATTCCACAAGAAAAGCACCTCGTGGATTTACTGCCCTATATAACCTCAGCGGCCTTTTGGATGTCCGACTAGCCATCAAAATCACGAGCCAAGGCATCCTTTACCTCTCTAATCTACTCTCTTCGTCCATAAATAGATGTCAATGTTGACTTCTAGATATCGTATTTGACCGTTAGTCTTATTCAATTTTTTACGTAAATCTTATTTATTTTTTATAACTTTTTTATCAATAACGATATTTTAATTGTGACATACTTCCTCCGTTTGGTTTTACTTGTCACTAATTTTTACTGTAGCAATTTTGACTATCTGTTTTTTCTATAAAATTTATGCAATTTTTACTGTAGCAAGTTTGACTATCAAGTTCTTGTCTAATATTGAGGTTCGTGCTCTCCTTCCTCAGGCACCCCCCTTCCTCGAGTACTCCGTTATATAGAGGTCCTTCGCCATGAAGCACCTCTAGTGACATAACGTTCACGTGTTGAACTGCATGGTCAAGCTGCAAACTGAAACTTGCCTTGAGGCCGGAGGCAAGGAGAAGGCGACCAGCCGCTCGTTGACGCCGGCACACCCTTCCAGGAAGACCCGTGCTTACCGCCATCTAATTCGCCCTGCTCCCGGACGGGGCCGACCTGGTGCGTTGCGCCGCCTTGTGCCGACGGTTGTTCCACGCCGTGGCCGAGGAGGTCATGGTCCTTGCCCAAGCCATGACTCCCCACGTCAGACACTACGGGAAACAGGCATTTTGCCTGAGTGTCAAAGTCACTAGGCAAAGCTAAGAAAACACTCGGCAAAGAGCACTCGGTACAAAAAAACTTGGCAAAGCGATCTTTGCCGAGTGTTTTTTATCGAGCACTCGGCAAAGTGTTTGTCGAGTGCCCGGACGACTCTTGGCAAAAAAAAGTAGTCCAACTGCAGGTTGACTGCTGGCGGCTAATCACAATGGCCGTCGCATATGGTGGGCATGTGATGCATTTTGCCGAGTGTCTTGTGCTCGTTTGCCTGAGTGTCTTGGGAGCGACACTCGGCAGAGATGCATGTTTGCCGTGTGCCTTGTTTTAGACACTCGGCTTTGCCGAGTGCCTGACATAATGCATTCGGCAAAGAGCCTATTTGCCGTAGTGAGACGTGCACACGCCAGGCTCCTACCATGGCGAGGCTCACTAATGTGCACACAGCACACCCACAAACACTGGGCACGAACGCAAGCGTGAACTCACGCACCAATTTGCTCAAACTCGACACATGCGCGCCATCACACGCGACACATCCATGGCGCAGGCACACGTACACATGCCCATGGCGTGGTTTATTGTCATACAGCGACCAGTCGATGCGGATCAACCGCTGTAGGTCGTCCATCCTTCTCTATCAACGGCCAACGCCGGCGAACTCCACCACCATGCTCGCCGGAAGCGCGTGCTCCTTGTGATCCTCTCCCAGGCTCTCTGCTCGTGAACGAAGGGGATGACGATGGAGGTCGCCACTTGAAATACAACCGTAATGGTGCCTTTCACGAGGTAGTTTGTTACGCGACATCAGATGTGTTGTCTGATCGATGAATGTTATCGTCTTCCTGGCTTCGAATGAATAATAATTAACCCCTTGAAAAAATACAGTATAAGAAAACAAACCCAACTGCCGTACAGATAGGGAGGCACATAAAGAAGGGTGGTAAACGACGACCGTCCTGCTCTTGCTCGCGCCAGAGTTGGACAAGACAACAGTGGCGTGGATGTCACATGTCTCTCTTTTTATATATCATTATGGATGGTTTTATCCACCGGCCGTCAAAGAACAGGAACATATTTTTTTCAAATTAAACATTTGTGTTATAATTAAGTACACTCAGTAACACAAGCTTGTGTTACTATAAAATATTTTTGTAACACATTCTTGTGTTACATGTGTGTGTTACAAAATACATGAGTTCATTTCTAGTGTTTCGGCTACAATGGTGGGCTGCTGACATGAACTGTTCTTCACAGACAACGTGACAACCAACGATGGCGATCGGCCGTGGCTGTCCTTCACAGACGTACAGTCCTGGTGACAACAATCCTCTATCGCACCGTCGATGGGGACAACAATGTTGTTGTCGTGGTGACCAGCCATTGGATAGAAGCAATAATGTGGCAACACCTGATTGGTAGAAGGGGAGTAGAGCTCCGGTATGGCCGCAGCTTTCACCGCGCCTAACAACTGGCAGTCGGTCGGCTGTCTCGTGCCATTGCGTGCCACGCCGACAAGTCATCGCAACGTGCTGTGCCGCGCTCAACTGTCGTGGCACGGTAGCCACCAAAGGCCCCCACTGCCTCGTGCATGCATGTTACAGGTGTGTACTTGTAACAATGGCATCTTCAGTGGCAGTAGCGACGTGAAATAGTGGGCAAAGCTTCTCCTTTGGCAACCCTTTACGGTAGCTGCAACCACTCATCTGCGCGAGGCAGCGACATCGTGTGACCACCTCCTCTGATGCGCAGGGTGGCAGCTTGGCCGTCGTCGACTCCTCCGGCTCGGTAGCGGAGATGGAGCCTTATTCCTGGGAGATCTGGAGAGGGTGCCTCGTGCAAGCGAGATTTAGAGAGTGAGCATGTGCGAGCGAGATCTGGAGACGAAGCCAGAGATGGGTGGTTATGGAGGCTTGGCGCAAGTGAGATCTAGAAAGGGTACGTTTTTTTTTTTTAGAAATTAAACAGTACAACTTAGACAGTCACAACGCACACACACTCACCTTTATAAACGTACATACGCAAACCCTACTTCTATGAGCATCTTCGAAGACTGAGCCGGCAAATTCTTTAGATTCCCGAAGTCACCACTGGCGCCTCGCTGTCGACGGCCACGTCGCCTGCCGCTGAAAGCACAAATGCCGTTAAATCCTAAAAAATTCGCACCCACAGGGAGTCGAACCCAGAACTTCAAAGGTGCTACTCGGGTGCCTTAATCATTAGGCCAAGACCCCTTTCACCTGGAAAGGGTACGTTGTGCAAGCGAGATTTGGAGAGTGAGCTTGTGCGTGGAGAAAGAGCCCGTGGTGTGAGTGGTGATGGAGAGAGTGCTTGGTGCAAGCGAGATCTAGAGATGGTGCCCGATGCAAGCGAGATCTGGAGAGTGAGCATGTGCGAGTGAGATGTGAAGACAGAGCGAGCGGTGGGGAGTTTAATATGGTGGGTCTTGTGAGGTCGCCAAAAAGGAAAATATGTGTGGACAAATGCGTTCATTAGTTGAAAAAGCAAAAAATGTTGGGCTAGTGATGTCCAACCGGGCCAGGCTACATGGGGTTTATTAAAGACGGTGGGTGAATAGGCACGGCCAGTTTAGCTGAATTAAACAGACATGTTCATTAAAGACGAAGTTTGAAGAAATAGCCTAGTGGTAAGTTCATTTGTTCTCATAAGTGATGTCTCAGCTGGGTTAGATTCCCATTGCCGCCTCAAATTTGCTCCATTTTTCAACAAAAGACCTGAGAGGTTCTTGCGCTTCTGGGCTCCTTTCTTCGCAGCCATGTGCCTAACGGGCCATTGGCTCAATAATTATCTCGCTCCATTAATTTCCACAACCCGTGGTGCGTTTCGCCGCCATGTGCCGGCGGTTGTTCCATGTTGTGGTCGAGGAGGTCATGGTCCTTGCCCGAGCCATGACTCCCCACGTCAGGCATGGCAGATGGGGCTAGGCAGCTCATGTCAAAATATACAAATAGTCCTCGGCTATACCACCACGAGGATCCCGGCGTGTGCCATTCAAGCGGATAATGCGAAGGCTTGATCATAGGACCTCATCATCATTTATTTTCTGAGTTTCCATTATGCTACACATGCAAAGTTACCTTTAATTTTTTTTAACTTATAAATTATTAAAAAAAGAAAAGTGCTACTGTACCTTGTAGTAACACATGACAGTAACATCGATTTGTGTTACTATGGGCTTGTTCATTTGGCTATTCCGCGACTGTTCTGCTACTGGTAAAAATAGAAGGAAACACTGTAGTGGATGTTGAAGAAATAACTGTAAACACGGTAATGACTCGTAGTACGGCTGCCGAACAAGCTGTATGAGTTCTAAAAGTCTAGCTCATAGTAACACAAACCACCAGCTTGGAGATCTTGCGGCACGAGATAGGTAGGACAGGCACCTTGGTGAACCCGCACGTCCCCCACGTCGCTGTCGTACGTAGACGGCCCTGCCGCGACGCCGAGCGGCCCCACCAGGTCCCGGAGCTCCGCGTTGAAGTTGTGGGCCACGGAGTTGTACACCTCGGGGCACCGTGCACCCGCCGCTGGTGCTCCAGCGAGAGGCACCCCATCGGCGAGAGCCTGTTAAGGTCCACCTTGCGCGCGCACGAACAACTCCACGACGCCGAGCAGGTAGTCGGACGCGATCGCGTACTGGTTGCTGTTGATGACCGTCGAGTCGCCATGGATCTTGGTCAAGGCAGTCATGACAGCCATCCCCATTTACATCATGACGGCGAGCAAGTTGCCGCCATGGCCCATGGATGCTGAAGGAGCTCAACAAACTATGCCGGGAATTCCTTTGTGCGGGATCCGATGCATCAGTCAGAGGAAATGTGTTGTGGCGTGGCCGATCGTGTGCACGCCGCAACAATACGGCGGGCTCCGCATAATAAACTTCGAGCTCGCTGGATTCGCTTTGAGGCTGCGCTGGCTTTGGCTAGCAAGGACGGTGCATGACTGGCCCTGGTCAGGCATCCAGGCACTGCGTTGTTAGGCCAAACAAAGCTTCGTGGTGCGCGTACACACCCGCACGATTGCTTGGACGGTACATACTAATCGACTGCACCGTCGTGAGTAATCCTGATTCCCCTCTCGCCGGGACGGATCGGAGAAGCGACCGGCTCCCTCGTCGCGACGTTGCCGCCCTGCATCCCTTCCTCAGCGGCGGCCAAGCTGAGCTCGCCGCCCAGCTCCCCTTCTTCAACTGCCGCGGCGCCGTCCTCAGCATCCGCTCGGGGCCACGGCACGGGACACCGAGTGGCCCCCCAGACAGGGCCATATGGCCTATGTAGAATATTAATGTCACCTGTTCTCGATGGTGAAATCTTCTTCTTCTTTTTTTGGAATGCCAAACTGAAGCAACACTATCAGCTATATCATGCTGGGTGAAACTATGTGTACTGAGTTAGTGATCTGGCTTTTGCAGAAATGTTTATGTGATCGATATTGTATCATTTTTTCTTATGAGAATAGCAGGGGAGCCCCTACTAGATTTTTCTATTAATTTGATAAATATATACACAATACAAGGCCCTATGACCAAAAAACACTCTACATAGGGTTTATTTTTAGTATAATATACATACCAATGTTTCAACAAAAGTTTAATGCTTGGTTTGGCTCTAAGAGCAACAAAAGCCATCTGCAGCTTGAAAGATTTCTTCCATCGAGTGATAGAGCAAGTTTACATGCATGAGATTCTTATTAGATATATTGATTGAGTGGAAGTTGAGTGAAAGGAAGCTACTTGTCCATGTTACTATGCCTATTGCAATTGCAATTCTGTAGATTTTTTGAGGCAGCATGATAAAGAAAACATTCGTTTTTAATGGTCCTATTGAATGGTGTTATTCTTTATACACGTGCGACACGCACGTGCATTGGTACTAGTGATGATGAGGCCATCACATGCCACCACCAGATCGTTTCTCAATCTCATTAGGAAGCTCTGTTTTTTTTTTTTCCGTCCCTCCGTCCGTCCTCTGTCGAGCACTGCGTTGTTAGGCCAAACAAAGCTTCGTGGTGCGCATACCCAGCCGCACGATTGCTTGTGGACGGTAGATATTAATCGATTGCACCGTCGTGAGTAATCCTGATCCCCCTCTCGCCGGGACAGAGCGAACGTTGCCACCCTGCTTCCCTTCCTCAGCGGCGGCCAAGCTGAGCCCGCCGCCCGCCGCGCTGGGCCGCGGCGAAATCCCGGCCCCCAAACAGGGCCATATACCCGGCTGGCCCAGCCCAGCCCAGCCCAAAGCCACCAAATCAAAACAACCACGCCGCTGGAACACTCGCCTCCGACCCCTCTTCCTCCGCCGCCGCCAGCCGCCTCTCCTTGTGTCGTCGCGATCGCGAAGCAGGTGGCGATGGTTCCGCAAGGCCAGAGCAGCTCGCTGCAGCGTCTCCACGGCGTCGAGAAGGTACCTTCCCTACCACCTGCTATCCTCTCCCAGATTGGGTGGTCGTTGGTTCTGCTCCTGATTTGCCGAACGGGTTTGCTTTGCGTGTGCAGCGCATTGTGCGCGTGCTGGAGCTTGCGGGGGCGGTGATGGAGGAGCTCGGAAACTCGCAGGGCCCCAGCTCTGATGCCGTCGGCAGCCACTGCCGCGATTTCATGACCGCGATTAAGGTAGCCTGGCCCTCTCTCCATCTCGTGCTGCCTTCCTGCCCTCTTCACCACAGATCTTAGAGCCGTTTTCTGGGAAACATGTTATTGGATAAACAGTTTCTCATGATGGTCTTATTTCTCCTGTCTGGTTATGAACTTCAAGTAGGCATCTCGGTTTCCTGTCTTAGCCTCCCCTTAATCTGGGCTCTGTAAAATTCTGTAAGCTAGCCGTGCTTTGTTTTCCGTTATCGTTGGACATGGCCCATTTCGAAAATATTAGCACCTAATTTGGTATAATATTTTGCAGACTAAATTTTGCCAATTTTACTTACATTCAACTGGTAAATTATCTAAACACATGTCTCTAGCTTCTACTGATTATACATTTATGAAATCATGCATGTTAACTCATTGACGCATTATTATTGTGATCGGTAGGAGATTCAAACAACATTGCGTGAGGAGATCAAGAGTGCTTGTGAATATCGTCCATTTGAAAAGTGCGACTACAGTGCAAGGATTGCTAATGAGATATGCGTCAAAAAGCTGGAGTATGTGATTGAGAAGTTAGATGCCGTGCAGCAGAACGTTGAACAAAGCACTGATGATGTTTAGCGAGCTCGCTCTATATTGGTAACTGCAATGCACCCCATGGCCTTATCTATTGACTTTTCTATTATTCGTTTCTTAGGGCTTGTTCGGAAATGGGGAATTGCTATATGATTTATTTTGAATTATTTAGTATTTTATTAGGATTGGGACCCTGTGTTCCTAACATTTCTGTGCATATGGGCCCTTAATATAGTAGCTAAAGGATGTATTATTTATTGTTGCCTGCTTGAACTGAATGAAAAATAATGCTAAGGATAGCCTGCAAAGGAATAAGAATTACTAGTATAATGATTTATTTATTGTATCCTTCTGCACATGCCACTTTTTGACATGTTTAAGAACTCGGGTCATTCCGAACCCTTCATAAGTGATTTGCCTATCGTTCAACTATTTCAGGCCATTTGGCAGATTAGTTTTTGAAATTTCTTTACTTGCAAAAGACAGCAATGTCTGCCAAAAAAAAAAAAATGACCTTCATTTCCTTCTATATTACGTGTTTCGTTGGATGTCCTTTTCTTTTTTACTACTAGCTGATCCCAATGGTGCCCTTCGCATTACATTTTGATCCTAATTTTAAGTTTCCATCTTGTTGTTCCACAATGTCTGTGTCAGGAGTTTGAGATGGTAGCTCTTTCACCAAAAACTTGCATGGAAACACACAACTGATACTTTAAGAAAGTTACGAGTCCAGAGTAGCATGTTGTATTTTGTCTGTGAAGTCGTCCTGTATACTTTCCATGTAAAAAAATGGGAAACTATTTTTGTTTCTTTTTCATGTAATGATTTTTTTCTCTCTTTTTGGTACCCATCCTTGGAGGATCGTCTCGTCTACCCTACTAGGTTTCTTCTTACACATACTATGTGGATTACTTTCAGGGTTCGGATTGGGAGCTGCGCATATCTTATCGAGCAGAGTACATGAGGAATGTAGATGAACTTCTAATCAACTCACAATAGAAGGAAGCTTTGCTTAACTCTAATTGTAGCTTGTTGTCTGTTTGTAGTTCATTTTCCTAGAAAAGTGGTCTTTCTTTGTTCAGCTGCATCTGTTCAGAATATCTGCCTCCCTATGTACGGTAGCAAGGAGCACAATGAATGTAGCATAGGAGGAGTATTCTTGGAAGTTGGAACTAATATAGAAGGATCGTTTGAGACAGTGAATTCTGCTGATGCCAGCACTTTTAGAATGTATTCCATACTTGTGCCGTTCTTTCAACATGCCAATATGATTAGCTTATTCTTGAGTTGTGATGCTCATTTATAAATTTTAATAGCAATAAATGGTATTTGATTTTATCGTACTGATGCTTCAACATCCACTGGATTCTAAACTCGTCAGATTTTCAATGGAGCTTCCGAGTGTTTTCCTTTCACTTTTTGTTGCAGATTTTCCTTTTAATGAAGTCACCAAGAAGGTGAACAACTTGCTCGATTCAAGTGCGGCAGGATGGATATGATGCATCAGTTGAATCCTATCGGAATGAGCGTGATGAAAACTGGGTGTCTTGAAGGAGATGGCTCCCCCTGGGAGGGACAGGACCCATCGCCCATTGGTTGAAGGTGTCAGAATAGAAAGAGTAGGCTGAGGACAGTGGTTCTCTTAAGAGAAAATGTAATGGTTGGTGAAGGGCTTAATAAAGCGTTTTAAGGTCTTATGAAGGGGCCTGACTTCTATACCTTCTCCGGCCACTTGACCGGGGAAGATCTGAAGCAGCAGTTACAGCGAAGAGGAAGCCCAAACAATGTTGGGGTCAGCGGGCTTGACCTCCATTCATGAATCACGAGCCCAAGTTGAGCGGACAATAAGCCTTGGCTGAGGTTCAGAAATAATGAAGTAATTGGTGGCAAGAAACAATGTCGAGAATTGGAGATCGTGTTGCCCTGCTCAGAGGAGGGGTAGCAGGAGCTTGGGGTGGCGGAAGGGGGCAGCAATTGAATACACCTCTGTTTTTGACTGGATAGGAAAAGCTTAGCAATTGAGGTTACCCCATCGTCTCATTGAAGATGGGGACCACATGCTCCAGTTGTCTAAGGCCTCAAAGGCCCCACATTTTGTATAGAAGAGTGTGCGAGAGAATTAGTGGAAGGTGGACGTTCTGCAATCATACATTTATTCTTCCACAATCTATGGCATGAGCCAATCTGATTATGGTAATGGTAAGTAATCTACCAGTTCGATTCAGCATGTTTCCTTCTGTTCATTCATACTTTTTCAAAGGATGAATAAAACAACCTACCTAGTCAAACGATGGAGATGCGAGTAACAGTCATTGAACTCTTGAATGAGTTATAGAAATGGTAATAATCTCTTCTTCGTCTTGTTTGTAGCTTACCAATTGCTATGTCATTATATATATGGATGCCATTTATTTGTCAATTCAGAACAATCAAAAATCCAATTTGTTAGACTAAATTTATTAGTTCAGATAGCAGATTTCTCATCTATGCATGATGTCTCACGAGAGTTGATCTACGTATCTTGATGTCTTTTTGCATTCACTGCTCATGAGGCATGCCCCCTATTTCACCTATTCATCCTAGTTGACTTTTGTCCACGTTCATGATCAAGGGTTCTTGTCCTCCATTGTCTTTAGCCCAACGAATGACTAAGGTCATTGTCTTTAGTCTATGCTATTGACTACAGGGACGAATTATGCATATTCTTCTCCCTATATCGGGGGTGATGGGATTTGGCCACACGAAAAATGCCAGCCATTTTTCGTGTGGCCAAATCCCATCACCCCCGATATAGGGAGAAGAATATGCATGTAGACTAACTTGTTAGTCTCATGTTTGGCCTTCGCGCAATCGTGCTCTGAACTCGATTGACATAATTATTTTTTTTGAGGAATGACATAATTATTTTGTGTTTACACTAGTGTTCTTTTGCTGTTGTTTGTATCAGAATGTAGTCATATATAAGAGTTTTGAATAGTATAAATGGCCACTACGAAGGCATAACAGCATCCATGACCTGGTATGCCTGCAAGATAGCGTGGCTAGATATATAGTTTTCTAATTTAAGTAGTTACTCATTGCTGTCAAAAGTTTCGACTCATTTATGGCCAGCCAGGGTCCCCTGATCTCTCCAGGAAACATGATGCCAAGTTACTAGAGTGAAACACTACAGCGCCAAGTGCCTGCTATTATCCCAAGTGTATGACCCCCCCCCCCCCCCCCCCCCCCCCCCCCCCCCGTTTTTAAACAATTCTTATTAAGGTAGCGTAGTGGGCATTAAATTATTTTTGCTGCATATTATTGTTGAAATTGCTGATGTCAACACCATAGGATAGCCCTGTTTAGCGCATGGGTTGGTGCTGTTGTGCCTTTTTCTTTTACTATATTGCAACAAGTAGGCCTTGATATTGCGTATGATAGGATACAAGCAAAGTAGGATCATACTTTCTTGTTTCGTGTGGATCTTAAAATCCAGTCGATGAGCTCTCGGCTTCTGCAAAGCATGCATCCTCCTTTGCCTCACATACATGAAAACATGAGAGAAGAAAAAAAACCCATTCCAAGAATAAGCCCATTGCAACTGCTAATTGTGATTTCATATATCTTCATGGCATATCCATATTTACAATAAGATTGCCAAATATAAACTTATGAAGTCAATACAACACTTTAGAAACATGTTCATAGGGGGCAATCAACAACTCCAAGCATGATTTCTAGCATTTTTTTTTTGGAGAACAGATTCAAACAACTCCCACAATCCCTTCTCTACTGGCATCACCAATAGCAATTGGGGTTGAAACGAGGCATTTAGGTGGCCCCGTTTGCTCTGAACTTTAACTAACTGGTCATGGAACGATTTCCAATCCTCCAATCCCAGCCCCTCGCAATCGCACTTCAGCATGTGCATCACCTTTTCATCACAGTTATTCTCCTTGGCCTTTAGCTTCTAACCTTCACGTATCTCAGCTTCTAATTTCTTGAGCAACTCTGCTTCCTCTTTAATAAGTTGTTGCAATACACTTGTCATCGTAGTTGTACTTTTGCTTTTGTTAGCATCACCTGTAGAGAATTTGTTAGCTAATAGAGGAATGATTAAAGCAGTAAGGCTAATAGTTATTAGTGGATGATAAGAGTGATACAATTGTGTACTTACCCATTCTCAAACAATCCTTAACTGTCGTTCACATAATGAAACATGAGCCCCTTAAGTGTATTCTGTAGGACCTATATGCAAAGATTGTATGCCATATAGGACGATGTTCATGCATTTATATAGCGACATATATGTTTAGTGGTACATAATATAAAAGGAATGCATTGAGTGCACGCTAAAATGAATCGTCTACAATTTGGATGCACCTAGCATGAGCGGACGGATTTGCATGATATCTAACACTGTCATCGGAACAAAGGTGCCTTTTAGCGGGTAATAAATGTGCTTGAGTGTATATTTAGTAGAATTTGATTTGTGCAAAAAATGAACAGTGAGAAATATATCATGCGAATGATTGGATGGACATAAAAAGTAATGCCAACGAAGAAAGAAATGCTCCTTTTTAGCATATAATGAATATTTGTATTTTGTGTATATACTTTTTGAAGTACTTAATAAATGTGTATATCATTGACTATTTTAGTGGTTCTTTTTGAATACTTAGTGTACGTTTTTTTTGTCACTGATAGTCACCGATATACACATTTATTAAGTACTTCAAAAAAGATATACACAAAATACAAATATTTATTATACGCTAAACAAGAGTATTTATTTTTTTGATGGCATTACCTTCTATGTCTATCCAATCTTTGGCTGGATATATCTTTCACAACTCATTTTCTCCACAAATTAAATTCTACTAGATATACGCTCAAGCATATTTATCACCTACTAAAAAGCACATTTGTTTCTATGGCAGTGTTAGATATCATGCCAAATCTGTCTGCCCGCGCTGGGTGCATTCAAACTTCAGACGATTCATTTTGGTGTGCTTTCAATGCATTCCTTTTATATTCTATACTACCAAACATATCTCTCTCTATATATAGGCATGAACATCGTCCTCTATAGCATACAGTCTTTGCGTTTAGTCCTTACAAAATACATTAAAGCGTCTCATATTTTGTTCTGTGGAAGGCTATCAAGGATTGTTTAACATAAACAATGGGTAAGCAGACAATTGTATTACTCATCATTCACTAGTAAGCATTAGGCTTTAATCATTCCTCTGTTATCTAACAAATTCTCTCCAGGTGATGCTAAAAAAAGGAAAAGTACAACTACGCTAACAAGTGTAGTGCAAAAACTCATTAAAGAGGAAGCAGAGTTACAGAAGATGCTAGAAGCTGAGATGCGCCAAGGTGAGAAGCTGAAGGCCAAGGAGAAGAATTGTGATGAAAAGGTGATGCACATGCTGAATGGCGATTTCCAGAGACTCGGATTGGAGGATTTGAAATCCTTACGTAACAAGATAGCTAGAGCTCAAAGCATTTTCAAGAATGGGAGTACCTAAATGCCTCATTTCAACCTAGCTGCTATTGGTTATGTTAGAAGAGCAGGGGCCGTGGGAGTTTTTTTGAATCTTTGTTTTCCAAAAAAAATGCTACACTCCTTTTATGGGGGTTGCAATGGCTTTATTCGCGGATATTCTTATCTATCATTTTAGAAATTTATAATTCTTCTGTTTTATTAGATGGAATTTTATTTGACAATCTTATTGTAATCAAGGATGTGCAATGGAGATATATGAAATCACAATTAGCCAATAAGACAGTTGCAATGGGCTTGTTCCTAGAATGGTCTTTTTGTTTCTTTCTCTTGTTTTCATGTATGTTTTTTCAAGGTAAAACGCCCATTAAGGGCTATCAATTAAATAGAAGAAATTTTACAAAGTTTTGCCCAGCAAGGCAACATATCATAATAAGATCTTAGTTTTTCCCCGCGGACCCAATGCCTCTACTATTCCAAATTCACTGTTGCCCTGTAGCAATCCATGTCGACTGTCGGATCACCTCGCTGGTCTCGATCCAACCGTATGTTCCCGCTCCGTTGGCGCCGCTGAAGTTCCTCCGCGGTACGCACCCATTCGCAAAGCCGCGTTCGTTCTCGACGCTCATCGCCTCCCCCCTGTACATGCCCTCACCGACGGTCCCTGCCGCTGACTGCGCGAGCGGTCATCGGTGCCTCTCCCTGCCCTTGCCTTCTCCGGACAGGCGGCCACGTTGAAGTCTCCAGCTGCGTCCTCATCCGCTCACCTACTCCCATTCCATCCCCAATGCACCAGCAGCCCCTCTCCCTTCTCCCCTGCGCTCCCTCCGGCTACCTGTCCGGTTTCTCCTCCGATTCCACAGAAGTGAGCAGATCTGAGCGCAGCGATCAGGAGAGGGCGCAAGGCATCAATTCCTCTACCCAGGGGACCTTCCCGGTCCATCCCCAGATCCTCATAGCTTTGCCCATCGCCAGCTCCCTCTGCTACCACTGCATGTGACTTTGGCATCGACATCAGAGGTGAGTTCTGTTATTAATTTATTTATTTTCGTTATTAGAAAAGTTAGTATCCTAATAAGTTACTAGGATTTTGTTTCAACAAAGTTGTAGTTTTGGTTCAATTAAAGAAAATCTATGCTATATTAGGCTTGATCCTACAATTTTCTATTTGGAAACACAATTCCATTTTTATGTTATTTCATCGAGAATTTGAGAGCAATTCTAAGTCTCAAATCTGGGTGCTGAACTGAACTCCTTTTTATTCTGTTGAATTTTGACTAAGCGGCAATTACATCTGAGGTCTGGGACCGTGCAAAGAACACCGAGGCTAAAAAGGATCCATAAATCTGTTCCCTTGAAGCGCCATGTAGGCTTTGATATAAGGTGTACGATGCAACAAATACCTTTAGTTGACATTAGTTTTTTTATTATGTCCCACTGTTGTGGTAGTTACTTGACTAAAAAAATAACATACTTTGCCAACATAGGGTGCTGTGCCTTGGGTCATGGACATTGGAGCTGTAGGATCAAGAATAAAGATGTATGAAACGATTCACAGGCTCTGGCTTTTGGAGGATCAGCAATATTCCACGCGTTTGTGAGCTACAGACTCAATCCCATTTTTTCTCTCCTTTTGAGAGCCGGCTTCAATGAGCAATTAGCCATATAGAAGTATAATGTGGTTCTCCTTTCCAACTGAATATGTATGGTTTGCTGATCTCATGTTTTGAAGCTGTTAGCTAAGAACATTAATTAATGTTTGGTAACAAATTGAGATAAGGAATGGCATACTTAGATGGACCCTTCGTGCTTCTCTACTGTCATGGCATGTATTTCTTTTTGCTTTTCTTTTTCTGCACTTCTAAACAGTAAATACATACTTAATTCGTCACCCTCAAAGCTCAGTTAAGATATTAATGTAACCAATGCAAATTGCAATTTATGTTTGGAATGGGTGATTCATTTTCCTTATATAGTTTCAGGAACGTTTATTTTGTTATAAGCGGGTGATTCTTGGCCTAGCAACTGAAATAATTTATTTCGCTAATGAACTTTGACTGCTTTTTTTGTTTCCTCCATTTTAACCATCTGTAACCTGAAGTTTTGTTCTCATCTACGACTTCAGAAATGCTGTAAATTTCCTCGAGTCTTAATTTTAAACAGAATGATTTGCACCCTAATGGTTAATGCTCCCTAATGCTCATCTACTGCTTTTTATTTTTGCAGCTTGAAAGGAGCAAAATACTAAATGCTTACATCTATTAGAAGGTTAATTCTATACTGAGGTACTTCTTATTGCTCCCTAATTTTATATTGTACCAAATGTGATTCTTATTGCTACAATAATATGTTACTGTATTTTAATTGATATAACTTCTTTTGGGTATTCTGTTTACGTTTATGTTGTTTTCTTTATTTTTTTTAAAAAGTCGTAGTACTGTGTAGTACTCCCTCCATTTGTTTTTTTCATGTTGTTTCAGACAAGAGTTTTGTACTGGCCGCAAGCCAAATTTTTTGGTTGGAACGACATCAAAAAACAAATGGAGGGAGTAACAGAGATACAATAATAAGAAAAAGGTCAAGTTGAGTGAAACTGTAAACCAACCAATAGATGATACAATTTTGTAAAATCTAATATGCTTTCAGCAGTGCTTTAAAGAAATAAATAACCATAACATAGTTTTCTTTTTGGGAAAAAAGAACAAACTTATGTAATGACAACTGAAGGTATTTAGCTGTACCAGTGCAGTGGCCCAAATGTCGTGGTAACGGCGAGGATCTACAACTGAAGCACATTCGCATCATCTTCTACGCCTCTCTAAACATCCTAGGCCTAGGTAACATCCTCTCTAAACTTTGAAGTATTCTTAACTACAGCAGTTTATTTTTACAATTCTTTGTATTTGTAATCTTCATCACATTAGGAGTATTAGGCAGGTTCATGCTTTACCTGCGCGTCAATTCTCAATTCCCCCAACGCATTAAACTCCAGAATGATCTAAATTTAATGAAGGGGAAATGTGCAAGGTTCATAACAGAAGTTGGAAAATTGAATAACTACAATTGCCAACCCTCATAAACCAATCCCCTCTCCAATTTCTATCCATCCAGATCACTTGGGCAACAGTCCCACAGCAAGACATCATCTAAATTTTTTCTATGAAGAAATGTTTTATGGTTCACAACAGCAATTGAAAAATTGAATAATTTCTTTGCTAACCCTCACAAACTAATCACTGCTTCCCTTTTCCGTCCACCCAAATCGCTACAGGCAAGAATTCCAGTGCAAGCAGATCACCTTTCCTCCATGGACTGTACCTCACCTAAGATCAGCTGAAAAAAATGAGATAGCAATGATACAGGTACTTTGAGAATAAGAAATAGTGCTCAACACGTGAGCTTTTTGTTACATTAGTAATTTAGTAGTCCAGATATTCCTACAATAGAATAGATATTCTTATGACTGGAGCCGGATCTCTCGCCATTATTTCAAGGAAAATGGAAGTTGAATCAGGATTAGTATTTCATATATTGTTGAACTGACTTGGTCCATACAGTTGAAGGTTTGATGATCCATCGTGCGATGATGGAGCTTGGGAGTTTGGATGCATTACTTTTTGCGGGATTTTTATTATGGAAACATTCCATGCATTGGTAACCATAGCCCATGAAGTCTTCTTCAAGCATATAATAAACAAATTTACCTTTCTCTCACATTTGATTATGGAAGCTTTACATTCGTCTGCAATAATGAGCAGCGACTATTATAGGTGTATCCCACTTCAAATAAATTGCATTAAAATGTAATATGTTAGTCCTGCATTAGTCAAATATTAAGATTCTTTCTCAGTTTGCCTATCAAACCGATTAATTCTGTCAATTAGCCTAGATAGTTTTGTTTTGCCCTAATAGTCAAGGTGTTATAAGCATGTTGTCAGGGATGATTAATACTTAAATGTTGAATAAAACGTACCAAGTTCAAATCAGATCATACTCCTAAAGTTAATTTCCTATTTATAGATTTAAGATTGTGCCTTGATACAAAGTGTTTTCCTAGATACGTTTGTGACATGATACAAAATGTTTTCCTTGATGCAGGCTAAATGTGACAATATGAATGAGGATGCCAACTCAAATGTGATCCATTCTGAAGTACTTATCTATGGAACACCATGTTAGGTTGAAAAAAAGTTGCAGCTAGCTACTGAGTTGGTTTTATAACGTGGCGTTGCTGATTACTTGAATTGACACAATGTTTTATGATGTTCCATTTGCAAATCAAATCATAAAACACATGAGAGAGAAAAATTCTATTTTCTGACCTCTGAGAGAGAACTGTTAATTTTATCAGTGGAAACATCCTGCAAACAAGGTCTACATTATAAGCTTCATATTGAGCTTTTAGATCAGCTTTAGCCAGGAAAATCACATTTTTTTTTTTTGAGATGGCCAGGAAAATCACTGAAAGAACAGAGTCACATTTATTTTGGAATCTCAGATTGTTCCTAGCTTTCCATACAGGCCATAGAATATAACAAGCTAGGTCTAGATTCTGCAGTATAATAAAAAGCTAAAAATGGAGGGAAGAAATATGAGCGCATGTTTTATGCTCGAAGGAGAAGCAAACCAAACTGCCGTAGCGAAAGAGTGGTGAAAGAAAAGATGTTATCATTTTCCACAAGATTACATATGAAGCAAGGAAGAGGAATTTTATTCATCCTTCTATTAATACGCGTTTGTACTCTGGGGAGGATTTTCTTTTGTTTTTCCAGATGTAATCAATAATCCTTTTACCTTCGGAAGATAAATTAAGTTTGCTTACCGAGTTTTGAATGGCATCCCGATGAATGAGCTTGTAAACACTTTGAGCTGACCACCTGACTTGTTTGGCTTCCATACAAGGATGTCAAAGCGCATAGACTTTGATTGGGAGACTAGAGCACATCGCTTCCTCAGAAATGCGATTATGAATGCCCATCCACTTATGGGGCACCAAGGGTCCAAGGCTCGTTTCAAATTGAGATGTTCCCAGCTGCCAACAGACTGAATTTATCATATGCTTTCTTACCTTTAAAATCGAGTCCCAAGTCCAAGATTTGGAACCGTGAATGTGCTTTCAAGAAGGAAGTGTTAGGAAAGTACTTGCTTTTCATAATTCTTACCGATAGAGTTTTTGGATCTTGAAGCATCCTGCAGGCTAAGCCTGTGATTAAAGCTTTGTTAACAGTAGTGAGATCCCTAAAACCTAAGCCTCCGACACTTTTTTGGAATGCATAATTTATTCCAGGCAAAGTGGTTTGCTGCTCTTTCCACCAGAAGCGTAGAATGATATGAGTAAACTCGTTTGTAAAAGTTTGGGAATAAATAGGATAGAAGAGAAAACTGATTTGATGAGCGTGGACCGTCCAGAATGCGTGATATAATCAGCCTTCCAATCGAAAAACTTGGATTTGAATTTAGTTTATAGGAAGGCATGCATAGACTTTGAACTTGGCCCATCTATCCAGAGACATACTCTTCCCCACTTTCACATAACCTAGTAGATCGTAGCACCATCGTACGTCTTCCTCCATCCAACCCAACCCAACCCAACCCTGCCGATCATGGCCCCTCCCTGGGTCCTGCTCCACCGCAAGGTGAACTTCGTTGACCGACGAGCAGAGGCAACCATTGCCAGGACCAACGACGGAGAAGGGTCTACCGACGGAGACGGCAAAACGGCAGCCCCAATCGGCGACAGTGAGCCATGCAGCAGTGCGCGGATTGCTGGCGAGGCGATGCATGGTGGCCGGCATGAGACCTGATGTGGTCGTGGTCGAGCCCCCTGAGGTAACCCGTCTGCTGCTGGAGATCTCGAGTTCCGACCAGTTCCTCGATCACGTTCTGGAAGAAGTACATGGTGGTCGGATCGTGAGCACTCACCAGGGACTCATCGTGTTGTACACCGGCACGTATGTACCTGGCGGTGGCTGTTGTATTTACGGCGGTTACCTTGTTTATGATGCCACGTAGAACTCCGTCTCCACGATTCCCCCGCTTCCCAATTCAATCCCCAACCCAGCTTCCGGTTCTCCACCTAACACCATCCAAGGCCTTGGTCTCACAAGCGCTGCCATCCTCAGCCGCAGCAACGCGGCGGACTACCTTGTCGCCGAGCTCGTCACGACGTGGAGCCCTGGGCTCCCCGATGCTGAGCTCTTCCTATGGTGGTCGTCATCCGCCATGAACCCCGCTCGCCAATGGACGCGGAGGCCGGTGCGTCTACCTCTTCCATCTGAACTGACTGGGCCTAGGTTCCTCTTCAGCATCGACATGGTGTTCTTGGTTGGGGCATCTCTTGTTTGCTGGGTTGATCTTCTCACCGGCCTCTTGGTATGCGACCTGGCTGCGCCGCAAGAGCCCGGGTTCCGGTTCGTCTCGTTGCCCGAGGGGTCCGAGATGCACACCCCCGACGGTCGCCGGCCTCGTCCCGAGGAGTTCCGTTCCATGGGCTGCGTCGGTTCTGCCAAGTTTGTCGACATGATCGGTTACACTCAAGGTCGCCCCGCAAATGAAGTAGCGATGAAAACCTGGACGTTATCCCCTGATTTCAAGCAATGGAATGAAGGCTCGGTTGTGGTGGTGGGAGATCTGTGGGCAAGTGAGAGCTTTAAGAAAATGCAGCTGCCACATGTCGGGCCGATGTGCCCTGTCCTAAGCATGAATGAAGAAGGCGTCATCTGTATGTACCTGAATGACATCGAGAGGGTGAATCAGATTGGTGAATTTGGAGACATTGTTGGAAGCTACCCGTGTTGGAATTGTTGACCTCGGTCAAGTGGCTCATAAAGGCCCAATCCGAATCCAACTAAGGCCCCAATTAGTTGCCTTGATCGGAAGGCAAAACTAAGCCCATCTAAGGGCCCGGCCCCGCGCCTACAGCACTATATAACCAAAAGGAGACCCCCTGATCTCCCTGATCGTGTTAATCACGAAATTAGTCATTAGGGTTAGCCCTAACCCTAATACACCGATCTCTAAGGTGCTGCAAGGTGTGGAAGCCCGGTGTCCCTATTCTACTTCAACCTGCAACCGTCCTTCAACATCTGCTACATCTACAGCGCCTATCTATGGCGAATCTAAGTCCAGGTAAATCAATTCAGTGTTTAGTTAGTTAATTACTAGGTGTGATCTATCTCTGACTAGTGATCCTGTTAAGTTAGTGATAATTAGTTCTAACAATTGGTATCAGACGCCTAAAACTAGTCGTTTTAGATCCCCTAGTCGTGATTAGCACTAGATCTAATCAGTTTTAGTTCAGTTTAATGATCTAGTGATGCAATCAGAGGTGAATTATCTTGTTTAGTTCAGTTATTAGTCAAGTTTCATTCAGTTTTCAATTAAGCTTTTGATGATCTAGCGTTACTCTTATTAAGATCACTTCAGTTTCATGTCTAGATGCATCTAATTCATGCCTCGTTTAAGTTTTAAGTTAGATTAAGTCATGATCAGTAGGCTACCTAAGTTAATTATGATTAGATTACGTTAGATTAAGTTAGTTTTTTGTTCAAGTTCCAGGATCTAAGCAGTTAAGTTTTCGGCCAATTAATCTTTTGTTCACGATTGTTACACTTGATTTCGAAATTAGCTAAGAAATTAAGGGGCAAATGTGCTGATCTCACCCCAAACCCTAACCCTAGAGGTTAGGATCAGTAAGGATGGCGCCGGACACCGAGCCGGCACCATCAGCCACTCTCTCTCACCGGGAGCACATGTGTTTACACACTTGTTCAGATGTAAGACCCAAACCCTAACCCTCGCTCAAACCAAAGCCTCAGATTGAGATTAAGGAATTGAAGGTTACCTCATGACGTCGTTCCGCCGTGGCCGTCGCCGCGCACGGACGTCGCTACCTTCCCCTCACCGGCCACCGACGAGGTGGCGCGTGCATCAGATCTGCGCGCGCGCGCCCGGGACCGAACCGGCCGTGCGGCATCAGTCGCCGCACGCGCGCACCCGCCGTCGTCCTCTTGGTCGTCGCTGCCGGGCTGCCGCCGTCGCCGGGTCGCCGTCGCTCGCCTCCGCGCGCGCGCAACGGCCGAGCCCAAAAGGGGCACCACAGAGGCACCCCTCGACGGCGCCGCGCGCGACTTGGTCGCACGCGTGCGCCGGCGAGAGGCGCCGCCATGGCGCCAGCAGCGCGTGGCTGCGCGGGCGGCTCGCCGTCGCCGCCGAGGTCGCCATGAGCAGAAGAGTGGGGAGTGGAGTGAGGCGCGACGGGAGAGACTGAGCTAGGGTTTTTTTTTTTCCTGCCCCGGCCGGTTTTGATCATCCCAGGCGCGTCCTCCATCGTCCGATCGCGTCGGACGGCTCAGATTGAGGCGGGGCGTGCGCCGCCCGGTGAGATGGGCCGAATTGGCGGCCTGCTCGCTCGCCGTCAGGGCCACTTCAAGTTGGGCCGAGTTAAGCCTGCGTGGCGCGGTGCCGGGCCGTCCGTCGATGCGCTCTTCTGGGCCACCTCGCGCTAGGCCGCGCTGCTGGGCTGCCGCGCCAAAAGTCATGCGCTGGGCTGCGGGCACCAGATTAAGTCTTGGGCCGCATTTGGATTTTCGGTGAATTTCCATATTCCTTTTTTTTTAAGTTTTAAGCATTAAGTATTTTGCCCATTTAATTACTATTTAAGCTAAATTGATTATCCAAGCCAATTTCTTTTATTTAAGTGTTCAGTCTTGAGAATAATTCATATTCTTTTGTAAGTATATTTAAGTTTAAATATTTAGCTTAAGATGGGCATGATTTTCAGTATATCTTAGTTGGGAAATTATTTAAGCTAAATTCTCAAGATTATTTTGTAGCAATATTTCATTTGCTAATTTTAAGCTTCCGCTGTCACACTAAGTATATATATTAAGTTCTATTAAGAATATTGAACACAATATTTTAAGGCATAAGTTTAAAGATTAATTTAGCTATTTAGTTGAGCTACAAATTTTTGGGAATTTTAATATGTACAAGGGACATATTGCATAAGTTTCATTAATTCTCCTATTTTACACAGAATCATGAGATTTAATATCTCCCCTTGATGATCAAAATAAGTATTTTCTCTGTGAAATAAACATAGTGGGGAAATCATTTTTATTAAGATAATGCCCAGCATATATGATCTTTTCTCACCGTGTTTAAGACATCAATTGAGTTTTGTATGAGAATATTAAGTTGAGATTATTATTATGTTTTCGCTGAGAAAATTAAGTTTGATCTATTAAGTTTTGCCAATAATAGCATTGCTTTTATGCTTTACATAAGTAAGTTTTATGCTGCTTTAATTTTTAAGTTTAATAAGTTTTCGCTTGTTTTCCCCACCGGTGATGCAAGTTGTTACTTATTACATGATTATAATCATACCACCGTAGGGTTATTTTCATGATTTATTTTTAGTGCATCTTATTGTACTAATTTTTTTTAAGTTTCCACATTTAAGTCTATTCCTCTAAGTTTTCCATCCATCATGCCTTAAGATCAATAAAAATGCATAAGTTGCATTTGCCATGTGCATTTTAAGATCAAATAATGCATCTCTTGCGTTATTATTGCTATTTTATTAGCACACTAAGATATTTACTAAGTATCTTTATTTGGCTATGTCTTTTCAGCTGAAAGCCACATGAAGAACATTAAACCCTTCAACGGCATTGACTTTCCTTTATGGAAAGAGAAGGTGCAAGACATTCTCAAGTCTCTGGAGCTTGATTATGTGCTTCATAAGGACAAGCCACTTCCTTCCTCTTCCGACATTGTGAAGTATGATGAGAAGATGCATGAGTATCAATTCAAGTTGGAGAAATGGGAAAAGGACAATAAGTTTGCCAAAAGAATCATCAAACGTTCGATCTCAGAAGGCATAAAGGGAGAATTTGATGATAATGAGGACACGACTGCTAGTGAACTCTTCTTTTTGATTGAGTTAGAACATAAGAGAGTCAGCACAAGGTTCCTCTTCACAAGGCTAACCACCTTGCGATATGATGGATACAGTGGAATAGTAAAGCACATACGCAGCATGTATGACATTGCTTATGAGCTTAGGTCATTTGGAATAGAACTCTCCGATTCATTTTTAGAGCATTGTGTTGAGACATCTATAGTGAATCCATGAATTGGGAAGTGATCCTTAGAATTTAGTAGATGGAAATAAGTTAAAGTTTTAAGAACTTTATTTTAGAATTAGTTAGTGGATTCAATAAGTTAGCTTGATAACATTCAATGTACTTTAGTGAAACCTTTTGGTTCCATATATCATTGTTTTTATGAGTATATTTCTCTCTAAGTTGTGAAATTATCTCTTATATCCTCAGTTTTAAGTTATTATCTTAATTTGCTTTTCTACAGGCAAATTTCATAATGCTAATTATGAATCTCTTACACATGTGAGAGTTAGATGAGATAAGTAAAGTGATGAGACATTGTCGAATATGTGGCACACTCACGTTTAGACCATAAATTCGGGGGGAGAATGGCGTGTCTCATGAAATTTTTTTAAAGATACTCCAGATAATAATGCCAATTAAGAATTGCTCTTGTCAATTAAGAATTAATGTTAGAAATATATTTATAAATTCTCTCCATCGCATTTTGTCATTCATAAGATTTAAGGACAAAATTAAGCATAAGATTTTAAGCATAATATAAGTTTTAAGTATGATATATACTCGCTATATCTTCGCTATATCTTATTGCTTAAATTAAGAATAAGTTCAAGAGCAACTTTATCATGCAAGACATGATTATTAAAACTACCATTGTGATGGGAGTTTAAACACTCCACAAAGACCAATTGTCTCACTAAGTGTGGTTTTATCCTATATTCTGGCAACCGCTGTTTACGGGATAACTCTCACAGATTGTGTTGTGTCACCTATTTTCTGGCCACCGCTGTTGTAGGTTGGTGCAATGGAATCAGAGACGATTAAAGTATGATTGTGTTCATGATACTGGCCACCGCTGTTTTGTGGACATTTAATCATAGCTTTGCTGCTCTAGTTCATTATCTAGCCACCGCCGGTGTGGGCTAGTGGTGGCAAAGCAAGCTGATCAGTGGTATAATAAATGTCGTGCCAAAATAAGTTAAAGAGCTATCATTGTAAATTTATTTTAGATAAGCTTATGGGCCGACACATTTAATATTCTGATTATTCGGAATTCAATGAAAGCTCATATGGAAGGAAATGGGGGAGAAGAAATCTTATTGAGATGTAGGATAAGTTTCCTCTATATCGATGATTTAAGATGAGATGTATATATATATATATATATACACACACATACATATATGATTTTGTCATATCGTGCCATAAGTGTTTCTCCATTCTTTTCTAACTCTATTGAGGATCTACATTAGCAATTTTTCCAATAATAGAGACTCGTAATATTTTAGTAATAAGTTAAGTTTTGGGCACAAAAGTGAAAGCCTCGGTTATTTCTAAAATTATGTAAAAGAGGTCATAAAAGGGTCTATGAATTTTGAACATAAGTATAGTTTATCTCATAGCAATTTTCTGATGGAGTCAAGACAGCAGACTATAATGGGTCTGCAGATTGTTGAAGAAGTGATTCCAAAGGAAAATAAGATGTTAAGTTTATAACTCACTATGAGTTTGTACATATCATGGGCAACCGTGATTTATTTTATAAGATTAAGGTGGATTAATTAAGATCCTGATACTCTGAGGTAATTATTTTCTCCGTAAGTTGAAAGAAATAAGCATGCATTCCAAGAAAGGAGAAATGATTTTATCATATCATAAGACACATCTAGTGATGCTCTTCCTAAGTTCTGGGGGAGTATGACACTTTTGATGGGACCAAAGTGAGTATTGGGATTGTCACTCAAGCACAAAAGTTAAGAGAGGCTCTGAAGTGACAATATGTGAATGCAAATATAATTATGCCTGTAAGTTTTGCGTGATATAGCAAATTTTATCATAAGAATAAGGTTAAGAATAAGATAAATAGGAAGACGTTACTAAGGCTTCAGATTGAAGCTACATGCTAAGATCTATAAGACATTGACTTAGCATGACAAGCCGGAATGCTTGACAAAATTTTGTTAGTCTTAGTCCAGGGGAGGTCCACTGGAAAAGGGTGTTTAAAGTTAAAGGCACCAAATAACATGCTTATTTAATTAAGTACTATTCAGATAATGTTCTGTGAGGGTGTATGGATGTAAATGTGCACAATTAAGTTTTATGTCCTTCGTTCTTACAGATATGAGCGATTCTGCAGAAAGCTCTAATACAAGATTAGCATTATTTATGTTGATTTTGTATGGCATGTCTCAGACAGGCATATGAAATATATTCCGGTATTATTAAGTCTACATTGATAGTACTCAATGTCACTGTATTCAATTACAGAATTCCTTCAAGTAATGACATAGTTGATGGTGTCAAGCCCATTGACAACTATATTGTTATGTCGTGAAAGAAGGTTCTCAGGATCAAGTCATTCTAATGCTTTAAGTAAATGGCTAGCAATATGACTAATTGAAGGTGTTATCTCCTATCCTATTTTCGCGAAATTAGTATGGATTTGGTGATTAACCTGAAATGTGATTCTGGATGAGGCCGAATAAAATAAACTCCCAATTAAAATTAATAAGTGTTCTATCGAGATACTGTATCAGACTTTGGTTAATTATGTCCCGGGACACCTCTATTGCTTCCGGTGACTGATTCGTCAGGTTTTGTTATGGTGTTGAGTGTGAACATAATGCGAACATAATTTTAAGGTTAAGATTAAGATTGTTCGATTAAGAGGGAGATTATTGATCTGTGTATGTCCACCTGCACGTGATCGATAATATAATTATTATAAAGAATTAAGCCATTGACCTTTGGTCAAGGGGGAGAATGTTGGAATTGTTGACCTCGGTCAAGTGGCCCATAAAGGCCCAATCCGAATCCAACTAAGGCCCCAATTAGTTGCCTTGATCGGGAGGCAAAACTAAGCCCATCTAAGGGCCCGGCCTCGCGCCTACAGCACTATATAACCAAAGGGAGACCCCCTGATCTCCCTGATCGTGTTAATCACGAAATTAGTCATTAGGGTTAGTCTTAACCCTAATACACCGATCTCTAAAGTGCTGCAAGGTGTGGAAGCCCGGTGTCCCTATTCTACTTCAACCTGCAGCCGTCCTTCAACATCTGCTACATCTACAACGCCTATCTATGGCGAATCTAAGTCCAGGTAAATCAATTCAGTGTTCAGTTAGTTAATTACTAGGTGTGATCTATCTCTGACTAGTGATCCTGTTAAGTTAGTGATAATTAGTTCTAACAACCTGAAGATCAACGCTCATTATGTGGTTCTTGTTGACTTGCCACAAAACAAGGTTCTGTTTTCCACCAAAACAGAGCCTTGCGAATTGCTTATGCCATATCTCATGCCCTATCTCCTTGCAAGTGATTTCAGTTCACACCTCCATCAGCATCCTACTACCATCGCCACCGCCACCAAGGTACTAGTTTCATTTGAATTGTAATGTTGTGGTCTGGTTCCTATCTGATTGATGATCACTCTGTCCATTGCATTAGTTAACTTGACAACATATAGCAAATCATCTGTTGATGTGTCTCTTGTGTGCTTGATTTTTTTCTCATAAGGAACAGAATTACAATTTCTTTCACTGTTTGAGGGTGTGCTCCATTTCATTTTTGTTTAATTCCCTGGTTAAACAATTATGTTTTACAAATATCTCTTTTTTGTTTATGCTAGAGAGGGGAAGCAGAGGAAGAAGATAGGAGCTGTTATGAAGATGGGGGAATCAGGGGAACAAGCAAGCACAGTCGGAGCTGTTATGAAGAGGGGAGCAGGGAACAAGGAGACGTTACGACTGAAGAAGGGGAACCGGATGGAGGAATCACAGTAGGAGCTGTTCTAAAGAGGTTGAAGTATTGAAGCAAGGAAGTACTGGATGAATGCTTTCTGTCATGTATACCATTTGGTTTTGTACCTTCTTGTTGGAGACTCAAAGTTTAATTTCTTTTGTTAAGCTAACCGTTGAGGCATAATAATCTTCTGCCTTATTTGTCTATACGCTGCCTAATGCTTTGCTGGTTGCTGTTTGTTACTGCCCTGCCATGAATCAATGATGGTTTACTGCACACTGAAATCTCGTAGACTCGTAGTATACTCCCTTTACTTACAAGCCTAAGCCTCTTTTAACCAGTGTCACGAAGTGAGGCCGATTGGTAATTTTCAGAGCACCATACCGATGGTCGCTGGCGCTGCCACACTCACCGGAGCTACAGGTGCCGTTGTACGACGAGCGGATATTTCGTCATGTTATGGCACGCAAACTACCTCGGGATGCATCTGCATTGGTTGTGGAAGCCGAGGCCAAACGTACTCGCATGAGCTGGTCGCACTACGGAACTCACACCAACACCACAGGTCAGAAATTTCATCCATCCTAGGCGAAATACATGAGATGGTGATGGCCTTCGAGTCGTTCTCCTTGTTACATGCCATGCGAGAAGATCGGCCAACTCTGCGGCCCATATCTGTGCTAAGAATGTTGGAAGCTGGCTGCAATCCTGTAATCCTCTTGATTCCTCATCTACACGATGATTGTAATTCGTCTGACTCATGAATGAAGAAGTGTCTCTAGAAAAAAAGCGAGGCCGATTATTTGTTTGTTTATAGTCCCAGTAGCCACTGAAAATTATTTGGTGACATGTTTTACCAGCAAGGTATGGTAAGGTGGGTCCTGTATAATTTCATCCCGGTCCTCATCTCCTCCTGTACGTTACATGCTCGTCTCCTCTCTATCCCCTCACGCAGACTCCACGATTTCACGATCCTTGTGCCCACAAACTTCATCGGTCTCCCCACTCTCCAGAACTACTCCACCCTGACCTAGATCGCAGCACCATCTTCTTCTCCATCCAACCACCCAACCCTGCCGATCATGGCCCCTCCCTGGGTCCTGCTCCACCGCATGGTGAACTTCGTCGACGGAAGAGCAACGGCGACCGGCGGCAGGAGCAATGACAGAGAAGGATTTACCAGCCGCGAGGGCCAAACAGCCGCCGCGATCGAGTGGATCGACAATTCGAATCCTGGAGAGGCGATGGTGGCCGCCATGGAACCCGATCCGGCCATCGTCAATCCCCCCGAAGTGACCCGTATGCAGCTGCGTGTCACGAGTACTCACCCGATCCTCGAGCGTGTTCTACGAGGAGAAGTACGCAGCGGTCGGATCTCGAGCACTCACCAGGGCCTCATCGTGTTCTACGGGTCTGGCTATCGCTGGTGCAGATGCTACCTTGTTTACGACGCCGCCTCCAACTCGCTCTCCTCGATTCCGCCGCTCCCCGAATCAATCCCCAACCCGCTCCTCGGTGCTCCTCCATACACCATCGACGGCCTTGGTCACACCACCGCCATCCTTCGCCACGGCGAAGATGACGACGGCGGCTACCTCGTCGCCGACCTCGTCACCACGTCGCGCGCCGAGCTCCCTGCCGCCGAGCTGTTCCTATGGCGTTCGTCGTCGTCGTCCGCCACGAACCCAGCCGGACAATGGACGCCGAGGCCGGTGCGTCTCCCTCTTCCGGCCGAGCTGTGCGGGCCCACGTCCTTCTTCACCGTCGACATGGCGTTCTCGTTCGGGGACTCCCTCATTTGCTGGGCTGATCTCCTCGCAGGACTCTTGGTATGCGACCTGGCCACACCGCAGGAGCCCCGGTTCAGGTTCGTCCCGTTGCCCGAGGGGTCCGTGGTGCACAACCCCGACGGCCGTCGGGGTCATCCCCAGGAGTCCCGTTCCATCGGCCGCGTCGGTTCTGCCATCACGTTTGTCGAGATGATCGGTTTCACACAAGGTCGCCCTGCACATGAAGTAGCTATAAAAACCTGGACATTGTCGTCCCCTGATTCGAAGGAATGGCATGAAGGCTCGACTCTGCTTGTGGGAGATCTCTGGGCAACGGAGAGCTTTATGCAAATGCTGCTGCCACGAGTCAGGCCCATGTGCCCCGTCCTCAGCGTCTGTGAAGAAGGCGTCGTCTGTGTGTGCCTGAATGATTTCGAGAGGGTGAATCAGATTGATCGATTTGGAAACGTTGTTGGAAGCTACCCCAAGGTCACTGCCCATTATGTGCTTCTTGTTGACTTGAAGCAAAACAAGGTCCTGCTTTCCACCAAAACAACAGAACCTAGCAATTTGCTTCACCCCTATGTTGCGCCCCATCTCCTTGCAAGTGACTTCAGCTCACACCTGCATATCACAAAGCTTCCAACCGCTCCAACCACTGTCACCAAGGTATACTTTCATCTGAATTGTGTTGTTTACTTGGTTCCAACTTGAATGATGCATGATCACTCTCCTCCATTGCACTAGTTAACTTAAGTTCACATGTATATCACCAGGCCAATTATTTTTGACGCAAAGCCAGACAAATTATATATAGCTAGAATCCTGCTATACCTACAGCAATTCCGTCATATAAGTGTGTTCAACTTGTTCCCATAAAGAACTGACCTCAAGAGACATGCTATGGTATACTGACTCTTACCACAATATGCACTGCCAAACTTTGGCGCATGGGGCCATGAAGCCAAGCTTAAGCATTGTCCTTGTTGCCTTTTCTCTTTTCCCATCTTAAATGGTTCAAATGCCTACCAATAATTTGGCTTCGATATATACTATAGTAACTTGGATCAGATTGAAATTATCATTTTTCACAAACATATCTGTTATTTTACCTGATAGAGACGGGAAGAAGCTGAAGAAGCAAGCACGGTAGCTGTCGTGAAGAGGGTGAAGTACTGAATGACTTATCCCCGCTTTCATGTTTTCTGCTACAAAGGAAGCAGGAAGGCACTGAATGACTGATCTCTGCTATCATGTTTTCCGCTAGAGAGGAAGCAGGAAGGCACTACATCGAGAAGCAGATGTTCTACTGAATGAATTCTTCTATCTTGTAATATTGATTGTGCCATTATTTTTCTTGCTTATCTTCTGATTCATAGACCGAGCCACAGACCAACACCCAAAACTAAACAGTCCTGGTCATTTCCTGTGGAACTAGGGATGAGGAGCAAGAGATTCTCGGTATCACTCATGACGATGGCAGTACGATGATGCTAGGAAGTGCTTCATCTTCGATCTAGGCATTTCCTGCATGCTAGGATGTGATTCATTCATTCTTGACCTCAACCCGCTCCCCCGCTCCCCTCTCCCCTCTCCCCTCTCCCCCGCTCCCCTCTCCCCTCTCGATCCGATCCCAGAAAACTTAGCCAATCTTAACCAAATCTAAGCCGAGGGATTGATAGAGGAGTGGTTTGCGATCATTCTCCCCTAAATTTGGAGATCGGAGGTGCTATAGAGAGGTGATTCTGTGGATCTCGCGGGTCCAGAGTGGTGAGAGAAGCGATTTTGAGGATCTCGCGGAAACAGAGTGGTGAGGATTGTGGATACGATTGTTCGGTATACTCCAGGGTGAAGTGAGTGTTAATCGAAGAAAGGATTGCAAGTTTACTGTGGAATCTGGAAGTCGAGATTGGGCAGGGTCTCTCGGTTTTCGTTCGCTAAACAAAGAGGATTTCAGTCTCTGTAGTGGTAGAGCGGAGTCAAATTTAAAGGAAGTGCGAGTTAGTGTGTTGGGGGAATTGCATTTAGCGAAGCAATTAGCTACTCCGAAACGAATCTGAAAGTTTAAAATGCAGTCGGATCCTTGGAGAAGGGCGGCGGCGGTGACAGTTCATCATTCTCCTTTGACGCCACTAGGTTCAGTTTGGACAGAGTTCTTAGTGCCTTGGGATTTGGTCAGCAATGGTGGAAAGTGTGATTATTGTGAGAGCAGGAAACAGGTGTCGCCAAATACAGGAGATCCTTCTAACAAAATGGTAGCAAAACGATTATGGCCAGAGGGAATCGTGCCGTTTTTAGAAGAGATAAAAATGCAAAATAATGTGGTACAGAGTGCTAATCAGAAGTGCTCATCTAAAGAACAGAAACTTGAGGGGCGACACATTAAGGATTGGGAACCTAAGAAAGCAAAACAAAGGAGATTAACAATAGCTAATCAAGATTGCTTCTCGCAAATGTTACAGACAGAGATCAAGGAATTTTCAAATAATGAACAGGAAGGATACAGTGAGAAGGTTGAAAGGGGCACAAAACTGGATAGGACGATAACGGCCCATAAGGCCCAAGAGAACAGAATAAACAAGACAGGGAAGGGGCGATGGCTCTGGGTTCGTTCAGATAAGGTGCTGCAGGCGGAGGAGCTAGGGTTTCCGGCGTCTGCAAGGGAGGTCAGGCGATTCGGACACCAAGCCACTTTCCTCTGGAGAGCGATTCCACAAAAGAGAGACGGCAAATCGTTTGCGCAAGTACTCAAGGGGGAGATGCAGAGGAGGAATTTCTCTAGAGAGGGTGGTCAGGGGCCACAACAGAGGTTCATGGGGGGTGCTAGAGCAGCTGGGTATAGAGAGGAGGGATGGAGATCTGAGGATAGTAGAGGCTCTCGAGATCAGAGTGGTAGAGGTCAACTTGATTTCCACAACAACAGAGGGGATTTTGGTCGCCAAGGAGCTGATAACAGAGGATACAGAGTTGGGCAAAACAGGGGGGGGGGGGGGGGATGACCAGTTCTTTCATGGAGGTGATAGAGGTGTTGGGCAATTGAGTCAGTGGGAGTCAGAGGAAAGAAGGAGCTATAAGAGGGGTTCGGAAGAAAGGGACAGTGGCTCGCAAGATAAAGCTGAAAGTGAGTTGAGAAACAAACTGATGAAGAATTCTGAGGAAAGAGTCAGAGGTGAATTATCGAGGCAGGGTAGTCAGGGTTACCAGGAAGAGAAGAAGCCGTATTGTTTCAACTGTAACGACACTAACCATTTCAGTTGGCAATGCAAAAGGCCCACACTTTGCTACCATTGCAAGAATACAGGTCATAAGGCAAGTATTTGCCCACAAAAGAGAGGTCTAAGAGTGTGTGGTATGGGGTTTCCTGGTACTAGCTTCTATAGTCTCCATGTTCCAACTGGTAGAAACAATGCAAGACATGAGTTTATGGGGATGATGAATATAGAGAAAGGAAATGTTTCCGTGATGAATGTGGAGGAGGAACTATCTTACCTGACAGGTCAGACTAACTGGAAAATCAAACAGGTGGCTGATGATAGGTTCCTCATTACCTTTCCAACTGAAAATTTGAGATCCCAGTTCACAAGGTTTAAGAATTTTGAGTTTCAGACAGTAGGAAATCAAACTGTTAAAGCTCATGTGCTGGAGACTGATCAATCACCTGACTCCACAGGCAGTTTGGAGCAGGTGTGGGTGAAAGCTTTCAACATTCCACAAATCGCCAGAACACCAGAAGCAACTGCAGAGCTGGGGTTTCTGGCTGGTAATCCTAAGGAGGTGGATGAGTATTCACTGAATGGGGTTGGCCCGGCTAGGATAAAGATATGGTGTAGAGACCCAAAGCTCATTAAGGGTGATACTGAAATATTTATCAATGGGGAAGGCCACAGGATTGGGTGGCAGGTGGAAACTCCAACTAAGAATGATGCCCCTCCTCCTCAACCTAACAGGAATTCTAAATTTGATAGAAGGAAGGGCAATGAAGATGAGGATGAAGAATCCTATAATGGTGACCATACTGGTACCAAGGATGACACTGAATCCAAAAAGAGTAAGATTGTTGATCAATCTGGTAGCTCAGGTCCTGTGGGAAATACCACATATACCAGAGGAGAGAGCTCCAATCTCCCAATGGAAACTGAAGAAGGTACTATGGAGAGAATTGATGATGAGAAGGAAGACACTATGCAAGTGGAAACAGTAGAGGAACAATCAAGTGCTGTAGAGGAAACTCACAAAAGTCTATTAGAGGAAGGTGAAATTGGGACTGCAGCAGAAAAGAAAGGTTCTTATGAATCATCACTTCAAGAGGAAACAAATATGCAGGGTTCTGTGGAAGAAAAAACAGATGCTGTAGAGGAAACAATGGAATCAGAAATAGTTGGATCTCAAGAATTTGACTTCAATTTCAGTAGCCAGGAGATGAGAGAATATAACAAGTATTGTGATGAGATGGTGGACTATGAAGGGGAGAACAGTGAGCAGATTTCTGGAGATAAGGATAACTCTAAGTCAATTAATGAGGAAGTTAGCTTGTCATCAGAGATAGAAGAGATGAAAAAGATTGATGCAGAGTTTGAGATCAGAACTGAAGCCTTGGCACCCATGATGAATTTCAACCATACACCATTCCCTGAACTTAACAAAGAACTAACCATGGCAGGAAGTGAAGACAATGAGTTTGTGGAGGTGAAGAGAAGAAACAGGCCGGCGGTAATCAGGGCAGAAAAGAAAAGCTCGAGGCAGGAGAACAAGGAGGGGACAATTACGCAAGCTGCCATGACTTTTAAGAAGAAGAACAATGAGCTTCCAGGTAATAATGGTAACTCCTTTGCAATTTTTAATTCAATTGATCCCTTATTTTTAGCTAGAATTGCTGCTTCTTGTAATATTAATGCTGGCTCTAATCATAAAGAAATTTGCAATAATGTTACTATGCTGCAAGCACAAGAGACAGCTAGAGCTGCGTTGGCAGAGGCCAAAAGAAGGTTAGACGAAGAAAAGAAGATTTGTGTTTCTATAGAGAACGGTTCTGATAGAGCTTCTGATGAGATAGAGAATAATGTGAACATAAAGCATGAGGATAGAGAAGAGATGCAAGCTGGGTCAGAGGAAGACTCCCCCCCCCCCCCCCCTCTAAGTCCCCAGACTATACCAAAAAAACAAGGAGGACAGTGCTGATGGTATGCAGGCTTAGCACCTACGGGTCACTAGGAAACTCACCAAGCTCACGATGAACCTGGCGACAGTCGACGGTGGCGACTTGTCGGACGGCGGCGGCGGAACAGAGGAGAGCTCGACAAGGTGATCCTTCCGCCTAGAAAGGGAGAAAACGGTCAAGGGCGTGAGCATCATCATCACACAGAGATGCTAAAAGCTCAAGAGCTCAACGTAGAACTCACCGGAAAAGCTGGAATTCCGGCGATGGCGGCGGCGGCTGGTTTTGGGGAAAACTCGAATTCCGGCTTGCTCACTCTTCTTTTCTTGTCAAAGACGGCTCGGGAAGGTGATAGAGGGTCCAAGAAATGTCTCAGAGGAATGGCTCGGGCTTTTATAACTGTTTGAGGCTGTTCACCCTGTCGGCGCGCCGGTGTGCGTTCGCGGCGTCGGTGGCGAAAGAAAATTGAAGGAAAAGGAGAGGCTCTGGATCGCAATCGTGCGCGCGAGGAGCTGCGCAGAACTCCGTGGCACGCGTGGCATCCATCGACAGCCTGCTCCAGTGCGAGAGCAGGGAGAATAGGAGGTCGGCGCCGCGGCGGCGAATGGCGTCGCGCGGGCGTCGCACGGCGCGGATCATCCTTGCCCTATCTCTGCCGCGAAGTCAGCGTGGGAACAGGTAGAGGCATGGGCGCGGTGATGCTTGTGAGAGGAAGGAACGAGAACGGTGCTGCGACGTGGCGTGGAGGCGACGGCCGGCGTTGGGCGGCGGCGCGGATCGCGGCGCGGCGTCGCGTCGTGCGCACAGGGAAGAAGAAAGGTAAGCGCCGGCCGGCGCGGGCTGGCATGGGCCAAGGTGGGCCGTGGCAGGCTGGCCTGCTGGTTTGGCTAATTGGGCCGAGCCCATTTAAGTTTGCTACTGTTTTTCGAATTTTCCAAACAGGCTGACGTGTTCACGAATTTTCTACCTAAGCAAATGGTCTCCAAATATTCTGAAAATTTCACAGAAAATACTACACTATGAACTACACCTAGGGTGAATTTTTGGGAAATTTTGGTCAAGCCAAAATCCTACGAAAAATCGGAGAAGTTCCTGTATGCATATAAATGATATGTATGCATGATTTCAAAAATCCAAATGAACTCGAATTTGAAATTCAAACTTAACTCATCTTTATTTAAGGTTTATATACATCATTTAGGGCTTCTAATATTTGGGATGTGACAGACGCACGCCAAGACGAGCTCTCACAAACGCACAAACACTTATAGACTTGGGAGTTCTTCCCTCTCTCGCTTGGCTTGTAACCTCTACTACGAGCAATACAATCCGAACCAACTCACTGGACGTAGGGCTTCGATCGCCTGAACCAGTATAACCCACCGTGTCACTTCACCTCCTTTCCCAAATCAACCAAGCGCGCAGTCTAAATTTACTCGTCGGCAGGTATCACTTTAGGGGACTACTTACGTCGTGGTGGTCGAATTGGATGACTGTGTTGGGGATTGCCGCGAAAGGTTCTCACATACAACCTATTTGTTGTATTCATACAAAGATTAAACCTTGGGCTCTAGATTAGAATACAAGGAAGCAACGATTTTTGGGGAGTGAATAGCTCACTGTGAGCTTCCTGGATGGACGAACAGAGCTTGAGCTCCTCCTACTGTTGCTAAGCTCTAGCGCGGGACAGGAATAGAGTTTCGGACAAGAAGGAGCTGGTCGGCTGTTGCTTTTAAATTGACAAACTCCAAAGCTGTCTGCCGTTGGATTAAGCGGTGCCCTCACGAACGGTGTGGCACATAGCTGAGCACAGCTGGGAGAATACAAGGAAGAGCCTGCTTGGTAGTGTACGTGCAGGATTATAGCACTACACACTCAAACAGAGTAGCATGTAGCTGCCAATGGCCAGTTTGGGCCAAAAAAATTATAAAGGTTGTGTGTAAGCAGGCTGGCCTATCTATGAATTATAGGTTGTGGCTCACTTCTATAGTCATAGGATTTGGTAATAAAACTATTAGGTTTTCTACTAGGAAGATAAATCAGGAAAGCCAAATAAACAGCAAGCTGACCAAATAAAAACCAGAAAAATTCAAGCAGGCTAAAATGAATGAATGAAAGCAAACAAAGTAATTCGAAAAAAAATTCCCTCGAAAATCGGGTGTTACAGGTGTGTACATATGTTTCATGCAATCGGGTTTCTTGTGCGAAATGTACATCAGTTTGAGTTACCATCGCTCACAGTCATGAGTACCACTTGTTTCATCGTAATAAGAAGTGAACGCAAATATGATATTTTTGAAACCTCCGGTGGGAACTTGATCACTGCATCGAAGCTATGTAATGTAAAGATGGGCTCGATGTGTTACCACTGCTTTAGTTGCCCTAGTTATATGTTTATTAGCTCATTTATTGTGCTTCTGCACTTTGAACTTTTTCGAAGTCGTGTATTGAGTTATCGAACTCTTTTGTAATGATAAAAACTTCCTTTTGTTGTAATATTTGCATACCATCTGTTATACTATTTGTATTCGTTCATTGACATGGCCGGGACAAGGGATCCTGATTGACAGAAACCACAACTTTCGAAACCTAAAGTATTTGCATCCTTTTTTAACACAAAACACAAGATCATAAGTTTTTTTCTTGATCCAACATGCAATCAGTCAATCACTATTGTCATGTAGACTTTACCCTCTGGTTGACATATGTGGCCATAGTTAAAAAAAAAGTGAGTTTGTGATACAAAATATGCAAATACGGTTTTGCCTGCAAAAACAAATACTTACGGTTTCATGAAGTTATTTTTTTCTTCTGGTCCCAGATTAACAAAAGGGCAAAAAAAATGGAGGCTTTTTAATTTTGCTTCAAATTTAGATGTGGTTTTTTTTGTCGATCCTTTTTCTCATTACCCTTTTTGTTAATTTGAAATAACGAGAAGAGGCTTCAAAAACAACATGGGCTGCTTGTTCACCTCTGAAAATGAAAAGAAAGGGTAAAGGAGTGCTGTAACACAAACTGAATTGATGCTTTTAGTGTTGTCAATTCGGCAGATTTGAGTGCTATTCCAGCCTTCCCAGGACACAGTATGAGATTTTTCTAAATTTCCCGTCCATCGCCCCAGTTGTCCGAAGAATTATAAGTAATATAAAGAAAAGGAAAAAAGAGGAAAAAGAAAAAAGATCAGTTCTTTCTCCCTCCCCTGGACACCGGCAGGAGGGCAGCGGAGCTCCGCCGCCCGGGCGACCTCCTCAATGTGTTCTTGTTCCGACTCCTGCTGGAATCTGGATCCTCCTCCGCTGCCTCGCTCATCTGCAGGCACCGGCGCCGCCTCCCTTGTCGCGACCCCGCCTTCGTCCACACCTTTGCGCGCATTCCATCGAATACCTACGGTGCGTCGCTTCTCCGAGAACTTCTGATCCCTCCGCGGCCTCACTTCACCACTGCTTCGTCCTTAAGGCCCTATCCAGACCGGATGAATGAAGGCGGTTGCTCTACTGCCGCTTCTTCCTCCACAACCGCGCTGCATCGGGGAGTTGGTCGTCGCCGCCGCTGTGGTATGCGCGGATGACCGCACAGACTGTCACTTTGATCCGTTCAAAATCATCTCTGGACAGCGGCCAGGAGGAAGAACACCTCTCAAGCGGCTTCTGTCTATTCCTTTGAAGCTATCTGTGACATGCGAGCTGTGAATGCTCTGCAATGACCTTGCCGTGGCTCGTCTACTCGGAGGTGAGCGATTACGTGTACTAACATATTAACTTACAATGGAACACAGCAATGACATCTTTGAGCTTTAACTCTCTACTTCGTCCTAGGCCTAGTGTTGATTCAATTGCCAATGGACGTTGGTGCGCGGCTGAGTGATGGCTTGCACTGTGTTCGCAGGGCATTGGTATCCAACTCTGCCACACGTGTGGGCAACAACCAAGACATTAATTATGTACCACAGGTACTGGTCTTAAAATTTTAAATGGCACAATGCTTTTGTTTGGTTGGTAGACAGATACGAGGCAATTTCTTTACCTGCGACACAATAATTTGATGAATATTGCATTGAAATTTTGACATACATTTATCTCAACGAAAAATTTTCCATTCTGTAGAAAAACACCAAAATAAAAGAAGACGTTTCCCTTATCTGGACTAATGAATTTAATTTGTTCAGCCTTTGCTCTCGGAGCAACTCTGTTTTTGCACAGAAAATACAGAACAGAATGTTTCAACATGCAGATATTTTCTCCTTTTTGGTCTTTTTACTTCTGTAGATGAATCTCATCATCTCTTAGACTTCGTTTTTACACTCCTCAAGCCATATGCCTACACCGTAACGAACAAAAGGGCATTGCACCCCTGAACATTTCTGGACAGTTAGGTCTCAGGCATGGGTGTGCCTCTGCATCTTGTGGAAGCTGAGCTATATGCTCCACAGTCCTGCTGTGGACAGGATAGAATACATCACCATTGTCAAGATGTATTTCCTGAAACCAAATACTTAGCCAAATGAGCATCACTAGATAAGCGAATTACTGTCCACTCATATAACGATTGCAAGGATAAAAAAAATTAAGCTCACCTGGACTTGATCCATGAAAGCAACTGGGAGGAGAGCGCCGTTGATGGCTGGCCAGCCCTCAATGTTTTCGATCTCAATTATGACATCTCCAGCCACTGCCGCCGCCGCCGCTTCATGGTGGGCTCCATGATGTAAAAGATGATCAGGGCAGCATTCTGAGTTGTACGCTAGGAAGCAAACTCTACAAAATCTGTTGAGCTGGATTGATGGATCAGTGTATATCTGCGCGAACTGCACCAACTGATCCATGATGAATGTGCCACCTTCGTTTATAATGTGTCCCTGCTTGAGAAACATGTTAAATACTGTAATGCTTACAAACAAGAAAGTTTTCTTTGAGAATATATAAAACAGAATAAATGGCTGATATGTTTGTAATCGTAAACCAATAGACGGAACATGTTTAACTAAAAGACAACATAATGGTACATCCTGTTTGCTTTGTGTTTGAAAATGTTGGGCTCATATGTTTCAAATCATAGCCAAACAAATTTGTCAAAGTGCTGAACCAGATTGTTCAAATCTGATGATGCCATTGCTGTTTTAAATATCTTATGCTATTCAGCTATTTGGAGATCATAAAGAAAAAAGTCAATCTGTGTGGGCAGGTAGGTACCAGTTTTATGTAGCAGGGCTGATAAAGATGAAATTGTAAGGTGAGAGGGACGAAAAGAGTGAACAATTGGTGAATATCATGAATGAGAAACATAACTGAAACAGAGAGGCTGTGATCTGCGATAAAGAAAAAGAAACTCCTCTTATGGAAAACCCTAGAATATGTCAATTTGCTATGTAGGTGCAGCGGAGCTCAGTTCCTACATGTACTACTATGCGCATAGCTGAACCAGCTGGATTAATATAATTATGCATATCCTAGTTTTTGTCTGTTGCAGATGAGGCTCGCTGTGCCTTGTCGAAACATCATATGCAATGGGGCTGGCTGCTACTTACCCGGCACAGCATGAAGCAGAAGTCACTCTTATTCTGGGTGCGCCGGTTGCAGAAGAGGCAGTGGCCTTTCAAGCGCATATCCTCATGCTCCTGCTGAAGAATTGGGATCCAGGGGATCTTTTCCTTGTTGAATCTCTGGATCCCGGTGGTCTTGAAGCCACATCCAACAGAGTCCATTGACCTCACAGCCGGCGCTCCGCAGACGTTCTTAAGCTGCAAGGAGGAGGACAAATGTAAAACCACAAATCCACGTGCAGTGCAGGTAAGAAATTAGTTTTTACAGTGCGATGAAAACTCAAACGACAAACTTCCCACATAAATTTTAAAGGGGAAATCAAAACATTGGTTATGATAGGTTACTTTTTTTTCCTTATGTGTTGCCACAGGAACCAAGCTGTCATTTTTACTTTGTGTCATTGGATTACATACTAGTCGATTTTGCAGACGAAAACAGAAAGCAAAGAGGACCTCGAGCTAGCGACAAGAGTCTCACGGGTGAAGTCTACGAAGCAAGCAAAGGGTGGAGAACAGTGGTGAGTGTCAAACACAATGAACCGCGATAGCCCAAGCCGGGCTAGCCGCTATGCTTATATAGAATATTGGTACATGAGTTTACAGAGAGTCGGTATAGGTTACGAACGTAATCCTATCCGTGTACAACAACTGTACTTGACGTGCAAGTCAAGGAACTCTTTACATCTAACACCCCCCCTCAATTTCAACATCTTAGCCACTAAGTAAGTTGAGATTGAACTTAAACTTATTGAATAGCTGAACACCTAGCGGCTTAGTGAAACCATCAGCAACTTGATCTCCCGAGGCGATGTGTCTTACATCTATCAATCCTTGTTGTACTCTCTCACGTACAAAATGATAATCCACTTCAATATGCTTGGTGCAAGCATGAAACACTGGGTTAGCTGAAAGATAAGTCGCTCCAATATTGTCACACCACAGTACCGCAGCTTTTGGTTGAGGTAAACATAACTCATGCAAAAGTGTTTGAATCCATATCACTTCAGCTGTTGCATTAGCTAAAGATTTGTATTCAGCTTCGGTACTCGAACGGGACACAGTAGCTTGTTTTCTTGAACTCCAAGATATAATATTAGGACCAAGAAATACAGCAAACCCACTAGTGGATCGTCTATCATCTGGACAACCGGCCCAGTCAGCATCAGAAAATGCACTCACAAGAAGAGACTTGGATGGAACAATATGAATGCCAAGATGAAGATTATTACTCAAATAACGTAGAATACGCTTTGCTGCCGTCCAGTGAACTGTTGTTGGTGAATTTAGAAATTGACAAACTTTGTTTACAGCAAATGCTATATCCGGCCTGGTGAGTGTCAAATATTGTAATGCACCAACAATGCTTCTGAACTTAGTAGCATCTTCGACATCCAATGATTCCCCTTCATATGCCGACAACTTCTCCGTGACTGAGAGTGGCGTAGCCACATGTTTGCACCCCTTCATACCAACACGAGCAATAAGATCAGATGCATATTTTCCTTGGGAAAGAATCAAGCCGCCCTTATGACGAGTAACCTCAATGCCTAGGAAATAGTGAAGAGGGCCCAAGTCCTTAAGAGCAAAATCAGATTGGAGATCAGATAAGAGAGCATCCACGGCACTAGTCTTGGAACTAACAACAATAATATCATCAACATATACCAAGACATAAAGAGTTACTCCATTCTTGTGATAGAAAAATAAGGAGACATCTGCTCGTGATGGTTGAAAACCAAGTTGTCCCAATTTCTGACTTAACCGAGAGAACCAAGCTCGTGGAGCTTGTTTAAGTCCATACAGTGCTCGATCAAGTTTGCATAGAGCTAGTGGCTGATTAGGATCTTCATAGCCAGGTGGCTGTCTCATAAACACTTCCTCCTCCAGAATGCCATGCAAAAACGAATTCTTAACATCTAATTGCCGAATCTGCCAACCCCGTGAAACTGCAAGAGACAAGACCAACCGTATGGTAGCAGCTTTAACAACAGGGCTGAACGTTTCCTCGTAATCAATACCATAACGTTGTCGAAAACCCTTAGCAACAAGTCTCGCTTTATACCGATCAATGGAGCCATCAGCTTTGTGTTTGATCTTATAAACCCATTTGGAATCAATGATATTCTTCCCGGATTGTGGCGGAACAAGATGCCAAGTCTTGTTGTGCATCAATGCAGCATATTCATCATCCATAGCAGCATGCCAGTTAGCATCAGACAACGCCTCGTGCAAAGAAGAAGGTTCACTAGTGACAATATTAGCAAACCGAATCTGTCCTTTTTTATTTTCATAGCGTGCAGTACCATCGGTGTAAACTCGAGGCTGACGAATCCCTTGAGATAACCGTGTACGAGGTGCAGCGGAGACCGGCACACTACCAGAACCAATAGGCAAGGATACTGCAGGAACAGATAAAGAAAGAGCAGAAGTAGCAGTACCAGACGGAGCCACACAGGTGGCTGCAGGGGAAGCAGCCGCAGAAGAACCAGGACACACAGGCGATGGGGGCGGGAGGGCGACCGCAGCGGATCCGGTCTGTACGGGCAAGAGACAGTCGCACGGAGGCGGAACGTCGCCCGAGGTTGATGGCGCCGCAGGAACAGCAGAGCCGACCACCGCAGCATCTGGGATCAGGGGCGGATCCACCTCAATGTCAGCGCCGGTGTTGTCGCCTAGCACGGGCACATCAGAGGCATGTGCAACGTGGTCTGCTGCACTGTTTGCATCCGAATTTTCATCCAAATTGTCCTGGAACTGCACATCAGAATGCTCAGAAATAATATCAGCCTGGTTAGGTGGTAAATTATTCATATTAGCACCATCGTTCGGTGAAAAACTTGGATTAAGAAGGCCGAAAGGAAGAAGATTAATCTCAGCTCTCAACAGGGCACCAGCATTAGGATGAAGCGAGGCAAAAGGAAAGATTGATTCATCAAACACAACGTCTCTAGATATATAAACTCTACCAGTAGAAACATCGAGACACTTGTAACCTTTGTGGAGACTACTATATCCAAGAAAAACACATTGCTTGGAACGAAATTCAAGCTTGTGTTGATTATAAGGACGAAGATTAGGCCAACAAGCACACCCGAAATTTCTAAGAAAAAGATAATCTGGTTTTTCGTGGAAGAGACATTCAAGTGGAGTTTGAGAATCAAGGACTCGTGTGGGAGTATGATTAATAAGGTAGGCAGCACTAAGGAAAGCCTCATCCCAGAATTTCAATGGCATGGAAGCGTGAGCTAGAAGCGAGAGACCTACTTCGACAATGTGTCTGTGTTTTCTCTCGACTAGTCCGTTTTGTTGATGAGCATATGGGCAAGATACTCGATGAACAATGCCGACTTTCTCAAAGAAAGGACGAAGTTTTTGAAATTCACCACCCCAGTCAGTTTGAACGGAAATAATCTTCTTATTTAGGAGTCGTTCAACCATTTGTTGAAAATTGAGGAAAACTTGATAGACATCAGATTTCTTTTTCAATAAATAGACCCAAGTATAACGACTAAAATCATCCACAAAGGTTACATAGTATTTGTGCCGACCAACAGAGTGAGGAGCGGGTCCCCAGACATCAGAACAAATTAAATCAAGAGGTGCACGAGATCTACTATGAACATTTGTGTAAGGAAGTTGACGACTCTTGGATTTTTGGCACGCATCACAGATGCTACTAGACTCCTTATCACAGGGAAGACCAAGACTAGAAATAACTTTATCTACTATGACTGACGAAGGGTGGCCGAGACGACTATGCCACTGGGACGAAGAAAGCTTGGTAGTGCTAAGAGCTTGAGCTGCATGTGCTGGGATTGGGTAGAGTCCACCGATGCTTCTACCGTGAAGAAGAATTTTCTTCGTAATGCGATCCTTAAAACAGAAAAAATCAGGATGAAATTCAGCAAAGGCATTGTTATCGGTAGCAAGACGGTGAATAGATACTAGGCTTTTCTGAGTACTAGGAACATGAAGGATGTTGCGGAGAAGTAAATCACGAGAAGGAGTGCGAAAAGATTCATGACCAATATGAACAATTTCCATACCTTTGCCATTGGCTGCATGAATTTGATCGGTGCCGTTGTACTTCTCCCGTGATGTTAGCTTCTCCAACTCTCCAGTAATATGGTCAGTAGCTCCAGTATCCGAATACCAATTTGTATCAATCCCATATGAAGATGTGGCAGCACCAGCTGACTTTTGCCATGCATCAGCGACTTCCTCACCAGTGAAGTTACGATCAAATCTCTTGTAGCATGTTTGGACAAGATGTCCGTCATAGCCACACAGTTGACACTTGGGCTTCTTCTTCCCGTTGCCACGGCCACCGTTGCTATCACCACGATCAGAACGGCCGCCTCTGTGACGTCCTCGTCCGCGACCACCGCGACCCCTGGACGCCGCGTTAGCAGATGAAGAGAATTGGCCGGTATTCTGCGACTCGAGACGAGCTTCGAAAGCGAGAAACTGTGCATACAGATCGCTTAGTGTGAGATCAACCTCACGATTCATAGATGAGACAAACGGGTTATAGTCAGCATCTAATCCTGTGAGAATATATGACACAATCTCATCATCATCAAGTGCTTTGCCAGCAGACGCAAGTTCATCTGCCCATCCTGTCATCTTGGAAAAATATGCCGACGCAGATTGATCTCCCTTCTGCTCTCTGGCCAGCTGTGAACGGATTTGAATAATCTGCGACTTCGAGACCGAAGAGAACATGTTGGTGAGTTTGGACCAGACTTCATGAGCAGTCTCGAGGCGCGCCACCTGAGAAAGTACTTCCTTGGACAGAGTGGAGTTGAGGTAGCCGAGGACGATCTGGTCCTGAGCAATCCATTGTGAATACTCAGGATTCGCCACCTCCTCTTTATCCACGGTGACCTTCTGTGGTGGCGTCTTCTTGGATCCGTCGAGGTAGCCGACGAGCTGTGCTCCACGCACAGCAGGCAGAACTTGCGCCTTCCAAACCAGGTAATTATCCCTAGTCAACTTCTCCGACACCGGGTGACCGATGATCTGCATAACTGAGGCGCCCGACGAAGACATGATGTCAGGCAATCGATCGCTGTAGACGAGAACTTGAGGCTCGGCGAGAAAAGAATCTCGACGAGATTAGGAAACTCGGCTACGTGTTTTGATAGGGAGGAGAGGCTCTAATACCATGTCAAACACAATGAACCGCGATAGCCCAAGCCGGGCTAGCCGCTATGCTTATATAGAATATTGGTACATGAGTTTACAGAGAGTCGGTATAGGTTACGAACGTAATCCTATCCGTGTACAACAACTGTACTTGACGTGCAAGTCAAGGAACTCTTTACATCTAACAGTGAGAAGATTAGAAGACAGTTTAAGACCATGATAGATCATCACAGCCGGCAAAGGACGTGGTGACAAAGTGAAAGGGCAACAACTTGTTTCCGTAGTTTTGTTTTGCCTAAAGCTACTGTATAAGTGATGTCTCTGGAACATCGTTATGAGACTTTGAATGGCGCAAGTTGGTGGCGCAAGTTGCCCGCGCCGGGTAGCTTATTGATCAGGAACTATAAACTCTGTAAACTCTATGTTTTCTGTGGAACTAAATTCTGTTAACTCTATGTTTTCTCTACAAAATGGCACGAAATCAGTAAAAGCATAAACAAAGTTAACTGCGGAAAAAAACAAGATGATCAGGCAAAGTGCGGACTGGGAAATGCTCTTGCCGCCATGAAAATTAAATTCCAGGGAAGCAGGAAACTGATGCGAGATAGAACCTACGTGCCCGCATGCCAGCAAGAACGGATGGGAACTATTTTGACGCCGGCCGTCCAAGAAAACTGGAACGTAATGAAACAGCAACTCCGACGTACGTACAAACGCGGGCGACCTATCAACGACGAGCAAGGACCAAGCATCCCTATCCACCGGCAAGCAGTACTCGCGCGGCCATGAACAAGAAAATCAAGAAAGCCAAAATAACCGAGAATGACGGGACGGCCCGCCCGGCAAGATTCTGCCTGCTCGCGATCAAGAACGAGGGACGGCTCTAGCTACTAACCTGCGCGGGGTATAGTCCGTCGTCTCCGTGGTGCCGGCGACGGTGGTCGGCGCCGGCGGCGCAGCAGTGGGCGCGGAAAGGTGCAACGCACTGGAAGCAGAAGAAGCTGCTTCGGCAGCGCCGCGTCCAGTTGGTGCGGATCAACCGCTGCAGGTAGTCCATGCTTGCCGGTCGCCGGAGAACGAACTCCTCCCCCATGCGCGCTCACCGGAAGCCGGTGCTCTTGGAGATCCGCGGCCGCGCGCGCCCTTGTCTCCGCTAGCTGCTCGAGGAAGAAGGGGATTGCGAAAGAGGTTGTCAGCCGACGTGAAGCCGTTGTTCAAATACGATGTGGGACCCACTTGGAACGGTAATCGTACCTTTTGCGAGGTTAGTTTGTTACGCGATATCAGGTGTGTTGCCTGATCGATCCATGTTCCCGTCTTTTTGGCTTCGGATGAATCGAAGCGCACGCCCGAATCCGTTTTACAGAGTTAGTTCACTGTAATTTTCACATGACATTTAATTAGTATCACTGACCCTTGAAAATAATGCAGTATACTGTTCGAGCAGCCGTACAGAGGGGCATCCAGAAAGAGGGTGGTAAAACGACGGTCCTGCTCCTCCTGCTCGCGTCGGAGTTGGACAAGACAAGCACGAAACATCAACATGTACCAAAATCTGGGTCCTCACGCCAAACGGATCAAAGAGCTATCAGGTGAAAACTAATTTTGAGGCGAGAATACTAATGCTATTGCCCGTTGGTCATTTTGAAGCTGGCGGCCATAGGTCCATGAATGCTGCTTTCGCCACAGCCGCCGCTGACCCTATGTTCACGTAACACTGCTCTAAGAAGCATACAATACAAGGAAACATATGTTCACGTACAACCTTTGTGGTGCTCGGGTCGATAGTAACATGGGATCTGGAAGCCAGATATAGTATGAGTCCACAACCACAAATCAGATTGATCAATGTTTGAGAACTTCACGAAAGCTAAAGACAGAATGCAACTGCATTGTTTACCCTTAACATCATTCAGTGAACAAAGAAGAGATTTCCACGCCCTAAGCAAAAACACCTGGAACTAAATGGAAAATCAACTCTGAGGCGAAACCCAGACAAATCTCAAATCATGAACCGGAAGGGTACAAACAGAAACGCCTGCTCGGATTTCTTAAGTTGCAGCGGAGTCGCAGGCTCAGGACGCTGGCCGCTAAATGTTCAGCCAATGGACATTGTCACTCGAGGTTAGCATGGAACCATAAGACCGTTAACAGTACTACTTTATCCTCCATAAACATGCAAAATGAGATGACCAAAAGAACCATTCGTCCTCCAAAAAGAGAGCGGGGAGCATATGAAATCAGCAGGAACTTGCCCAAGCCCTAGTTGAGTGATAATGCGCTTGGCCCAGCAGAGTGTTCCTTCCTCATCACCTCAGATGCCTCACCCTCCTAAATCATTGAGATTTGAGAGACTGATTCAGTATTAAAGAACAATACAATTAAAGAACAATATAGATGCTGCAAACCTGTACAAAGGTAGCACAGAAGATGCTCCATTACTCAAAACAAACTGATGCAACTACCAGTAAGTGGTGCTCTAACCATATGCAAACTATCAAAGTTTAACCACAGTATTTAGAGAGACAGCTTTAACACTTAATATGAACTAGTAGCAACTGAAATACTAAAGTAGTCACTCATTTCCAGGTAACTGTTTTTACTAAACTTTAGCTAACAAGGGCACACCTGAAAACCAATCACACATGCTAAATTAAAAATGGATTAACAAGTGATGAACAATTCTGCAAATAAATGGCTACATACACTATGCTAAATCTGTACTAGTATGAACCTTGATGTTTGATTAGTCATCAACAAGTACAACATGTGTAGAATACCAAAACAAGCACCAATTCAATCCCAAGTAGAATATTTTTATAACGAAAAAAAAAGTATGAACAATGCTTTGAGAAACAATAAGTGGTTTGGTACACATGAATTCAGGTGTAGCGCAGCGGGATACTTAATTGACCTTACAATATGTCAATATACCTTAAACCAAAAATTTAACTAAAAAGGGTTCATATCCCAACCGAGTAGGAGGATTCCGAGGATGAGATGACACGCATTCTATGGTGCAAGATTGTCTAACACCTTGGGTAAAGCAGTGCTCAGGGATACACTAAAGCTGTTCAAGTCCTTATTGTGATTTGCTCTTGGAGAAGGATGATTGTTGCAATTTGGGGGAAATGGAGCTTCTTGCTCCCCCACACAGTTCACTCTCCATTATATTCACCATTTTACATTTTAGTCCCTTACATACTTGCATATTACACCAACACTCCCCCTCAAGATGGGCTAAATATGTTTAACATGCCCATCTTGTTACATGCCAACTCATTATCCTTAGGACCTAAACCCTTTATGAGACAATCAGCTAGTTGATTACGAGACTTAACATACTCTAGCTTCAAAGCCCCACTATCTATCTTCTCCTTGATGAAGAACCTATCGATCTCCACATGCTTCATTCGGTCGAACTGAACTGGATAATTTGCAATATTGATTGCAGCTACATTGTCACAACGTAGTCCCATAGTCTCATTCTTCAACACTCGAAGCTCCTTCAAAAGACTCTTTACCCACATCATTTCACATAGAGCCAATGCCATGGCTCTATACTCCGCCTCCGCCGTAGACCTAGACACCACGGCTTACTTCTTGCTTCGCCATGAAACAAGATTACCTCCCACAAACACACAATATCCAGATGTGGACCTCCTGTCATCTCTACTACTTGCCCAATCTGCATCACAATAACCTTCCACATTCAAGTGTTGATTTGCTCTAAACCAAAGCCCCTTTCCCGGAGTCCCCTTCAAATACCTCAATATTTGATATACCACCTCCATATGTCCAGTTCTAGGATCATGCATATATCTACTTACCACACTCACCGCATAAGAGATATCGGGTCTTGTATGGCAAAGGTAGATCAATCGACCAACTAACCTTTGATATCTTTCCTTGTCAACCGGGCCACCTGACTGAGCACAAACTTGATGATTCCTATTAATGGGTGAACCACATGGACGACATCCAAGCATTCCTGTCTCTGCCAATAGATCAAGGGCATACTTTCTCTGAGACAAAATAATTCCTTTTGGTGACCTGACAATCTCAATCCCAAGGAAATATCGAAGTGGTCCTAGATCTTTCACCTCAAAGACTTTCCCTAACTTTTCTTTCAATACTTTGATCTCCCCTACATCATCTCCAGTTATCACTATATCATCCACATAGACAGCCAAGATAGTGATATTAGAACCCCGATGTCTGTAAAACACAGTATGATCTCCATTACATTGAGAATAACCCATATCACACACCGCCTTCCTGAATCTGTCAAACCATGCACGTGGTGACTGCTTTAGACCATATAGCGACTTCTTGAGTTTACATACCTTCCCAAGAGTCTGCTCATTTGCAAATCCAGGTGGAATTTCCATATACACCTCCTCCTGCAAGTCTCCGTGAAGAAATGCATTCTTCACATCCAACTGATGAATAGGCCAACCAAAATTGGCTGCACATGAGATCAAAGTCCTCACTGTACTCATTCTTGCCACAGGAGCAAAGGTTTCATCATAGTCAATTCCATAAGTCTGACTATATCCTTTTGCAACCAATCTAGCTTTATACCTGTCCACCTTTCCTTCTGGGGTCTGTTTTACTGTGAAGACCCATTTACAACCCACTGCCTTCTTTCCTGCTGGAAGGCGAACAAGTTCCCATGTCTTGTTCTTTTGAAGAGCACTCAACTCCTCCTTCATTGCATCCTTTCACTTTGGATCCTGCTTAGCACACATCCAATCCTTCGGAATAGGCACTGCTTGTAGAGATGCAACAAATGTCCTATATGCAGGTGAGACACTAGAATATGAAATGTAATTGGCAATGTCATACTCATCAAAACCATAACGAGGAGGAGGTTTTCCAGCATTGACTCTAGGATCTCTACGTTGTGTAAGAGGCAAGTCTACATGATCAAGAGTGGGAGAGATATTACCGGTCGGAGTCGATGAGCTTGAAGAAGAGGGATCCAAGGATGGGATTGAGACTAGAGTGTCAGACACTTGTTTAGGTTGTGGCTGCTCCCCCTGCTTCTTAGACCGCTTTCGTTTATACACTATGATTTGTTTCTCCCCCTGCTTATCATTCCCCTTGTCTTCCATACTTCTAGTAGGACAAGGAATTGTCTCAACAACTACCACCTCATTATCTTCCTCAGCATTATCAACCACCACTTCATCGCCATCACCATCATCAACCACCTCATTATCTTCCTGAGCATCTTCAACCATCACTTCATTGTCAACAGCCCTTTCCCGGCCAACAACATCGTTTATAGGACAAGAAATTGTCCCGACAATCACCTGCTCATGAGCATCTTCCACACGATCATTCTCATTCTCCTCCTCTCTACTGTCATTCTCACTGACAGGAGAGAACTCCTCAAGGAACTGATTGAGATCACCCTTCTCTGTGTACTAAGGCTCAAACTCTCGAAATGTCACATCCATACTCAAACAATCTTCTTCCAATAGGATCCCAGCACTTGTACCTTTTCTGTGTGCGTGCATAGCCAATAAATATACACTTGACAGCTTGAGGATCCAATTTTCCCACCGAAGGCCTATGGTCTCTCACGAAGCAAACACAACCAAACACTCTAGGTGGAATCACAAATTCCTGATGATCTGATCCCCACAGAAGATTAGCAGGTGACTTCATACCAAGGATCTTAGATGGCATACGGTTGATAAGGTATGCAGCCGTCATCACCGCCTCACTCCACAAATATTTAGGCACATTCATCTGGAACATCATTGACCTTGCCACTTCCAACAAGTGTCGGTTCTCTCTCTGCTACACCATTCTGTGAAGGAGTACCCGGACAAGTGGTTTGATGAATGATGCCTTGATCAGAGGTGTATGACACAAACTCATTGTTCACATACTCTGTTCTATTATCACTCCTTATGATCCTAACATTTGCATTAAACTGATTAGTGACCAATTTATGAAAGTTTTGAAAGCAACGAAGAACCTCATTCTTGTGTTTTAGCATATAAATCCAGGTCATACGAGTGTAGCAATCGATAAAGGTGACAAATGACTTGGCCCCACTCACAGAAGCAATTGAACAAGGACCCCATACATCAGAATGTATTAACATGAAGGGTTCACAACTCCGAAGACCAATACTTGGATAGGTGGATCTCGTATGCTTCCCAAGCTCACATGCATCACACACAAGTATACTCCTGTCCACCCCTTTAAATGATTCTGGGTATAACTTACTTAGGTTGTCAAAAAACGGATGTCCCAACCGACAATGGAGTAACATAACTTTCCTTTCAGCTTCACCTGCATCTGCAACCATTGCTAACTCTTCATGATTGATGAACCACAACCCATTACGCCTAATCCCAGTCCCAATCCTTCTCCCAGTTTCCCTCTCCTGAAAGACACAAGATGTTTCATCAAAGGTTACTGTGCACTTGTATTGGTCAATTATGGAACTAACAGATAGAAGATTAACTGGAAATGAAGGAACATGCAAGACAGATGCAAGGTTAAAAGATGGTGTGCAGTCTACAGACCCTACACCATGAATAGGTTGAGATGTACCATCAGCAGTTTGAACAGATTCCGAATGCATGTATGGATTGTATGTTATGAAAGAACTGGATGTGCCTGTAACATGCTTGGATGCCCCTGAGTCTATGACCCACTCTACTTGATGCCTATATGTAGATGCAAGTGCCTGAGTACCTCCGCCCAAATGGACGTAGTTGGCAACATTACCGAAATGACTGATGGGTGCTTCGCTCTCCGCAACCGCAGCTGCATATCTTGCTTTCATTTTCTTCACAAGATTTAGCTCAACGGGAAACTTATCCACCTTGCAACTCAACTCTCTGTTGGTAGACATCACGGTCAAAAATAATTCCTCCAAAGCATCGACTTTTGCCTTCAATCGCTTTACCAACTCAATCTTTTTTCCACTCAACTCTTTACTCTTCTCAATTTCAACATCCGAGGCTTCCAATTGGACAAGCCATTTAGCCGCAGCCATCACTTCCACTGAACTCATCACATATTCTTCTACCCAGCTCATCACACCTTTTGTAACTACTGAATTGCCCCCACAACAACATGCTTCTGCCTTTACTGCAACACCCTCATTCATCTTCATCTTTGCCCTCAACTCAACTAGACTCATCATGACAACCACACCTGCAACCACACCTATACTTCCTGTGACAAATTTTCCAGACTCCCACCGGATACTCCGGTTCAGGACCGGCAAAAATAAAAAGCCGTAACAGAGACGCCCCACCGGATGGTCCGGCAGAGTACCGGACAATCCAGGACTGAACCTCCCTTCTTCTTCCTCTTCTCTCCGTCTTACAGACCAAGAAGCAGCACTGCAGCCTCAAGATCCTATTTCTTCCACTCTCTGCAGTAGCCACACACTTCAGCCACGCACAGCGCAGCTTGGTCCCTCTCTTCTCCTTCACAGGAAAGCAGCCCGCAACACTGCTCTCCAATTCTCTTCACAAATCAACAACAAATCCACGGGACTGCAGCACTCCTCTCCACAAATCAGCAGGCCTCTTCTCAAATTCACAGAACAACAGCAGCTCGGGCACTTCTTCCTTTCTTCCACGAGCTCCAATCCCTTCACCCTTCTATCTCCTCCTTTTGTCTTCTTCTTTCAAATGCTCATGCTCCACGAGCTGCTACTCACAGGAGCAAGCAGCAGCAGCTCGCGCCTCTGCTACTCATCACCACGCAAGCAGCAGCAGCAGCTCGCGGCACGACGAGCACGCGGCTGAGGCAGCGTCCGCACCGCGCGCCGCCGAGCCCGCGCTCGCACGCCTTCCGCCGCGTCCTTTGTGCGCGTGCTCGCACGAGCAGCCCGCGCCGCCGCGCTGGCCCGCGCGTCACGCCGCCGCCTCGCCTGGTCCGCGCACGCCACCCCGCCGTCGTTCACGCGCGCCGCGCCGGCACGCCGACGATGAGGTCCATCACCCTAACCCTAACTCTGTATACCATGTTGCAATTTGGGGGAAATGGAGCTTCTTGCTCCCCCCACACAGTTCACTCTCCATTATATTCACCATTTTACATTTTAGTCCCTTACATACTTGCATATTACACCAACAATGATACAATGGTGCCAGCGTGGCATCTTTAGCAATGCAAGAAGTTATGGTTTTTTTTTAGGGGAATACAGTAGGGGAAGCCCCTACTGTGGTAATTATATTAAAAAGGTAAATAAGAGCAAGTTACAAATCAAAAGGAATGGCAAAGGGCAACTACTATACAAGGCCCTGGTACCAAAAGGGAACCTACCTATAAAAAGGGAAACAGAGACACCTCCCTCTATAAGTAAATACAGTTACCTGGGGTGTGTAAAAAAGAGAAAAGGAAACTGATAGAATTACAGTATGGTGTTTAACCATTGGGTGACAATCTCTCTGTCTTCACTGTTCAGCCTGTACATTTGCTGCTTGACTGTTCTGATGAAGGCTGTTTTCCAAGCTTGGAAAGTTGGAACTTCCCCTCTGAAGATTTTACCGTTTCTTTGTTTCCAAATTTCCCATGCTGCAGTTGCAAAGATCTCCATGAAGAACTGATGCTGGCACTCTTGTTTGGCCTTTTGAATTGTCTGGAAGAAGTGAAGGTCATGATCCCAGCGAATCCCTAGGAAGTTCCAGCAGTTGGCACTGAACTGACATTGAAAGAATAGGTGATAGGTATATTCTTCAATGTTATGGTTACAAAGAACACAGTTGTAATCATCCCCATCAATTTTGTAATTTCTTCTCCTCAATAGATTTCTAGAGTTGAGCCTATCTCTGAACATTAGCCATATGAATATTTTCAGCTTTTTCGTGACCCTGGTTTTCCAAATCCATTTGAAGGGTTGTGGAGGGTTTATGGATTTGAAAGCCAAGTTATAGAACTTGCCTGATGTGTATGTACTGTTTCCCCAAATGAAGATCCATACATCTGCTTCATTCTGTGTACTTTGTGCTTCATTAATTATCAAGTTTAGCGCATTGAGCTCCTGCATTGCCTCTGCTGATAACGGTGTATGAAAATGAGTATGTGGGTCAGGGTTGCTCATATACTGGGCTACCGACGTTTTGTTGCTTCTTGCAAACGAGTGCAGCCTTGGAAGTTCATTTCTGAGATAGTGCCCATTCCAAACATCATCCCATAAAAGGACAGTGTCACCTTTGCCCACTTTTGTTGAAGCAATTCCTCTATAGTGATCACAGAATTTCATGACATCCCTCCACCAAAAAGAACCTTTTTCAGTTGTGGCATGTGGGACCTGACCATTTGAGTAGTGGGTGTTCCAAAGCAGTTGCACCCAAGGAATGTCAGCTTTGCTGTAGAATTTATGCAGCTGCTTGACAAGAAAGGCTTCATTTTGGATTGCTAAGTTCTTTAACCCTAACCCTCCTTTGTCTTTTGGCATTGTTACCTTTGTCCATGCAACCAAAGGTTTTCCTTTTCCTGCTACATCAGACCCCCTCCATACTCCATGTCTTCTGGATCTGTCTATTGTTCCAATGACTGTAGCATGCATTCTTAGTGTGCACATTGCATAAGTAACAAGAGGAGTGACTGCTGAGTCTACATACTGAACTCTCCCTGACATTGTCAGCCAGGTTGTTGTGGCTGTTATTCTCCTTTCCACTTTGTTGCATAGAGGTGCATGATCCTCAACCCTAGGTTTTGTAGTCCCCATTGGTAATCCTAGGTATGTGAATGGGAAAGATCCCACTTGACATCCAAACACTCCTGCTAGGATCTGTGTCTGTTCATTACTCAGGTTGATAGGCAGCAAGCATGATTTAGAGTAATTCACCTTCAGTCCTGTGGATTGACTAAAAGTATGTAGCAAACCTTTAAGAAAAAACAGCTCTCTCTGTGACGCTTTCATGATTAGTATAGTGTCATCTGCGTATTGAACCACTGGGTAATCCGTGGTGTGTGGGTGATTCAGTGGATATGACAGTAGTCCAAGATGACAGGCCCTATTGATTACGTGTTGTAGGAGCTCAACTCCAATAACAAACAGTAGAGGTGACAAGGGATCCCCTTGCCTAACACCCCTATTACAGTGAAAGCTTTTGCCTGGTACCCCATTTAATAGTATCGAAGATGTAGCTGATTGTAAGATTTCTTGGACCCAACCAATTCATTTTTCAGGGAAACCATATTGTCTCAGCATTTTAATGATGACACAGTGCTCAATTGTGTCGAAAGCCTTTTCGAAGTCTAATTTCAGGATGACTATTTCTCTCTTTGACTGATGGCATTGATGCAAATATTCGTATGCCCAAGCAAGACAATCCTGAATTGTCCTTGATTTTATGAAGCCATACTGGTTTCTATGAATGAGCTGCAAAATCACTGCTTGCATTCTCTTGGAGAGCAATTTTGTCAGCAGCTTTAGCACTGAGTTTAAAAGAGATATAGGCCTGTAGTCATTGATGGCTTCTGGGTTGTTAATCTTTGGAATCAGGGTAATGAATGAGCTATTTATAGCTTGCAGTGAAATTGTTCCATTAAAGAAATCATGACATAGATTGTAGAAGTCTGCTTTTACAATCTGCCAGCAGGTTTTGAGGAAGAAAGCATTAAATTCATCTGGACCTGGAGCCTTGTCACTAGGCATTTCTTTGATGACTTGATCAATTTCCTCTGTTGTGAATGGTTCTTCAAGATGGTCTAAGTTGATTTATGAGCTAATCAGATCATCAATGTTGAATAGCATTTCAGGATTGTTTGCATGTCCCATTCTGTGCCTGTAGGTTTCCCACAACACTGCGGCCTTTTCCTCATGATCAGCTAAGACTCTACCATCTTCATCCTGAATGGTTGTGATTGTATTAATTCTGTATCTTTCTGTGGCAGAGGCATGGAAGAATTTTGTTGGCTCATCGCCAAATTTGACAAATCTGACTGTGTATCTTTGCTTCCAGTATTCATTTTTATATCTCAACAGTCTGATGATGTGAGCTTTAAGGATAAGCCTGAAATTTGCCTCCTGCACATATAATGGCCTTTGTTCCTCTAGCTTGTCAAGAATGAGCAGGATGTCATTGCATTTTTTGATGAGATTGCTGAGTTTGCTAATGGTTCTACTCCATCTTTTCAAGACACGCCTCAGGTTTTTCAGTTTGGCTGCTATTCTTGTTGCACTGTTTGTTGCTCTCACATCAATGTTCCAGGCAGCCTGTACCATTTCCATGAATCCTGGGTGTTGCACCCAGAAATTCTCAAATCTGAACACATGTGCCTTGGGGATCTTTGTACCAATTTGTACTGTGCATGGTATGTGGTCTGACATGGGTTTTGACATCGGAAGGAGCAGTGTATTTGGAAATTGAGTTGTCCAGGCAAGGGAGGTGAAGCACCAATCCAACTGTTCTAGAAGTGGGCTTTGCTGCATGTTGCTCCAGGTGTACTTTCTGCCTTTTAAAGGAATTTCTACTAGGCCTAGATTGCTGATAATTGAGTTGAAAATTTCCATGTCATTGAAGTTTCCACCTTCTCTATTCCTGTCTTCAGAAGATCTATAGAAATTAAAATCCCCCAGTATCATCCAATGTTCTTCTGGATTAAGTTCCAGGTTATATAACCACTGCACAAAATTGTCTCTTTCTTCACCTTGGCAAGAAGTTATGGTTGTTGGGTGGTTGCTCAAATGCAGACGAGAGTTTCTTCTTTTATATTTGTACGCTCTTTTTTCCTGGCCTACGTGCCATCTGGAATGGAGCTTTTTTTGTAAAAATTATAGCTACATGCATCTTTTTGATGCAGAGGCTGGAATAACAATATATTCCCTTTTCTAAAAAAAAAAATATCCCAACCGAGTGTTCAAATTTTAACAGCAATGTCATGAAACGGTACGCGGAATGAAACCACCTCTACAATGAGTGATTAACATGATACTAGATCTTCTGTTTATATATTTTTCTGGTTTTGCCACCTATTCCCCTATTGGTTCTAAATATAAACTTCTAAACTATTCTTTTGATTGAAAAAAAGAATCCTAATAAATTCCTCTAGCCCATATTCCTTTCTCCATCAGAAAAAAGCCTACCAGTCCAAAAAAATAAGTCATAGAAGTAGAGTATTCAAACTTGGATGCTGCTTAATCTTCGAGCAATGCTACTGATAATAATACAATCTGGCAGAGTTATTGTTTATCGAAAAGGGAAGAACATGAAGAATATTGTTGCCATGAAACATGGGCTCAAAGTATGAAACAAATGAACAGGTTAAGCCATACAGATGAAAGAAATCAACTGGAAACATCTGAGTGATTGAGAACATGGAACTTTGTTCCTACCTTAGCTTTTGAAGGTCTTGATTTTACATGAGCAATGATTCCTTCAACACTCCAGTCTGGCACAGATTGAATGGGGGAAGTGAAAGGAAATAAAAGTTCCACAAGATTTCTTCTTCTAGACTTCGCAGCAATCTCTAGTGGAGTGCTACCGCCCTGTTATGGAACAAGCAAACAAAGAGTAAAATTTCTCTCACCAGTCAAAATGTATGATGATACCAATTACAAAACTAGTCAAAATTTTCATGCAACTGGGAATTATTTACTAGCCCCCAGCACAAAAATAATTGCAGTGATCAGGAAATGAACATATGTCTAACAACTCTTTATTTCCGTGCCATTTGCACAGAAGATAGCCTCCAGACTTTCCCATGATTGTTTTGCTCCTAATTAAATGAAAAAAATCTACAAAAATACAATGGCCAATCCCATTCATTCCCCCGATTCCAATACATTCGTCAGTCGTCACTAACATGCATGATCAAACACTGCTATATCAAGCATTCAATTACTAATCGGGGAATGAAGCAAGATAAGTCATTAAAATATGGCTTGTATGTTGCTGAATATCCCGTAACTGCTCTCCTGCTGTTTCCAGAACATATTGATTAACATATCCAGTAATGGATGGTAGGATATTAGTGTGGTGAAACCCAAAAATTTAATATAAAAAACTACGTAAAAAAATACAAAAGGGAAAGGGAAAATCAGAGTAATCATTAAATTCTTGAAAGAGTCATATGTTGGAAGTATGAACACTAATAAAGTCGACGTCCATCCATTCCACCAAGATCCATCCACATTCATTCCTCTCTGTTAGTGGCATGAAGTACAAGACTAACTTCAGGAAAAAAGGATTTTCCAATAAAAAAAAACTAACAGACATCACTGTAAAGCATGTCTTTTGATGCATATTAAAACATAAATCCAAATTTATACATGACAAAAGAGCTCCGAAGTGCGAGTGATCATTAATCAAGACATAAATTTTGATCGCATTTCAAAGATATTATAACACAAAAATTTAGCCCCAGCAATTGCAAGGAGTATAACGAGCTGTGCATCATCAACCCGACTAAAGAGGAGTATTACAACAAACAATGAACAGCAGTTTGCAAGAGTTAAAAACTCACACGCTTAGTTTGTATATTTGCATCTGCGCCGACCTCCAACAAGTATTTAACACATTCGCTTAAGCCTTTGCTTGTTGCTATCACCAATGGAGTATCAGGATTTGAAGAATTTGGATCAGCACCAGCCTAGGCATACATGTAACATGATGTGAAAACATGTTTCCGATATCACAGCTCATATATAAATATTGAATTCACTGGAGAAACATATCCACAATGAGACCCTCCAGTGGTCAGTAACTCAGTACGTAAAGAAAGTGAGGGGCACAACCTTGACAAGGAGCTTCATGCATTTTAGGCAAACAGTTTCGATCACTTTGTCAGGAGTGACACCAAGAATTGCAGCTAGAGGTGTACGATGATCTGCTGAAACAATATTTGGCTGCAGTTTTGAGAAAAAAGGCACTCAGCACAGAATCATACAGAGTAGTCCCAATGTCAAAGCGGTTGAAAAATGACACTTGAAATTCAGTAAATAAAAAAGTCTACCCTTAGAATTCCTAAGCAAAGATTAAAATACTTTTCCCTGTTTATTCATAAAAATACAATATCGATGGCAACAGCCCATTTGGCATCACCCACGATGCACACCATAAATAGGCAACTGCAATGTTATAAGCCACAAACCCTCTAAAAAGCGGCATAAAATGCTTACAATAATCAGTTTAACCCAGCATGATTATCAAATAGCAGATTTAGAAAAACAAGACGACTAATTCAACAAGCACAGGGCATCATGAAAGAAACATAGATGAAATAAAAATGGAAGCAAATCCTTGTAAAGAAAATATAAAGAACTGCAGAGAACGTCTGATACTTGATCTTAAATCGTTCACAAATGGAGCAGCTGGAGCATAGATAAGCCCCGTTTTTATCTAAAAACATGAGTTCCTATTCCCCAGCCTTAATTTAGCAAGCACAGGGCAGCCTTAACAAAAAGCAATTAGAAGCATCATATTAATAAATTACATCTGCATGGTGCTCCAGTAGAATCTGCAAGACACCAGACTTCCCATATGAAGCAGAAACGTGTAGTGGTGTCCCTTCAGAAGAACATACATCAACAATAGCACCTCTAGATATCAACAGACGTGCCATTCCATCGTAGCCTGCAGAACGGTTGAAAAACATGCAATAGTGTCACAGTAAAGAATATGACTTGCACATTCTTAACTATGTTCAAAATACGAAAGATTTCCAATAAGGCCAATGCTTTAACTACAATATGCTTGTATTCATGGACCAGGAGTGCACCACTCCTTCGATTTGTTGATTAAAACAAATGCTATAAGTAAAACAAGGCAGAGCGAAGTTTAACTAAACCAGGTGAACTTTTTTTTACATTGAAAATTTTAAGACCATCTCTGAAATGCTATCAGGTTCCTAGTGGCAAGTACATGTGACTTTCATTGAGATTTTGAAATGTTACAACATAGAGTACGGGTGACCTTATCATAACCAGATAGTACAGCAGTTGAACACTTGAAGGCTGAAAATGTGCTAGAGCATGCCTGCTTTGCTTCAACGCACTAGACAGTAATGAGCTAATAAGAACATGAAACATGCAAGTACAAAGGTACTGATGTGAAGTGCAACCTTTTTTTGCAGCATAATGCAGAGGTGCAAAGCCTATGCGGTCCTGCTTATTCAAATCGGCACCTTTGTCAAGAAAATACCTTGCTGCAATTGCTTTCCCATGAGACACCGCAGAAGCCAGCGGAGTCAAACCTGTCGAAAGTGTTATCAAGAAGCAATTTATTCGTATCACTGACTGCCAGGAAACTGAACCAAACGACTAAATTAAAACTTGAATGCTAAGCAACGGTACGCAAAAAATTACAGCAAACAGGATACCTTCTATATTTGATCCACAATTGCAATAAAAACATCTTTAATTTCAGAAATAGATAAATATATCACATAGAAAACCACGGCACCATGCTACCTGTGTATATTAAAAGGAGCTATATATCATAATAAAATTTCATTGAGAAACATATTTTCTATCCATTGACATTGGATCCGCGAATCAAACTTGGGCGGTACATGATTATAATATGTATGCATGCAGAATTGAGTAACCGGATAGATTGAGCTTCACAACATAACCTCAAAACAAATATCAAAAGGGGGCGTGTAAGTCAGTATGACTTTACTGGTTGATGGTACACACAGTTCACGTGGAAGACAATGAACAAGGAGCAGTAAGTGAAGAAAGAGTTTCTTTGAAGTCCAACCACAAAAAGTATGCAACCAATGGCGATGACAACAAAGTAGCAGCCTTATAATATAACTTCATCACTGTAGGATACCATTTCTAGTGTCAAAGCATACCAAAAAAAAAAAAACATGCTGTACAAGAAACTAAGAATTCGGATCTCAAAAAACAGGGTTTGATTTTTTTTATTAAAATACACAAACAATTCACATCACAAAAGCCACCATTTTGAATTGGCAAATCCTAAAATTTCTCATAAACATTGCATGATAAACAACTTATTCCACCAACCAGAAAAACTGAACTAATCAAAATATGAAAACATTTAACGTACCAGAGCCATCAGAAGCAACAGAATTGACGTCGAACCCGAGATGCTCCACCAAGTGCTTGCAAGTATCCATTGCCCCCTTGCTAGCGGCATCATGCAGTAGCCCAATACGCTGATCCTTTTCCTCAGACCTCACATTTATTGTGTCAAACATTCCTTAAGTCATACAAAGAATTAACCAGTAAAAACAAAATTCTGGAAACTCTAATTCATATTTTCATAATGAATTATGGCATAAAACAAGATTAGAGTCTCACAACGAAGAAGTTTAGCACCCTCCAGAGTTCACAACATAACAGTACCAAACATACTTTAGCCCAAAAGGAAGACATTTCTAAAAGCAGTTAATATCTTTCAAGATTCGTGCATAAAGTAGCAGTTTTTGAACCAACAAGAACGATCAATATCTAATTAACAAACTAGTGCAAGCAATGATACGAGAAATACGCCTTTGCTCATCTGAAGAGTACGAGAACACAATCCCATCCCTACAGATGATCTTCCGAGGCCAAATTCCACGCCCTACACGAAATTTCTTTCCTTTTCCGCTAAGAGTAGTAAAGTAACAGGGAAGAGGAGAGTGGGAGTTCTCAATCTCACTCATGACGCGGTCGTGGTCGATGTCCTGCGACGCTGCGGAGCGCTTCATCTGCTCCATCGTCTCGCGTCCTGGGAACGCACGCACGAAACAGCATCACGCAGAGGCCTCAAGTAGGCCGGATCGAAGAGCGAATTAAGCTCGCGAAACCAGAAATGGAAAAAAAAACGAATTTCCCCTGCCGCGTAGCACGTACTCACGCCGCTGGTCCACCCGAGACCGGCGGATACCAGGTCCGCGAACTCGAAATCGTCCGGCTCGTAGTCCTCGCCGCCGCCGCGCCGCCGCCCGCTCGCCATGGAGGGTACTCGCGAAGGATGTGGTGGATGGGGTTTGGGGGTTTTGGGCAGGTGAGCGGCGGAGGCTTCCAGAGGAAGGGAAAAAACAGGGAGACGCCAGGAGCGAGAGGAGAGAGAAGGGGCGGGAATGTGGACATCGCTCGACACGTGTCGTTAATGGACGGACAGGATGGAGCAGAGGTAGCTGGCTACCCGGACGGTGCGTCGTCGTGGGATGGGCGGAGATTCCGGGACGTGTCAGATGGAGGACGAAATGGTACGCGTACACGACCATCGTAAAGCTGGTACAGCGCTACTCGCGGCAGGGTACATGTGTGATGTTTCAAAAACTTTACTGCTATTATTTCCAATGGAAGAAATGAAGAGTATCTTTGTTTTTACCTCATTTTGAGTTCTAATTTTGATATTACCTTCACTTTTTTCACTTTGTAATTTTACCCCTAGTTTTTCAACCTGAAGCCAGAACTTACCCTCAATGAGAAAAGTAAGGGTAAAATCACAAAGTGAGAAAAGTAAGGGGTAAGCTCTGGCTTCATGTTAGAAAATCAGGGGTAAAATCAGAAAGTGAGAAAAATAAGGGTAAAATCAGAATTAGAGTTCAAAGTGAGGGTAAAAACATAATTGTCCCTTAAAAGTACCGCAAAAAAGACTCATGTCTAATTTTGGCTTTGTTTGGCACGGGCTTCTTAACAGATTTAAATAGAAGTTGTGTCAAAGACTCAAATACCATAATTCTCCAGCAGCTTATCAGTTAAGTATATTCTCAGCATGAACTAGAGTGTAGAAAGAATCATCAATATATATTCTCAAAATGAACTAGAGTGCAGAAAGAATCATCAGTTGTTTTTCACCAGCTTTCCGAATAAATTATTTATTCAACAAGCCAAATTTGTAGCAAAACAATGCCTTCATCTTTGAGAAGATACAAGGCTTGATAATCCCATAACAAAGATAACAAGGCTTGATAATCATATTTTGGGTACGCAAACTATAGTTAGTTTGTACTTATTTTTTACGGTTAGCTACAAGCTTTGTGATAATGAACTTCCACAACAACGAGCTGATTTATTAGGTTACATTGTGTATGAGGCGCCACAAACCAGACAGATAAATGTTTGACGAAACATCTACAATGATTTATTAAGATGTGATGGTACGCTCATGGTAGAATGAAACCTCTAAAATGCATGATACTTTATTGTAGCACAAAGAAAAAAGTGTATTAAGTTACTTTGCCTTGCGTGACGTCCTCTAAACCGAATATCACGAGAAATTTGTTTGGTGCAGCCGGGCTCGTTGCCTCTCGTAGTCGTGGGTCCAACAGAAACTGAAGATCACGGTGAGGAGAGGGATGAATTGGTCGGGCCACCATTTCACCCAGAATTGGCTTTGTGAATAAAAATAAGTTGACAAGAATCATTTCTGATAAAGATTGATGCGTCTCAGACGCCATTGCGGAGGAACAGACTATGGGAGTCGATACACAACACCATCAAGCACCCTCATAAAAATACACAGGCACCGGCGAAGAACAATCACATTAAAGTCGCAACGTGCTAGGAAATGAGTGACAAACGTAAACAAAATACACGCGAGTAACGCTTCCGTGGTAACCAGCGTCAAGTCAGTTCCAAGGCACGAGAGCTGGTCTTACACATGAGCACGCGAGTCCATGTGCCGTCATATATATACAAAAGAAGTGCCCAAAAAACGCAGCAGAAGTCCGTCCATCCCCTAATCAAATGAGTTGAGACTTTTAGCAGCCGAATGTTCCTTCTTCATTGCCTCAGCTGCCTCCCTGACAAACATCACTACCATCAGTTAGAAACGTTCAAGGTGGCTTCAATCAACCATAAAGACGAATAGAGGGCAATCTGCTTGACTGATTATAGAAGGATCTTGTTACAACACATGAATTACCGTTAATTTTGAAAAAGATGTGTTACAACTATGAATTAGTAAAGGTTTACATAAACTATAACATGATAATAGGCTCCAGAGCAACCATCATTCAAGTAGCACTTAAATGTTCAAGAAATGAAAAGAACGGATTGATTACCAGAATGCTTTCGCCAGGTCCTCATTTGTAGGATCCTTCTTAAAGCCAGCCATGAAAGCATCGCACGCTTGCTTGTATTCCTAAATAAGGATGAAAAATCATGGAGCAGGTTACCAACAAAACGTGAATGTCTGAAGCACAAGAGAATTTTTAAAAATTATCTGACCTTGAGAGACATGAGGGCAGCTCCTTTACGATAATAGCCTTTTGCCCACTCAGGCCGCAGTCTTATGCAAGCATTAGCATCCCGCAAAGCATCCTGCGCTTGCTCCATTTTCAGATAGCAAAGGCTCCTGTTAGAATATAGAACGGCATCTGCAGGACCCATATTAATTGCCTGCATAAAAAAAAAAGGTTGAGCACAGCATGTGTTTCATGAATCAGACCAGACATAGCATAGAACTATAGATCGATGTTCCGGTTCTAAGGCAAACATAGGGCCAAACGGATGCTTCAACTGAAACAAAACAAGGTTGTGAACTGAACGCTTAGTGCCAAGCAGTTGGAATATTGCAAAACACAACAAAAGATATAGAATATAGGGTGCCGGAGAAGTAGACACATAAAATAAACTACGAATTGTGAAAAATAAGCATTTGGATCACAAAGCATCAACACTCATAAAAATACACATAACATCTGCCTGCCAACTGGTTTGTTGTGTACGCCTTCGACAGAAAAGGCTACAGGCCAACTAGTCCAAGCCAAAGGAAGCCACACTGTATCGGCAGTTTGTGCTTCGGTAAATTAGAATCTATTGTAGTTTGTAGGGCTGCCTATAAATATACCAGTTTGTTCAATGATGGATCAGTTACCTGCTCAGTGAATTATATCTAGTTAGCTGCTCAGCGCCTCCACCAGGAGGGCGAGTACACCCAACCTATGTTGCTTATCATAAATCAATTCCTCCAAGACATGTCACGATGAATGATTTTTTGATTTGGGAATTATAGAAATTAGTTCAAATTGAAGCTGAATCATAAGGATTCAAATGTAAACCAGCTCCGAATAGATAATCATTCCTTAGAACTGACAAGATTACTCAAGAATCGGGAATGCAGGCATCTAGGATGCATATGTATTGACGTTTTGTTATCAGCTAGTCTACGATGCATGATGTAATGGAACCAGTGGTGCTTTTCTGGAAAAAAAAAAGGGGAAAGAAGTGGCATAATTTACAGCAGGAACATATGACATGCAATGGTATACCTCACTATAAAATTTAAGTGCACTGGTGTAGTCCTTCTCCTCCACTGCTTTTCCACCTTGTGATTTGAGCTGAGCCTTTCTATCTTTATTACTTACTTTGCCCTGTATCAGCCAAAAAACGGAGAGAAGTGAAGGCCAAAATAAATTTAGATATTGCCCGAGATGTAAAATGGCAAAAAGATAGCTATTTTTATTCCTGAAATTAAAGCATCTGACATTGATACAATGACTGATTAGTAATATGCAGTAAAAAAAACTAATAGGAAACATGTGTTAGAAAATACCTCAGGATATGGCTTAGATGCACCAGCATCCTGCTTCTTGACTGTTTTTTCAGCAGGTAATTTCAGCTGAACCTTGCTATCTTTATCATTTTGATTAACCTACACATGAAAAAGCAAAACACTTGTCACATACAATAGAGTTTGATGCGACTTAAAGTTGAGATTCACAACAAAGAAGCATACTCACATACTCGCAAAAAAAAAAAAAAAAAAGAAAGAAAGAAAGAAGCAGCATGCTGGCATTTTGCAAAAATTAGCATACCCAAGATCTGGCTCTTAATTTCAACAGTTTTAGCTAAAGGTCAAGAGGAAAGGATAAAATGCAAGAGGCATTCCAATTTTTCTTTTTAATCTCATTTCACCTTTTGTGCATCCTTGAATGAAAAGCCACAACTTTCTTTCAGTCAGATAATGAACATTAAGTGCCAAGAATAAATACAACAGAAAAATTGTTGTTGATAACACATGAGTCATGGTGCGGATCATATGCACAAAAGTTGAAGCCATATAAACAAAATGGGCAATCACAAATATATTAAAGCGATTGAGAACCTCAGAATTAGCTTACTACCTTGCCCTTTGAATTCCTTGATTTTGCATAAGCAATTATTCCATCGACACTCCAGTTTGAGACAGCATGAATCGGTGAAGTGAAACGAAACAGGATCTCCACGAGCTTTCTTCTTCCAGATTCTGCAGCTATTTCAATTGGTATGGTACCAACCTGAAATATGATATAATAAAATAAAATAAAATAACAACAGCAACTTGGTGTCGCTGAGTAAAGATTTTCACGCTAATGATATTAATTTGTAATATAATGAAGTAACATATGAATCAATAAGTGTTAAGAACTCACATCATTAGCTGGAATATTGGCGTCAGCACCAGCCCTCAACAAGTACTCAACACATTCTGTTAAGCCTTTGATTGTCGCTATCACCAATGGGGTCTCCGGATTTCTAGAATTCAAATCAGCACCAGCCTGTGTATGAAGGCGATATATAATATAAAAGCATGTTGTGGCCATTACATATACAGGAACTCACGGAAGAACACTCCTTGCACACGGGATTTGGTAAGTCATAATGTAAAAGACAAGGTAAATCGGATACCAGACCTCGAAAAGGAGCTTCATGCACTTCAAGCAAGTTGATTCTTTCAGTCTTTCAGGAGTGGCGAGAAGAGTTTCAGCCAGGGGTGTACACAACTTTGCTGAGACCATGTTCACCTGCAGTATATTTTTTTTTTCAGAAACGAAATTCAATTCCAACATAAATTCAGCATGATTCTTATGTTAGTAAAGCATGCACACGTACATGTAAGTAGTTCCTTGAAATTAGAGAAAAAAATATACTCTGGATTCATTCAAAGCTTACTCATTTTCCTCATGGTAATATTGAAAAAAAGGCACATCTGGAAAAAATTCAACCGGTACAAGTATAAACGATATACAGAGAAGTGTGATTGTGTTTGGTTGTCTGGGCTAGCTGCAGCCTGGGTAGGATACCAGGCCAGCCCAAGCCTGCCTCTAGCAATGTAACTGAACTATGTTTCATTGCCTGGCTTACCTCCTTTTGGAACAAGTTATTTTTCTTTTAATAAAATGGGATAGATTTAAGGTCTTTACATCTAAACAAAACTAGAGAAACAAGATCATGTATATAACAGTTGAACCATATTGGTGATGCAAGTTGGGAGGAGCCTACAAACATCAAAAGGAAAGCCTTATGTTCTGAAGGATTTAAGTTGCTACTGTCAGCTTTCATCAAAAGGGCAGCATATAAGGATGTTACGGTATGTTTTTACTCTGAACACTTAGCCCTAGTTTATTCCTATAAAACAGGTTACAGAAAACTCTAACAAAAGTTAAGTTATTATTACATCTGCATGATGCTCCAGCAAGATCTGTATGATGCGAAACTTTCCATAGGCAGCTGCAGCATGTAATGGGGTCCCTTCAGGAGATGATATGTCAACACTAGCTCCTTTAGAGAGCAAGAGCTGCACGATTTCATCAAATCCTGCAAACAAATGAAAAGGTGTAGGTATGTAAGGTCACAGCAAAGAACAGGCATTTTAGTACATTATAGACACAAAATAATATGTATATATGATTAATGGACAATGTTTTCTCTGCTAAGTTCTGTGTTGGAGTCAAGCATATGCCAACCAATTGGGCTCCAACATAGATTTTAAGCCTCGAATTAAGACAGATATGCACTTTTTATATGGACACAGTAAGATATACATCTTCTTTCTTCTCAAGAATATCTTTTAATGGGATTTTACAACGACAGCAAGGAAACAATCACTGGTGTACTACTGTACCCTGAATGAAATCATGTGACCATCATTTGTGTCATAAACAAACGTGGGGACCACCTTTCTCCCATGTAATGACCTGAACAGGAAAAAAGGAATACAATGTCTAATTTTCTCTTCTACCCCAGTGATAATGTGCAAGCATGCAAAATTTGAGCAGAAATCTAACATGTGCAGAAAGATAGACCTTCTCTTGCGGCTTCATGCAAAGGAGCATAACCATCATGATCTTGCATATTTGGATCTGCACCTTTGTCAAGAAGATATCTGACAGCAGCCACATGTCCCCCTATGACCGCATGGACCAAAGGGCCTGCCAATGGCAATATAACCAAGCAATTTACTATATTAGTAAGAACTTAAACATCTCTGAATAAACATCACAATTGATGATTTGATACAAAAGATCTCTCCGAGCACCACAAGCTCCACAGCATAACATAATTACAGTTAACTTCCTACAAAATATGAGGCAGTAACAACACATACAATCCTGATAACATGAATCAGCAATTTCAAGTCCAATTTGACCTAAAAACACATGACAACTGACATCACATACGTTCCAAATGTTTTCGAGAACGCGCAATACATGTACTTTATTAATGAGAACTGACAGATTTAACTAATTAAACATGAAGCCGTTTACCATAGGACAAGGGAAGACGCATACCTGAATCATCGTCACCTGCTGAATTCACATCAAACTTCAGCTCCTCCACCAAGTACCTGCAAATATCAACTTTACCCTTGATTGCTGCCCCATGAAGTGCGCCTAAGCCCTCCATCTTCACAGAGGCAAGTGACTCCCTGTCATCCTCATCCATGCTATGGACCAGTGCTTCAAATAGCAAATTTCCAAAGTGATTCAGTAAACACAAGCGTCTAGAAAGCCTTATCAAAAGTTTTGTAAGAGGTTACTGCGAAAGAGCAAATGACTAGGCCAGTGTTCTGTTCAAAAAAAAAATGACTAGGCCAGTGGTGAAAATCAACACCAATAACCAACAACCGCTATTGAATTGAATACTTCTAAATAAACTGAATCATACAGTCAACCGATGATTACAAACCAAGGAACCTATTTCAAATTTTGCATACCAAAAAGTAAGACAAATCACGCTACATACAAATACGAATAAAAGGACATGATAAATAAATGGGATCCCTAAATAAATTCACCTGGGAACACAGGAATCAAACAGGCACATTGATGCCGGGAACAATGGAACAAATTCATCTCGGATAAATAAGAGCCATCTTCTACATTAGGAGACACAGATTAACGCGCACCATTCCAAGTTCCACTACGCAACCACGTACGCTACCCAGAAGCACAAACGCACGAATAGCCCCACCTAAAACCTGGCCAAAGCCCCAACAAACCCTCCCAATAATGTGCAACCCCATTTCTGGACAGAGTGATGGAGAGAGATTGGGAGATCTCACCCCGGACGCGGCGGAGGTTGCCTTCATCGCACGCCATGAGGAACTTCGTCTGCGGCGGAAAATCGATGCCCGGACCATAGTCTACGAACAGAACCAGCAACAATTAGACACCACAAGGCACAAAACTAAGCAAAAATGGGGCTAGATAGCAATCAAACAGGGATAACACAGCGGCACGTACTGATGGTGCATTCGAACCCTAGGTTGGAGGCGATGTCGCGGATGGTCTCCGCAGCCTGCCGCTGCTGCTCGTCGCCCCCGGGCCCAGCCCCAGCCCCAGAGCCGCCTCCGCGCCCAGCGCCGCTCCCAACACTGCCTCCGCGTCCCGACGACGAGCCCCTCCCGCCGCCGCCCGATCCGCGGGAACGCCTCCCCTTCACCATGGCTAGCAGAACACCCTAGAAGCTGCTCGGGTTTGCTTTGGTTTGCGGGTGCGGCGGTGGCTTACAGAGGAAGCCGCAGCACCTCTGCATTTATGGAAGAGGGGAGATGGAGAGGCGGGACGAGGGAGAGAGAAGAGGCGGGAAGGCAAGATCGGCCGACACGTGTGAAAGTGGACGGCTAGGATGGAGCGTCTGCGGAGAGGTTTTCGCTGGGTGCCACACGCCACACGGCCGGTCGCGGAGACTGCGGGTTTTGTCCATTGATTAGTTGGGCCCTCAAAATGGCCGGTGTACGCGCAGAAGTTCATTTTGGGCCGAAACTGGGTACCACGCACGTTGAATTGTGCGCATTTTTCTTTTTTTCTTTTTTGCCGGTGAAGTAGCTGTTCTTATTCTTATCTGACAATATGGACGAAGGGCATTTCTCTTCTTTTAGTTGGATGGCTTTCTTAATTTTGAGAGGTTCACAATTTATTTGGTTGGAGGTTTTCATAATGAACAACATGCGAGCAACATGTACCATTTCATCTTCTTCTCTCTGTTTTTCTTTTTTTTGCATTCATAAGTGATGCTGTTCGATCTGATAATCTCTAGTTCTCTACTATAGCGATCTGGTAACTTTTATTGCTCTAATGATCCTTCCCTGCAGAAAACCTGAAAAACAAAGGATTGTCTAGGAGGTTTCTTGTCTTCGGACCGGAGCGTTGGATAACGTTGGTCGGCGCTTAAAGCGACAATTGCAGGAGCTGAGAAGCGCAAAGCTAGAGAGAAGCATTCTACGCAACAAGTGGGTAACCGTGCGTATATAGAGACTTAGCGTTCAGAACTTTAGTTCGCCATGTATGGCCCAAAAAGTTGTCGCTAGGCTTGAACGAGACATGCTGAATCTAGGGAAGCATAGAAATAAACTACTCCCTCCGTTTTTAATTATATGACACCGTTGACTTTTGTTGAACTTTGACCAACAATATAGATTTAAATAATTATTTTTTGAATGTGAAATGAATATCATTGGATTCATCATCAAAAACACTTTAAAGTTAACTTATACATTTAGCCAATTACACAAATATTTATAGATAAGACGAATGGTTAAAGTAATGAAAAAGGTCAACGGCGTCATATATTAAAAAACGGAGGGAGTAGATGAAAAGGATCTCGCAACTTTGGATAAATAATCTGGATCGACTTCAACAATTTCGAGGTTCGTTTGTAGCATCAGGTACATGTAAGCTGAATGTATTGTCGTATGTGCTACATGGTACAGGGACAAGCGAAGGCAAAAGTTCGGAAGGTATCAAGTTCGGCCAATTTTGTGCAAGCTCTAAAAAGCAAAGGTGGTTATCCACGATTTCTGTGTTAACTCGTGATATAAGGATTCGAATTTCCTAGTGCTAGAGAGAGCTCAAGTTTCGTCTTGTTGTCGAGAATGAAGTTTTGTGCATGTGTTGGCATATATATACAATGGCGCTGGTTATTCATCGATGGGTAGGTAATGACCCGGATTTTGTATCTTGTCAATCGGGTACCGAACTAACCGTGCCACCCACTTAGTTAATGGAATTCAAACAATTATGAAAATAAATCTAGAGTTTCCTTATATTCAAGGGGAAAAAAGGAATTTAATAAACACAAAAATTGATCCGCAAAAACATTGCTGAGTCCCGAGGTAGATATTTCAGTGAAGCATCATCGTAGGTTTACTAGCTCAGAGGGGAAAAACAGCGTGGACTTGTGCAACATTGAAATAAATAATCAGAGGGGGAGAAATCAGTACATTAGTAGGAAATACTTTGATAGTAGCTAACATTTTGGATTTTTTTTTTGTGATTATTGATACATTTTTTTGTGATTACTAACATTTTGGATTTGCTCTCTGAAACCCCTTAACCAATGCACGGAGAGGAAACGATAATCTGTCCGTAGCTCAGCTTTGTAGGACTTCGAGATCACAGCGTACGAGCACAACCGGAACAAGCTTATTATGACTCCAGCCATGAGCAACACTCAAAATTATTTTCTTCCCGCAACATTTTTTCTTGAACTCTCACATCAGTCATGCATGGCATTTGGAATACGCGATGTACGCAATATAATGTAATTAACAAAAAAAGAAGTGAAGCAGACAGTAATAGATGACAAGTATGAATTCAACCAACAACAAAAAAAAAAAAAATCGCTGGTGAACTATTAGAAGGAATCAGCATTTAGCAGAGATCATCCTCTGGTTTCAGAAAATATATATATAACCATGCAATAAATTCTGAGCTTCTCACCGTCGATGCAGGATAAATTTTTGACATTTGGAACTTCTGATGATTCTATGGGAAGGACCAAAATTAGTCGAAGAAATAAACGACAAGTCGTTTCATAGAATCGATTATTCACATATGATTTCCTATGATAACATGATGAAGTCAAATGGTATCATTTTAGTGCTTATACGCTGAAACAACAAGCAACATGCAACCCAAAATACATATCCATGGCTGTTTTAGATCTCTCCTTTGTACATATTTTTACTGTAGATATACATGACAAATGTGAAAATGAAAATTGCTTTGAATGATTTTCACAGACATATTGAAGTTTACTAAGCTCGTCACTGGTATGACTAAATCTGTCGAATGCCATGATTAAATTAATGCAAAGGGCTGGTCAAAAGTGCTAGTTGATGAAATCATGTAATGATAATGCTAACATGTTACCTGAGATGTTAGGGGGCACACCAAGTTGCTGAGCTCCACAAAATCAAGGATACCAGGTTGCTCAACTTCCACCAAACGGTTGACAGTTTCCTGGAAAACATGAAAATAAAATTGCACACTCCCTTCGCAGGCATTATCCTGTTCAGGTTCAAAGGGACTTTCTCAGCCTAATCTCAACAATCCAGGCCAATGAGCCCTCAGATAGTTGAGAATACAGGCACCCCTGGTGCAAATTTCATCACTAACAGTCCCACATGATACAAAGAAGACACAGAATAGAAACATAACGCAAAGGTGCACAATACATATTTTCTTTTATTACAATCCATGATGGCATTAACAAACCAAAGCTAAGCAACACCAGCTTTATTTCAAGTCATGTATACTGCTTACCACTCCTAACATAGGATGCTAGCATTGCTTCTAACAATTGTCATAGCCAGCAAATCGACATCTCCTGGAATGAACGGCTCCAAGGATATCTACAAAATTTTAGAAACTCTGAGTTATGGATCCTGAAATGTAGCTCTACATTTACAACTCTACACCACACAAAATCTAAGAAATTAATAGTTCACTGAAGTCTCCAAAGTTATTAATAAAAGTTTATCCCAACAGAGAACACAAAATGCTACTGCTAAAAATGACGTGATAAAAATATTGTGGCCTAAATCAACAAGATTATAAAATTAATAGTCTCCCAATTGATCATGAGTGAAATGGACTGTTCAAACAATGACACATCGGTTTTTTAAGTCAATACTAGATACTGCAAGGTAGATAACACTGTAACAGGAAAATAAAGGCTATGAGGCCGAAATCATATAAAAGATATTCTTAGTGGGGATTATAGATTCAAGAGTCAAGACTAGTTGAAGAGCAGAGCACTTGTTGCTTCTGCAAATTCTTTAATGCTATAGCAAGTTATTTTGATGCTAACCGAGTAGCAATGTACGATACCATAGAAGTATCAAATCTGCTAAAGAGAAATCATTATCAATAGGCTAGCTTATATGGGATTGTTCAAATAGGGAAATACTATTAGTTTCACTCCAAGATAATAAATTGCTTCCTAAAATTGCATGTTTTCAGAACAAAAGTTAGTGTGCGATTCCCCCATGGCAACATTTAAAGATAAAAAATTGACTGACCTTATTTGCGTGCTGCATAGTTTTCTGGCACGTATATCTCCCCTCCTGCTTCACCATGTTGTTCTCCACTGATTGTTTTCCTTGCAGCTGAAAATTTTGCACTCATAGCATTCATTCCCTGTAGCACAGCTTCCTCTACTGTTCCATAACCATGTTCATCAGCATATTTTCTGATATCCTCTGTGATTTTCATCGAACAAAATTTGGGGCCACACATTGAGCAGAAATGTGCCACTTTAGCACCCTCTGATGGCAATGTTTCATCATGGAAAGACATAGCAGTTACTGGATCCAGGGATAAGGCAAATTGGTCCAACCATCTAAACTCAAATCTTGCACTGCTTAGCGCATCATCCCATGCTTGCGCATATGGATGACCCTTTGCCAAATCAGCTGCATGAGCAGCAATTTTGTAGGATATCACCCCTGTCTTAACATCATCACGGTTTGGCAACCCAAGGTGCTCCTTGGGTGTTACATAACAGAGAAGTGCAGTGCCAAGGGATCCAATGGTGGCAGCACCTATTGCTGATGTGATATGATCATAACCAGGTGCAATATCAGTTGTCAGTGGACCCAATGTATAGAAAGGTGCTTCATTACACCACTCCAGCTGTTTCACCACATTTTCAGGAATTTTATGAATTGGGATGTGCCCCGGACCTTCATTCATCACCTAAAATTTGAAAAAAGATCAGAAAGACTGACTCCAAATGATGACAACCAAGTGACATGTAAAGTAGAAACAATTTACCACAAAGAGAACAATTGTTTTAACATTTTTAACTATAAAATTAATTTAAAAAACTCATCATTTGTAGGACCACATTTACACACCATATTTTCAAAACTTCATCCCTAACATTTACCACATGTTGACGCAGATAAACTCATGACAAATGCATCAGTAGGCATAAGTTTTACAGAAAACTTCTACATAGAATATCCACGAAGGTAAAATGCATTGCACCTTAAATGATACATGCTACCAAATAAATGGCCCAACTGTGTATTTTTGGACTTGTAATATTCTCACCTGCACATCTTTCTCCCATGCGCGACGTGTTAGTTCTCCTTGAGTCAACAGTTCTGCAAACTGAGCACTATCATTGGCATCATAAATAGAACCTGGCCTCAAACCATCACCAATGGATAATGACACATCATACTTGCTGCAAATGTCAAGAATTTCATCCCAATGTTCATAAGCAAAGTTTTCTTTGTGATATGTTAAGCACCATTTTGCATGAATTGAGCCACCGCGTGAAACTATGCCAGTCATTCTCTTTGCTGTAAGAGGAATGTACCGAAGCAGGACACCAGCATGGATTGTGAAGTAATCAACGCCCTGCTCAGCTTGTTCAATCAAAGTATCCCTAAAGACTTCCCAGCTCAGATTTTCAGCGATACCATTTACTTTCTCAAGTGCTTGGTAAATAGGAACAGTGCCAATAGGAACTGAAGAGTTACGAAGAATCCACTCACGGGTCTCATGAATATGGCGTCCCGTTGAAAGGTCCATTACTGTATCAGCTCCCCACATTGTAGCCCACTGGAGCTTGTTAACTTCATCCTCGATGGAGCTCACAACAGCGGAGTTCCCAATATTAGCATTCACCTTTACAAGGAAGTTTCTTCCAACAATCATGGGTTCTAATTCAAGGTGCTTCTTGTTGGCAGGAATTATGGCTCTTCCACGGGCAACCTCTGAGCGAACAAATTCAGGACTGAGGTTCTCACGTTTGGCACAGTACAACATCTCCTCTGTTATGATACCCTGCCTAGCATAATACATTTGTGTGTACCGAGGACTACCTAACTTCTCCCTCCTGTCAATCCAATCCTTCCTTATCTTTGGAAGTCCTGCAATTTTTTTTTTGCCTTTTAGAAACTTGCCAAATGTGCTTGCTGCATATGAGCATAAACAACACTCTTTTTGAGGAAACGCAACAGGATAGAGCTCTATTTGTTCTTAAATTTGCTATAAAGTTGAAAGTGTGCATAGTTCATCACAAAAGGGAGAGGGTATAGCCCAGAAACTGGGTGATGTCAATCCTCATTTTTTAACATTCTGGGTTAAAAGAGCTTATTTTGTTGTTTGACACACTATCAGCCTTAAATTTATAAGGAAATTCATTTATCATAATCTGCAGGAAACATAATCATCTTCCATTCATGATCAGCAGGATAGAACTCTTTCTGTTGTCAAATTTATTATGAAGTTAAAAGTGTACCTAGTTCTTCGTAAAAGGGAGAGTATAGCCCAACAACTGGGTAATGTCAGCACTCATTTTCAAACTATTCTGGCTTAAAAGATTTTATTTGTTGTTTGATATACTATCATCCTTAACATTATAAAGAAATTCATGTATCCTAATCTGCAAGATACATAACCATCTTTCATGATACTTTCTGGAAATCAGGTTAATTAAATCTACTTCCAAAAGTGCATGACAATACAAGCATATGTCAACAAAATAACACAGCAATTTAACGTACAATAAGGAAGCATAAGGCCAGTGACTCACCAACCCTCGGGCTTATGTTTTGAGGACCACTGGTGTCATATGTATCAAAGTGTTTCTGATCTCCAGTCAGATGGATTCTCCGGAACGGAACCTTGAGGACATGGCCAGATTCCTCATGAACAATTTCACTGAAGAACAAAATCACACCAACCATATGATACAGTCAATACATCAGCATTTTAGAAATAAAAAACAACCAAGTCAGTCGAAAGGACATCGTGCCTGTATTCTTTGGTACTCCTTGGAAAGCATTCTTCAAACGATGGGAGTGGCAGAAAGTCTGGGGCTGCAGGATCAACCGTGTGCTTGCTTTGCCTGGGTTTTGCTGGCTCTCCTGTGGACTGATCAGTAACTGAAGCTGCCTTAGGGACTGACAATGTGAGGCTGGCATTCCTGTCCTGCACATCTTGAGGGCGTGAAATGCCACCAAAGCCAGGCAGAAGTGCAGTTTTCGGGAACTTCAGAGCGGTGCAGCTACCCTTCAGCGCCGATGGGAACGAGGGTTGCAGTGCAGCCATTTCCTGTACAAGGTGCAGAACTGCAGATTAGTGACTGCAGAAATCACATCCCTGTAGAACTACACGATTTCAGAATACAATAGTTTAAGGTGCCTCTAACATTCAGATTTCATCCATTTTCTAGAATGCTCCTACATGGCTGCGGCTGCCTCAAAAGTAACCCCCGGAAAATTGAGTGAACATAAAAGAATTATGAAAAATCCAGCCAGAGAATTGATAGGGCGTCATCAGAAATGAGGTGAAAACAACTGAAACATACAGGCATATAGTATAAGAAGACAAACCAACGATCAACAGAGTTACCACCACAAAAGCCTCGACGCCACGCAATAAGAGCACACTAGATACTGTATATATGCGGCTGACACAGTCGAAACCGCACGAACAGATCGAATCAACCAAACACCAGTACCCTATCCGAAACTTGCAAGTCTACACAATCAAACGAGATGAAATGCACACGCGGGGGCAAGGCCTCTCACCTCGTAGGAACGTCGGGATTTCGGACGACGAGAAGTGGCGGGGTTCGACGGAAGGGAGTGGAGTGGGATCGAGAGTGTCGCAGATATTTGGTTTTTATAGGGGCCCTGGTGCGGAAGGGGATAGGGGACGGGTGGCCACACCTCGCTGGAAAGGACACAGGGGGTCGGGACCCGGCCGACGGCGATGGGAGATATTTCTCGATCGGCGAGATATTCTTCCGCGGATCCCAGGTGGACGAGCGGCGGCAGGTGGAGACGTCGAGGAGGCGGACAAGCCGGAGATGGAGACGGCAGCCACTGGCCAGTGGCCAGCTGCGAGCCCGCGAGGATGATCAATGGTAGTGAACGCGTGGCACGTGAGTCTGTGGTTTGCTGGGCTTTTCGACGAAGGCCTTGCTCAGGTGTGCGATTTGATGAGCTTTCGTGGACGGCCCATCAAAACACCTGCAAAAAAACGGCGGTTTGCTGGGCTTTCGCGGACGGCCCACCAAAACCCATTCTCTACTTGCACTGACGCCTGTGTTTACGGGTTTTTTTTTAATAATAACCGAATTTTTTATTCATTTAATATTAATAGCAGCCCGGTTTCAAAATTTGCAAAACTAGCATCCCTATCGCCCGATGGGTGGGCGACAAGAAAAAATCGCCCGTTCAAAGGGCGACAAGAAAAAAAATCGCCCACTGAACGGGCGATTATGTACTGTAGCAAATAGTCGCCTTCTGTTCGGGCGACTGGGTACTGTAGCACTGCACTGTAGCAAGAAATCGCTCGATGTCCGGGCGACTAGGTTACTGTAGCTTTTTTTTTTTTTTTTTTTTTTACCTGTTGAGCCTTACAAAGCCTTATGTTCTTTATTAAATATTTGAGTTATTTGAATCTAATTCGAATTTGAATTTAAATTCAAAGTATAAATGGCCATAATTTAAACTCTAATTTCAAAGTACAATTTTCAGAGGAGTTAGAGTCTAATGCAAAATATTTCAAATATACTTTGAATTCAAATTTGAATTCAAATTAAATTCAAATAACTAAAATATTTTATAAAGAACCTAACCCTAACAAAAAATTATATTGGTACTACTAAGGATACAATGAATTTAGGTAATTTTTCTTAATTTTTAGAGAAGGTTAAGATGGTCTAAAAATTCAATTAGTGCTTAACAGCTAGCCTAATTCAGAGATTGTTAATTTAAAACTACCAACAACTTTTGGGTTGTTCTGTGTTAAATAAGTGCATCAACATATTACTCACCACTATTAAAATCATCATTGTCTTTAGATATGTAAAAGTATTTTTAATTTAGGCTTTATGAGGCTCAACAGGTAAATAAAAAAAAAAAAAGCTACAGTAACCTAGTCGCCCGGACATCGGGCGATTACTTGCTACAGTACAGTGCTACAGTCCCAGTCGCCCGTATAGAGGGCGACTATTTGCTACAGTACATAATCGCCCGTTCAGCGGGCGATTTTTTTTCTTGTCGCCCTTTGAACGGGTGATTTTTTCTTGTCGCCCACCCATCGGGCGATAGGGATGCTAGTTTTGCAAATTTTGAAACCGGGCTGCTATTAATATTAAATGAATAAAAAATTCGGTTATTATTAAAAAAAAACCTGTGTTTACGTCAGGACTGAGGACAAAGCAGAAAACGAAACTCAAACGGAGAAGTATTTGTGGTTTAGTTCACTTTGGTGCTGTGCGGAAACTTCATCGATCGATCTTCAACAGTAGTACTTTTTAATTATGTGTAACACACTTTGCGTGCGTGCTGTGTGGAACGTGGACTGATATGATCTAGAGGTTTAGCAAAAACCCTCTCTTTAAACCCATGGCAACACTTGCACGCGCTCTTTTTCTTTCTGTAACACCCAATGGCCACACTTTGCAAAGCAGCAAAGGTTCCTATTCTTTCTGTAACATCCAATGGCTACGCTTTGAACCAATGGTCGCTTTACATGTCGTCGATCAGCTTGCACATGACTCACGCGCACACGGCAAGACCCATGCTTTCGAGTATGCTTGCACATAGACCAGTAGATGCATGGTAGTAGGTAGCTGCTGTGAGAGCATCTCATGCGTTTGAATGTGTGCATGGGATGGATTAGGTCATTAGGAATCGCGAGATCTGCCCCTGCGTCAGTGATCGAGATTTTTACTGCCATGGTATTGTGAAATGATAAGCACGGTCAAGGTTACTTAGCGTAGGCTTGAAGAATAAGTTGTGATATCAACAGACGTGAGAAGTTCGGCCAGGGGTTGCATATCTGTTTGTATATTAGTTAGAGATAGAGTTAGTTGTAATCTTCTGTTGTACCGCAACTCCTGGCTAGATCTCCGCGATCTGGTGTGTAATCTCGGCCTATGTAAAGAGCCACGCGAGGGGCTGTTCCTCGCACAATTAACACGCAACCGTCGCACCTCAACAGGGCGACGTTAAACCCATCTGTGCCTCTGTTTCACATGGTATACAGAGCCATCTAGATCAAGATCGTCAAGCTCCGGCAATGGCAGAATCGTCGTCGGCTGGTGTCGTCAACCCGCTGATCGGCCATCCTGTTGCTGAGAAGCTCACCAAGGCAAACCACTCAATGTGGAAAGCCCAGGTGCGGGCAACCGTGCGCGGCGCTCGCCTTGAGGGATACCTCACCGGCGCGGTGAAAACACCCGCGACCCACATCATCGTCAAGACCAACGACAAGCTGGAGGAGAAGAAGCCAAACCCGACGTATGAGCAGTGGGAAGCTTTTGACCAACAGGTCTTGAGCTATCTACTGTCGTCGCTGGGCAAAGAAGTGCTTGCCCAGGCCTCCACGTATACCACGGCGGCTGAGGCATGGCGCGCCATTGAGGACATGTTTGCGTCCCAGTATCGTGCTCGGGCCGTGAACATGCGTCTCGCCCTCTCCAACACCAAGAAGGGGAATCTATCTGTCACCGAATACTTTGGCAAGATGAAAGCCATTGGTGATGAGATGAAAGCAGCAGGGAGGCCGCTAGATGATGAAGAGATGGTCGAGTACATACTTACCGGCCTAGATGAAGACTTCATGCCGGTCGTCTCTAGCATCATTGCTAGGGTGAGCCGGTGACCGTCCCGGAGCTGTACTCACAGCTCCTCAATTTCGAGACTCGCCTCGAGCTGCTGTATGGTGGAAAACAGCAGCCAGGCAGATCTGTGAACTACTCCAACCGCGGACACGGTGGTGCTACACGCGGCTACCCCATTGGTGGTGACCGCGGCTACTCCAACAATGGCGGTGCGCGCCAAGGCAACGGCGTGCGCGGCTACCCCAACAACAATCCTCGCCAAGGTCATGGCAGGCGCAACTACTCCAACGGTGGTGCACGCCAAGGCAACCAACGCTTCACCAGCCCGAACGACGACAAGCCGTTATGCCAAGTCTGCTTTAAGAAGAACCACACCGCGGCGGAGTGCTGGCATCGCTTTGACGAGGATTTCGTCCCCGACAAACGCCTCGTCGCAGCGGCTCATCGATCCAACTCCGACAACTAGTGGCACGTCGACTCGGGCGCCACAGATCACGTGACGGGTGAACTCGACAAGCTACAGATCAGGGACAAGTACAATGGAACTGATCAGATTCACACCGCAAGTGGCACAGGTATGGAAATTAGCCATATTGGGCATTCTACCGTTCGTACCCCTACTCGTGATATTCATCTTAAGAACATTCTTTATGTGCCACAAGCTACAAAAAATCTAGTTTTCGTTCATCGTCTTGCCTATGACAATAGTGCTTTTCTAGAATTTCACCCTTCATTCCTTTTGATCAAGGACCAGGTCACGAAGAACACTCTGCTTAAAGGATTGTGTTGCAATGGCCTTTACTCCCTTCCGTCGCCTTCAATAAAACAAACTTGGAGTGCCGTCAAAGTGCCCTTTGCACGATGGCATAGTAGATTTGGTCATCCATCCTCGGTCATAGTTAAGCATGTCATTAGCAAGAATAAACTTCCTTGTTTAGATAAATCAAGTGAGTCAGTGTGTGATGCTTGTCAACAAGCAAAGAGTCATCAATTGCCTTATTCAAGATCCAACAGTGTTTCATCTTTTCCTCTTGAACTTATTTTTTCGGATGTTTGGGGTCCTGCACCTGAATCTGTTGGTAGAAAAATGCTATTATGTGAGCTTTATCGATGATTTTAGCAAATTCACTTGGCTATATCTCATTAGACATAAATCTGAAGTAATTCAGAAGTTTCAAGAATTTCAAGTAATGGTAGAGAGATTATTTGATCGTAAAATCCTTGCCATGCAATCTGATTGGGGTGGAGAGTATGACAAATTAAATTCCTTTTTCACTCGCATTGGCATTGTTCATTATGTCTCATGCCCACACACACATCAACAGAATGGTTCTGCTGAGAGAAAGCATCGCCACATTGTTGAAGTAGGCCTGTCCTTACTTTCGCATGCATCTATGCCACTCAAATATTGGGATGAAGCCTTTCTAGCCGCTGCCTATCTAATCAATCGTATGCCTAGCAAAGTCATTGACATGTCTACTCCTCTTGAGCGCCTATTTCACAAAGAACCTGACTACTCCTCTCTAAGAACTTTTGGATGCGCATGTTGGCCTCATTTGCGTCCCTACAACGCTCACAAACTTGAATTTCGTTCACGACAATGTGTCTTCCTTGGATTCAGCAACATGCACAAAGGATTCAAGTGCTTAGACATGTCTACAGGCCGCATTTACATTTCGAGAGATGTGATTTTTGACGAAAACGTCTTTCCTTTGCTCAATTGCATTCTAATGCCGGCGCTAGACTCCGTTCAGAAATTGTTCAATTATCACCTTCATTGTTGAATCCAACTATGAGCTTTGGGGACGAACGTGTAGTAATCCATGAGGCTAATGATCCGCCTAACAGTGCTACTGATCGTGTTGAAGTTGTTTGTGAAGAACAGGAACAGAATCAGCAAGAGGAAGCAGCGCCAGCGCCTGGCGACAGCCGTACCGACCAAGATCTGGCGCATGATCCAAGAGATTCTGCGCGTCGATCGGCGACAGGCGCTGCAGCGCACCTGAATCCACCTCGGGGCTCAATTCCGCCCCGGCAGATGCACTTGAAGGCGACACGCGTCCCACTACGGGCACGCCCGACACGGTTGGTGCTGCGGGAGGCTCTAGCCTTCCTCAGCTCGACACGGGGCAGCCCAGGAACGGTGCACCCGGCCCCAGTGACACGCGGCAGCAGCGGAATGGCGCACGCGATTCCGACGCCGGTGCACGAGCGGAGACAGGACTGACGGGGGAAATCAACCTCGTCCGCAGCAGAAGCAGCCAGGATCCTCTGTGCCACAGCCCGGTGAGACCCGTCCTTTAACTCGTCTCCAGAATGGTATTCGCAAGGAGAAAATTTATACCGATGGCACTGTTAGATATAGTTTCTTCACGTCTGCTGGTGAACCTCGAAATGAAGTAGAAGCACTTAGTGATAAAAACTGGAAGCAAGCTATGGAAGTAGAATGTGATGCTCTTATGAAAAATCACACATGGCACCTTGTTCCACCACAAAAGGATAGGAATATTATTGGATGCAAATGGTGTATAAGATAAAAAGGAAATCTGATGGGAGTCTTGATAGATACAAAGCAAGATTAGTAGCAAAAGGGTTTAAGCAGCATTATGGTGTAGATTATGAGGATACTTTTAGTCCTGTAGTTAAAGCCACTACCATAAGGATCATTTTATCTGTTGCTATATCTTGTGGATGGAGTCTTCACCAGTTGGACGTCCAAAATGCTTTCCTTCATGGATTGTTAGAAGAAGAAGTATATATGCAGCAACCTCCTGGTTTTGAAGATCCAACCAAACCCAATTTGTTTGCAAGCTTGATAAAGCTCTATATGGGTTAAAGCTGGCTCCGAGGGCATGGTACTCAAGGTTAAACACAAAGCTAATTAATCTTGGGATTCAAGCTTCAAAGGCAGATTCTTCACTGTTTTTCTATAACAAAGGTGGAATTACTATATTTGTGCTTGTGTATGTAGATGATATCATTGTAGCAAGTTCATTGGAAAAGGCTACAGTGGCACTACTACAAGATTTAAAGGGAGAGTTTGCACTCAAGGACTTAGGTGAGCTGCATTACTTTTTGGGAATTGAGGTGAACAAAGTGCAAAATGGTATTGTTCTATCTCAAGAGAAATATGCCTCTGATCTACTAAAGTGAGTTGGTATGTCAGACTGTAAGCCTGTAGCTACACCATTGTCCACTAGTGAAAAACTATCTTTATATGAAGGAACTCTGTTAGGACCTGAAGATGCAACTAAGTATAGAAGCATTGTTGGTGCATTACAATATTTAACCTTAACTAGGCCAGACATTGCATTTTCTGTCAACAAGGTTTGCCAATTTCTTCATGCACCAACTACTATACATCTGGCAGCAGTCAAGAGAATTTTAAGGTATATCAAGCAATGCACTCGGTTAGGTCTGAAAATTCAGAAATCTCAGTCCACTCTTGTTAGTGCCTTCTCTGATGCAGATTGGGCAGGAAGTGTTGATGACACGAGATCCACTGGAGGGTTTGCCATTTTCTTTGGCTCGAATCTGGTGTCTTGGAGCGCTAAGAAGTAGCCTACGGTCTCCAGGTCTAGCACGGAGTCAGAATACAAGGCGGTTGCCAACACAACTGCTGAAATTATTTGGATACAAGCTCTGTTATATGAAATTGGAATTCAGAGTCCTAAAGTTGCAAGACTATGGTGCGACAACATTGGGGCCAAGTACTTATCTGCTAATCCTGTGTTTCATGGTAGAACTAAGCACGTGGAAGTTGATTATCATTTTGTAAGAGAAAGAGTGACACAGAAATTGCTTGACATCGAGTATATTCCAACCGGTGATCAAATTGCTGATGGGTTCACGAAACCTTTGTCAGTTCGACTGCTAGAGAATTTCAAGGCCAATCTTAACCTCAAGAGGTTATGATTGAGGGAGGCTGTGAAATGATAAGCACTGTCAAGGTTACTTAGCGTAGGCTTGAAGAATAAGTTGTGATATCAACAGACGTGAGAAGTTCGGCCAGGGGTTGCATATCTGTTTTATATTAGTTAGAGATAGAGTTAGTTGTAATCTTCTGTTGTACCGCAACTCCTGGCTAGATCTCCGCGATCTGGTGTGTAATCTCGGCCTATGTAAAGAGCCACGCGAGGGGCTGTTCCTCGCACAATTAACACGCAACCGTCGCACCTCAACAGAGCGACGTTAAACCCATCTGCGCCTCTGTTTTCACAGGTATATCTCTCAACACACGGCATTTCGCAGGCTTTGCCTCTCCCTGGGAGAAAACTTCATGGCGGTGGGTGACGTCATGGCTTCCTTGTCCCTCCTCCTGGGAGAAAACGAAGAGGATGATTATGGATGTGCGTAGGTAGATGATCGATCTGGTGCTTGATCCTGGCATGGACCTGCTTAATTAGTGCTCGTGACTCGTGAGGTAGTGGTGGACCTGGTGGTGATTTTATACATGGTGTATCATCGACCCGCATGTAGTTTGACTAGAATACATACTGCTTCTATACTCTAATTATTTACGTCTGTATGCAATGCTTTTTTTTTTTTTTTTGCGAGGAGTGTGTATGCAATGTTGCAGTTAGCATGCTGTTGACTGAGATGTGTTAACTATGTATAGGTAGTCTATGGTGCATGTATGTGTAGGTAGTCTATGGTGCATGTATGTGACCTTAACTATGTATGATCATCGGTTATTAAATCCTGCTTTGATCCTGATCAAATTGATCGTAATCTATATATGTTTGCATGCATGGCTCCTATGTTTCTCTGAGATTTTTGAAGCCATGGCGTTTCTTCTGGCATTAACAACTCTAAGGTGCTTAACAGTTCTATGGTGCTTAATTAGAACCGTCCCCAGTGGATTGACTTGTATTGTATGTAAGCAAACGGTGCAACCAACTGACCAAGTGCCCGGCCGGAGCAAGAAGAACCAGCCCTGGACTGGAGGCTGCGCAACAAAAGCAAGCTGCTGAGCCTTTTTCTTTCCATGAGATGATGGCAGGGATCTTATCCATGGTTTGCTTTGCTCACTTTCACTGACCGCTGACCCAATAAGTGTTTTTTTTCTTTTTTTGAGGAAACTACGGTTGGGCAAGAAGCCCCATCTGAATTTTCCTCATTGATATAAAGAGTTTTTCTGACCCAGTAAGTGTTAAACCGGCTGGGAGCTTTCTGTCGATGACTTTTGGCACAACCGCGCGCTCGTGACCCAAATGTGGGCATTACGCGCGCTCTTCCATTAATTGTACTTAATCACCCTCCCATTGTTCGAAAACTGACCACCGAAATGGAACCGCACCGACAGTCCACTTAAACAAATTGAAAACTAATCCCCATGCTTATAAACTTCATGGCTCTATCGGCCTCAAGCTCAACAACATTTTCGGCCTGAATCCCGTACTTAGCCATTCTCTACTCTTGTTTCGATAGCCTATTCTCTAGTTGAAGCTACGCTTGTTTTTACATCAGGACAATGTAGAATACGAAACAAACTATTCATGGTTTGACGAATTAATGTTATGTGTAACACACTTTGCATGCTGTGTGGAAACTTGATGGATCGGTCTCCAATTTATCTGTGTAACACACTTTGCATGCGTCCTGTGTGGAACGTAAACTCATCAAGATTCAGTAAAACCCTTCTCTTTAAACCATTGGCTATACACTTTGCACACGCTCCTTTCCTTTCCGTGAGGTACAATGGCTGCCCTTTGAACCAATGGTCGCTTTACGTGTCATCGATGAACTCGCACATGACTCTCTCACACACGGCAACACGCAAGCCTTGTGTGTAAGAGTTGAAGTTTGCCAGAAATGGTAAGTGTAGATGTGTAGCTAGCTGCTGTGAGCTAAGCATTCGAATGGGTGCTTGCTTGCTTGGGATGGTTTAGGAATCGAGATATACCCGTGCATCGATCAGTGACCATCGAGGTTTCTACCCGCCATGAATATCGCTCTCAAAACCACGGCATTTTGGTTCGCATTGCACCGATGTGGGGGGGCTCCTCTGTCATTCTCTTGCATGCGGGGAGGAAAGGTCAAAATGAATGTACCAGGCAGCTGCTCGGGCCTGCATGCCTGCGCGACACGTCGTGAGAGTTGGGTCCCACTCGGCATCGCTTTCTCCTTCGTCCCTCTCCCTCGCCGCTTTGCTCGGCACAGGCAGTCGGCTATTTAACAGCCCCGCCGGCCAAGGGTGATCTGTCCAAACAGTACTTGCATTGTATCTCAGCCAGGCGCCTGCCGCTAGTTCGGCTTCCCACGCTCGTTCATCAAGGCAGCAGAGAGTCAGAGATCCGTCGTCAAGGAAGGAAGCGCCTGCCGTCCCCAACGCCGGTGAGTCCCATCCCATCCATCTCGTGGTCGGTTACTCACCGTCCGGCCATATGCATGCACGCATGCATCTTAATGTAGATCTCATCAAAAGTCCCAATTGATGTTGTGCCTCCTCCGTTTCGTTCAAAGTTTTATACTATGTCGTAGCTCGAGTTTAGCAATATGAGAGATCGAGTTCAAAGTTAAAGCGTTGCACACTTGCACGTTAATAATTAGCGCCTGCCGTTCCGACGCCGGTGAGTCCGATCCCTCTCGTGGTCGGTTCCCCACCGGCCGGCCGCCCCGCCCCATGCATCTTAATGTACATCAAAAGTCCGTTTCGATCAAAGTTTTATATACTAGCTAGCTCGAGTTTAGTAATACGAGAGAGTTCATAGTTAAAGCGTTGCATTTTGAATTTGGATGCTTAATTTCGAGTAGAGTTTAGGCACTTTGATGTCTTTATGATCAGGTTTGCACGAGTTAGTACGTGTTTGCTTTTCCAAATGTGGGTTTTAATTTGAAAGCCGTCTTGTTATTCTGTGCTGATTGCTGAAACATGGATCCTTAATTTTCTTTTGCGACGTACGTAAATTGGAATATCTCACGGTGGTGCGTTGTTGTTCATCTCGACCCTAGCTAGCAGCAGTCCAGCTTTGGATCCATGGACGGCATGATGATGTCGACGGCTCCGTCGCCGGCGGTGTCCGTGCCCGTGGAGAGGGTTCCTTCTCCGTGGCGGTGGCCGTCCGCCCTGGCGATCAATACGTGTTCGCTCGTCGCCGCCTTCTCCATCGGCGCCATGGCGTTCACCTACGTACTCAAGGACCACTCCCCGAACAGCTTGGTAACTGACTCCTCCTCCTCCTTCCTTGAGCATATACTGCATCGATCGTTTGAATGTTTTGGCATGCTGAATTGCTGATGGAGGCTGGAACAACCGTACGTGTCGATCCAGGAAAGCTTCTTCATGGAAGCTGCTCTGTGGTTCTCCGCGCCCCATGCCGCCGCCGCGGTGCTGGCGCTGCTCGCGCGCCGCCCGGAGCGCGAGGTGGTCCTGGGCCTCGCCGCGATGCTGTTCGCCGGCCTCAGCCACTGCATGCTCGCCGGCTTCATCGTCGTCGCCACCATCGTCGCCCACCCGCGGAGCGCCATCACCATAATCTTCGGCGTCCTCGACGTGTTGGGCCTGGCGGTGCTCGACGTGGTCGGGTTCCTGTCCCTCTTCCTGGGAGATAAAGAGGAGGCGGAGGATATTGAAGCCTGTGCGTAGGTACACATCTGGTGCTCGATACTGGCATGGACATGCTTTCTCATAAGGTATCTATGGTGTATGATCGACATGTATAGAGAAATCGACTAGTACACGCACTGCTAACTAATCTAACTATTTATGTGTGTGTATATATGCAATATTGAGATTAGCACTCTGTGGACTGAGATATATATATTGACAAGCTACATGTATATGTGTACATATATAGTCTATGGTGCAGGCATGTAAAATGGAACCTTTAACTATGTATGAAATATATATATATATGATCAGTTATGTAATCCGGCTTTGATCTTGGTGGAATTTAGGTTATGATATGTTTGCAGGCATGGCTGCTATGTTTCTCAGAGATTTTTGACATCATTTTGGTATTAACAACTCTACGGTGATTAGTATGGTCCCCAGCTGATTGACTTGTATGTAAGCAAAAACGGTGCAAACAACTGACCTAGTGCGCGGTTCAGGAACAACCAGCCCAGGAGCCTGCACAACAAAAGCAAGCTGAGCCTTTTTCTTTCCTTTTAGATGATGCCAAGGAATCTTATTCATCGTTTGCTTTGCTCACTTTTCACTGACCCACTGAAAGCAAAGCTGAACGACGGGCTGGGAGCTTTCAGTCAAAGTTCTATTGGCCCAAGCGTTCGCATGACCCAATAAGGGTTTAACCATCCAAGCCCATTCGAGGAATTGTGGGGAGGAGGCCCGTTTAATTTGTAGTCCAGCCCCGGCCCAATTCAACCACGCTCTGTCTGCTACCCTGCTATCCTACTGTCCACTGTAACACACTCTAATCACCGCGTCAGTTCCTTCTGAACAGAAAAATTACTTACCAAAGTACCGGCCTTCGGTTACAAAAAATAACCGGTGCTACTGACAAAATGAGCAACAGGAAGAATCCAGTACCAATCTCTCAGTTCTCACCAGTCACCACACATTATCCTTCTCTAGTCACCTGCTGGCAGCGACACCGGGCGCCCAGCATTCGCCATGTGTGAGCACACAAAGAAGAAGCTGAATTTGATGTCCCAGATGAGGTAGCTGGCCAGGCCGAAGAAGTCCAAAGAGCAAGGAAAAACGCAAGTGGAGCTGACACCGTAAATTACGAACGAAACGTCGGAGAAAAACGAAAGGCTGGGTGCGCGGCGGCCGGCTACCTCCCAAAGTGGAGCCGGAACCGCCGGTTGCGCCCGCCAGCCGCGGCAGTTTGTAGGATTCTTACCAACTCTACGCGACGCGTAGCGGTAGCGCCTCCGCCGCGGGGCCCAAAGCGCGCCCTGATTTTAACTAATCAGGCCACTCTTTTGTGGCGCCGTTTGATAAACAAGACTAAAGCCAAGCAGAAAAGATGATTGCTCTTGTACGAGTAAAATCAGCTCCCTCTCTTTTCTCAAAAAGGAGATCGTTAATTTTGTCAAAAAGTGGATCGGTGATTTTGTTCGTTGGTTTTAGTGCTAAGTTTGGATTATTTTAACAGGCCTAAGATGTCAAAGCTGCTGAAATTGATGCTTAAATTTTGGGGACAGCGGCATTGAAAGAAAAGGGCCAAACTTAGCACCACTACTTGAACTAGGAACATTTTTTATCTGCCGCGGAACGTGTAAAGAACGCACATTCTCTAGCTTGCTTCTGAAATCTGGACGAAAATGTTAGCGTCCCGGCCCCATGACTCGATCCATATGCACAGTCTGAAAAACCCGGCACAAATTTGACGAACAACAAAGATTGATCAGTACTAACTTTTTTTTCCCGCTAAAAACAATATGTACAGGTTCACTTGAACATCCTGATGAGCTTGAGCTATCAGAATCTAATTTAACCAACAAAAGAACCAAGAGCACATGCTTTTCTCTTCTAATAAACCGACCAAAAAATTTTTGGAGCGCTCGACGGAACGCGTCACGAGCTCTCGATGCCGGCGGCGGGCCGGAGCATGTCGTACTTGGCCCAGACGGCGTCGATCGGGCAGGGCCGCCCGGCGTCGAGCCGGTCCCAGGGCTTCCCCTTGCCGCTCCAGTGCATCAGGCTGACGGCGCCGGCGTGCAGGCCGCGGCAGAGCCCGCGGTAGTTGTCCCCGCCGAGGCCGTGCTGGTTCCAGCGGTGGTCGACGGCGGCGATGCGTCCGGCGAAGACGAGCAGGAACGGCGGCAGCGAGCCCAGCTCGTAGATGCGCACCCGCTTCTGCAGCTCCATCCATTCCTCGATCTGGGCCGTGTACCCGGCCCGCCGCCACCGCGCCAGGTCAAGCACCATGACGCCCGTGTTGAAGTAGCAGGCTTTGCGGTTCGCGAACGCCGACGACAGCGCCGGCGACGCCCAGAACCCCGGCGTGAAGTAGGCGGTGAAGTTGGCGCCGCAGTACTCGGGCGCGGCCACGGCGGTCTCCGAAGGAAGCGGGGTGGCGGCGAGCGACGCGATGTCGTCGGTGAGCACGACGTCGGAGTCGAGGTAGACGACGCGGCGCACGCAGGTGGGGAGCGTGGACGCCAGGTAGGACCGCGCGTAGTTGAGAGGCCGGTCCAGCGCGCCGCGGATGGAGGTGGAGATGAGCCCCGCCACGCGGGACTCGTCCGCGAACGGGTACACCCGGAACGCCAGCGACGGGAACGACGCGCGGACCGTGTCGCGCAGCTCGGCCGCCGTCGAAGAAGACGAGGAGGCGGAGGCGATGAAGTGGAAGTAGATGGACTCCGGGCAGGAGGCGTGGCGCAGCACGGAGAGCACGGCGGCCATGGTGCCGCGCAGGTACGACGCGTCCAGGGTCATGGCCACGTGCACCGCCGCGTGAGGCGAGCACGCCGCGTCGGCGTCGGATGCCGGGAGCGGCGGGGGACACTGCGCCGCCGCCGAGTTGGCGAAGTGTGGCGCCTCGCGGTACCTTGGCAAGGCGGCGGTCGCGCCCGCGGCGGCGGAGCAGAGGACTGTCAAGATGAACAGGGGAGTGCGCGACATCTTGGCGGCGAACTGTTTGTGTTGTGTGAGCGCGCGCAGGTGGGGTGCTTAAATACGGGTGGTGAAGAATGCGTGTGGCGGTGTGTCAAACTTGGGTCAAAGGCTTTGCGCGGTTACGACTGAGGACTGAGGAAAGCGTGTGCGTCACCGCGCGTGAAGGCGATTTGAACGTGTCCGAGGGGAAACGAATGTGATGTGATTAACTCGTGGTTAAATATTCGTGTAATCTTTTTCTGTCACATACCGCTACTTTGCGTGTGACAGCGAGGTTCTTATTACAAGGGAATTTTGTTGTTAATCAGTGGCAAGTGCTTTTTACTTGTGTCTCACATGGGGCTTGTGTTTGGGTGATGTTACTAGGTAGTAGTATTAGGGTGGGCAATTTGCTTTATTAGTGGGAGATTAAAGAGAGATTGTACAAGGCAAAAGAGGATAATGCTAATTGCGTTCGCTGGATGATGAAAATTGGTGCGCTATCAGTGTGACTGTGCGTGTCACAGTCGCGCTTCTTTTTGGATAGCTTTTACCAAAATAGCGAAACTCAATCTTAAAAAACAGAAGTTACTGTATACTGATATTGAAATAATTAAAGTTGGTAATGTGTTGTATATTGAAGCCATTGAACCGAATTCACTCGCCCAAAAGAACTCTGAATACTCTCAACATCCCGCCGTTCACCGCCGATCTTTTCTGAACTTGTGACATGCAACATGCACCCATGTGGTTGCCACTCCGCTGAAACTGCTCACAGGATTTGAGGCGTGTGAAGCTCAGTGACCCTGTCGTCGTGTAGAGCTGAAAATCAAACCGAATATATAAATTGGGATTTCTTGTTCCTCCGTAAAGAAACAAAATAAATGGCTTCTTTGCTTTGTCGGTGAGGCAGGGATGATCACTGGGGATGATTGTCCATGACTCCATGTGCTATGCGTGAGACTTGACACGTGGTGGCATGTTGCCCGGTCAGGAATCTGGTTCAGTGTTTCTGAGCGGACTTAGCACCTATGTCAGCGCGTCGCGCGTGCTTGGCATGCGTGAAGCGACGGGCGAGCACCTTCACTACTGTCTGCAAAAGATTTTGAACTCGACACACAAGACGAGTTGAGCTGCGACCCAAAATTAGCCTTATGAAATGGTCAACTCCAAACCCTTTATTCTTCCACATTGTGACAGAGGTAAGTCAGAATTTAACATGGTTAATTGGTCGGTTACTAGTGGCATGAATTGGACTGGTACTAGGTGAGGTCAAATGGTTGGTTTTGGCGCTTAATTAGATATTACTAGTGGTTGATTATGATGGTAATTTCAGTTGTTTTTGCAGGCTGAGATGAAAATACTGACTGTGACTGACTCGGTCGTGGAGATTCCTGTGTTATAAGAGGGGCATTTGTGTGAGTGGATTAGTTCATGCAAACGCATCCTCATTCTTGAATATATTGTGTTTTAGTGTTAACCCGTCCTTCTTCCTTGATGTGTATCGAGAGGAAGAGGACATGGTATCAACGCGAAATGGCTTGGAGACGTGACAGGGGCTCGGTAAATACGAAAATGAGGGGCCACTCATACGAGGAGCTAATCTCAGCTACACATCAATCGGGGCCCTCGTCGAGTAGCTGAAGCAGAGCTGAAAAAAAAAATAGCTTCCTATTTTGTCGGTAGACAAGGGGAGAGTGCATTTTCATGCGCAGTTCATCAGGTCCGGTGGGCGGCCCGACACGTGGCAGCATATTACCCCAGTTACCAAAGGCATCTATGTCAGTGTTTAGCGCCGAGCAAAAGCGCCGCGTTCTGGAAGCAAGACTGACGCCAAGTTCCGCACACGAGACGAATGGAGCGGCGATCTCAAAACCAGCAAAGCTTCGGATCGTGGACGGCTCCTCGCGGCCGCATTTTCAATGCTAGTGCGCCACCCCAAACTTTATCAGTAGTACTACATTCAAATTGCAAATTTGCAAGCCAAATCAATGGCGAATGCCAGCATGCACATTCTATTCGGAGTGGTGTACTCTATTGTAGCCTTGCATGTTCTTTCATAAGGTTTTGGTATAAGTTGAAGTAGTAGCAAACAGTTGACATCCTTGAGTTGGTTTTTCTTTTACCATACTTTAGCATCGGGTAACACTGCTCAAACTGATTCGGAAAGAAGCACCGACACAATGCAGCATAGCTGGAAGGGACGAGACGAAGAGAGAGACTGCACACACGAGCATATTTTGATTGTGAAGCTGGAGAGGAAGCAGCTCCCTTGGGAATGCCCAACTGAAGTATAGATCTCGCGGAAACGATGCTGGGGGGAATACAAAAAAACAGGGCAAGATACTGTATATTACTAGATGCGTCAAACACAAGCAAGCAAGCACAGCAGCATTTTCACGTGCAGGACCTGCATGTATGTAGTACAGGGTCAATGCAATCTCCAGCTGGACCGAGTCAATACAGTACTACCTACCACTAGTATCTCTGTTGATTCTCCAAGTAAAAATTTAAATTGCAAGTAACGAAAAATGAATTCAAGATCTCTCCTGATTAACAGTAAAGAAAGGGGGTGAAAGAATCTGCGGTTGCTGAAAACTATGGCCGATCCGAGAACCTAGCATGGACTCTGGGGGGTGTTCGTTTCATGAGGTCTAAAATTTAGAAGGGTCTAAAAAAAGAATCTTATCATTTAAAAGTATTAAATAAAATTTAATTACAAAACTAACTGCAGAACCCCTGGTCTAATTCGCGAGACGAATCTAATGAGGGTAAGCAATCCGTGATTAGACGATGGTTACTGTAGCATTACTGTAGCAAAACATAGCTTACTTAGGCTCATTAGATTCGTCTCGTAAAGATGTACCCATCTGTAAAAAGGTTTTGTCATTAGACTTTATTTAGTACTAAATTCTCTTTATTTAGAGGTCTCTAAAATTTAGCGCTAAAAGAAACGAACAGGGCCTCTATCGAGGTGTCGCGGTGTTCGAGCATCACGTCTTCAGAAAGAAGTACAACTGAAAGTGTGCGTGCAGCCAAAGAATAGACCTTGGTACTTGGCAGCACCTGATCCGGTATTCATGGTCACGGCATTCGATTTGTTCTTCTTTTGAAATTTCTTAACTCAGTGAGATGGTTATTTACCTCACCACAAGGTGTAGTATCTTTTTTAACATCATAATTTTCTTTTTCAGGATTTATGGACACCATGCATTTCATTGAGGGAAGAAACTCTCGAAAAAGATACAGCTCCAGCCTGTTCTTCCTGGCCATGTCACATAATACGGGAAAATCAATATAGAAGGTCATAGAAGTAGGAGTTATAATAATAAAACGCAGCAACCCTACCATCATAATGCATGCAGGGGACTGTGTTTGATTTTTTGTACTAGTGCCAGAACATCTACCACTGTCAACTTTTGCCAAATTGATTACATTTATCTTCAGTTATGTTAATGATGTTAAAATGCCCCTTTTCTTGGTATCGCTGTATTTTGTTCCTAAGTCAAAATTTGGAGCCAGCGGTATACAAAGCAAGTAACAGCCCATCGAAGGGGCCATCCAGATCGCGGCCACGGAAATGTCTGGTTTGATTTCGATGTGCTTTGATCCTTGGTCACGAACCAAACAGGGCAACGCCAAATCGCCAACATGCCTTCGTTCGGTCCGTGGCTTCGCCAACCTTCTGTGTGATACTTCCCTGGTCGCGTGCCGTCGATCACAATCTCGCAGCTTGTCTCCCACATTCCGGCTGTGCCAGCGAGCCAAAGCACCAATAATACCATTTCGCAATGAATAGCTGACTGACTGACTGACGAAGGGCACAAGTCCAACTCGAACATGACTTTGAGAAGCAGGTCAGTCAGACGGGTAAACTGGCTGCCGATTTTTAGGCCACGGTTAGGTACAAACCCTAAGTTGGGCACACGAAATGCTACTGCAATTCTAGAAGTAACACGAGACGCACAAGAAAACGACCGCTGAATTCCAGAGGCGTCGTCATTGATCGGCGTCACAGGGTTACAGCTAGCGCTGTGGACTGAGACCAAGGCACCGAACACCACTCGGAGCTAGTATTTCCCGCGTCGCAGTTGAAACTTTTAACGTTCATAGTAGGCCGCAAAATTGACCTGGAAGACTGTCAAACTAATTGTTAAGCCATAGACGATCAACAATTTCAGCGAGCTGACTGTTTCTAAGAGAGTCGAAGACCGACAGGGCGGGCCATCGTGTTCCAGAGGCATCTGGTATTGCAGCACCTGTGCAGCCGCGTCAACAGTTTTACGGCCGTATAGTCTATGACCGTGGACTACTAGCTAGCATTGCAGTTACGTACGTACTGGTCAGCTGGCAGAAGCGGTGGCGGCTCCACTAATCATTTGCCCACCCCACTTCCGGTACTAACGCACAGAAAAGCAAGTACGCATTACTCACTTGCCATTCGCATGTCCATGAAGCTTCCGTCCCGTTGCTTTCGCGCCGCACGCAAGTTGCCGCTTCGATCCCAATCCCATCCCATCCGACCCGACGCGCCGCGACGTCCTCGCCGCTTTGCTCAGACAGTTTCGCTGTCAAAAGTGCAAACACCGCGGCGATGCTGCTTTTCGAAGGAAAGCCCGGTCGATCCATCCATCCGCCACGGCGCATCCGGTCGGGTTGACCGACGGGTATGATGTTGTGGATAATGTAACCACTAGCTAAGTTGCTTTTCTTGGATTTGATCGTCGGGTAAGGTCAGCTCACGCAACTCGCAGCTTGCGTGGTTGGTTCTCAACTGAATCAGCATGATCCAAAAGGCCGCTTTGTTGCACTGTGGGTTTCAAGCCTTTGGATTGTGTTTCGTTGTCCGTCCTGTTTGGGTCTTGGACCAATTGATGTGCCACAGGTCCACTTCTTCAGTTCTTTGCACATTCGAGTGGCCAAGGGCTGGAGCACCGGGCCATTCGTGCACTGGAAGGCCAAGGCTGCCTTGGTGCATCCGTCCAGATAGTGCAATGTGCCACTGTCGCAATTTAACACGTCAAAACCGATGGCTCCAGGGTTACATCGTTTAAGTGACAACTGAGTCGGCCTGGCAACGGGGATCATCCCCGCGGGGGAAAGGTCCCCATCCCCGCCCCGATAAGGTCCATCCCCGAACCAGCCCCGTCTCCGATAGCTTAACGGGGCAAAACCTTGCCCCGTCCCGTCCCCGTCGGATCCCCGATCCCCTTCGGGGCCCCGCGGGGCATGCATGCCAACGCCGCGTGCCGCCGTTTGCCGTCCCGGAGCCTCGCGCAGCCACGTCGTCCCGGAGCTGCGAGCCGCCGTCACGGAAGCCGTGTCGTGTCGTTGTGGAGGGGCGCGCCGCCGTTGTGGAAGCCGTTCGTCGTCCCAGAGCCGCGCACGGAGAGGATTTGGGCAAGTCGCTTGAGGAGAGAGGAGGCCGGGCTGGGCATGTCGCGTGACTCATGTGGAGACGTGGAGTCGGAGAGGAGAGCGAACTTTGGGCGGCGGCTGATTTTTGGGGAGAAAGAATGTTAGGGTTTTGGGGGGTAGAAGTGTGAGTGTATATAAGTATGGGCCAGTGGAGTTCGTGGGCTGTTTGGGCCTGCCGAAACTGTTGAAGTTTGCTTGAATATCCTGGCTTGGGCTCGGAATTGTTACATGGGCTGCGCTTATCGGATCCCCAATGGGTCCCCGCGGGGGGAAATCAATCCCCATCCTCGCCCCGATAGTTATCGGGGCCCCGCCCCGTTAGCCTCGCGGGGGGAAAATGCCCCCCATCCCCGCCCCGTTCGGGGCTGAGCCCCGCGGGGCCCCGTCCCCAGCGGGGAAACTGCCGGGACTACAACTGAGATAGGCTGGAGCATCGGGCCATTCGTCCACTGGAAGGCCAAGGATCAATTTCTCTTAGAGCAAGCCCATCGTGGTTGTAGCTCAGCCAACTGCGAGACAACACACGCGACAGCTCTGCCCAACGCCGCCTCCGTCGCTTGTCAAAATTTGCAGAGCATGGGAGTGATGGTGGGCCCCATGAGCAGATGAAAAACCAGGGACGCGACCGTCGCTGCTGCCAGCGACAAGCAGCCTTTTCTCTTTCCTCCACGTGTGATTTTGCTGACGTCTTTTGTCGTTACGACGGTGCGTTGGGCTTGCTCTTACTAAGTGACAACTGAGATAGGCTTGCATACAGGAACACATTACATGCGCCTACGAACCTACTGTTTCTTATCCAATTGTGAGCAGGGCACCGTGTATAAATTTTCAGAGCGTGAAGTAGCAGCAGAGTAATGTTACAACTTGCAAAAAGGCGATCCTTCTTAATTGGCACTCCATAATAGATACATACACTGCTGTCAAATATTCAATTATCATTTATATTGGCACTCCAGAATGGGTTTGTCAACACAATATACGTTTGCCAGCCACTGCAGCTCAAAGAAAGCCTCCAATCCATACCATAATGACAACGCTATGGTAAAGACCGGTAATATGATGTGTTTAACAAGCATATGAATCAAACACCAATCTATAAATATAGAATTCGGAACTACACAAAGCACATTCTCATATAATTCCTAGTGTGTTGTACAATTCCAGTCTAATACAGTGTACATAATACAGAGACAGCTAGGAACGACTTCCCAACAAATTACATGTACATTACACCACCCAAAACGCATCAATAACCTTTTCTTTTTTATAAAAAATACTGCATCAGATTCATCCTAATAACAGTATATAAAATACATGAATACCTATCCAGACCTATATATGTATATTCTATGAGAATAACTTAATCCACATTCAGCACCAAGCAATACAAACACAACACCTGGATATTCTGGCAATTTTTGTGCCATCTGACATCACAATGCCAAGTTGTCAACAACATCAAAATGCAAGTAGACTCGCGACCACTAGAACTACAACCATTATGAGCAGGCCCTTAAGGTAGATATCTGCCTGCTGCTGTTGTCCCAGTGGGGCTTGATGGTGTATGCTATGGGCGTGTCCCATATGCGCACCGTGGAACCCATGGCCATGACCAAACCCGTAGTGAAAGCCAGCAGGCTGTGCATAAGCAGCAGCATCTGGAAATCCATGGACTTGGAAGCTGAGCATAGGGAATAGGCCCCCGAAAGCAGCAGAGAACGCATAGTTGCCCCACCGTGCATTCGCCAAAGGCACCCCTGCGCCCATGAACCATGGATTCGCATTGGCGTTGGCGAAATTGTTGTTGTTGTTATTAGCATCAGCCTGAGGGGCAGGGGGAGGCCTCTGGCCAGTTGGGCGGTGAGGAATGTCAGCCTCAGGCATGTTCTTTGATCTTGGGTCAACACGGTCCTTGCCACGTCCGTACAGTGGAACAAGCTTGTCCTCTTCGACAAGGGCCTTGCATACTGGGCACTCAGGTGAGTGTGCGTGTACGTGCAGCCACCGGTAAAGGCATGGCCAGCAGAAGAGGTGACCACAAAGAGTCACTATTGGCTCTTGAGGCAGCTCAAAGCATATGTTGCACTCGAAGCTTCCCCCAGCTGCATCTCCACTGCTGCCGGCGCTTGTTGATTCACCAACATTGGCTGACATCTTGTTGGTTGTCAGATTGAACAAAGCTGTAATTGCCAAAGATAATACAATCACTGACAAGATATAACCATGTCAAAATGACCAAAAATACTGATATTAGCCAACACGCAGGAAATTGTACAACTAGTCAACTACAAAAGACATCCTGTTTATCAAGGCAGCACAATAGAAGGAACCAAAAGGGTGCATTTTTGGGAGAAGGATAAAATTCTCATGATGTCAAATCGAGCCCTACACTGACAAGTATAGCACCACAATGGCTAAATTAGTCCGAGTAAGGACTCAACATCATGATCAGAACTCCCCCAAAATCCTAATAATATTTCAGACAATGCTCCTAAATATACCTGACGATTAACAACGAAATCTCAACCCAATCAGGCATTACCCTTTTGTCCGCACAAACAAGTCATGTAAAGCATAATTACTCAGAAAAGCCTGTTAATCATTCAAAGAGGGGTAAAATCTGACTGTCACTAGTAGATTGGTTGGAAGCTTCACATAACTCTGGAATAACGGTTGGCAAAAGCTAGTAATTAGTCATTCAACGAGGAGTAATTAGTCTATGACAAGATTTGTTCTTTTTAAACTAGTCTGTGACGAGATTGGAGCAGAAGCAAATCGAATTCTATCGCAACATGCCACAAATTAGGGACAGATTCCAGAATTAAATCCCAATTCCTTCCGACCGATCTCACTAAAGCGCGCCATGGATCAAACCAACAACCAAATCACACCCCAGGGTCAACCCGGCGCCCACTGAATCGCCAAGAACCCCCACCCCCCAAATCCAGCACCCAACAAAACCTAGCGCAAAATCCACCGGTCGAGTGGTGACAACGAACCCCACGGCCACGCACCAGCATCACGCATCCTAGGCCCTAAATCGCTACGGAATTCGAAGCGGAATCCGAGGAGGGGCAGCCATCATTACCTGCGTGCGGGCGGTCGAGGCGAGGGGCGGAGCCGCGAGCGCGGAGACGGAGGGAGGGAGGGAGGAGGCGTCGACGCGACGCGGAAATATTCGATTCGACGGCGCGGCGACCGACGGGACGGACGGACAACAAGGCGATGGTCGCTGATGACCTGGACCCCGCGGGTACTAGTAGGAAATTACGCGAGGCCGTGGGCCCCACCGGAAGATTCTAGATTCCGGACAGTTGCGCGGCGGGTTACGCTGCTGATTTCGTGGTAGGTACGTTTCCTGTGAAGGGACACGGAAACGGCTTTAGCAACTGATGCAACTGCAGGGCACATATTAGCGCTGCAAGCGCCGCGCCGCGCGCCGCATCAGCCGAAGCGGGCTGATGCGGCGGCCCGCATCCCGCCGCTTGCTGTTGGCGGGCTGCCGCATCCCGCCGCAAGCCGCGCCGCATCTCTCGCATCAGGAGTTCGCTTCGTCTGCTGGCGTTGAGTTTCTGTATTCATCCGCGCGACGAGACGTCTACTGTTACTGCTGGCGTTTTTTTAGCATAAACGTTCAGTTATCATTAGCATCCTCATCTTGAATGCAAAAACGACGTCCCAGCTATTTGCTTCACGTTGAGTAGAGTGCTAAACGCCTGCAGACACTAATGGATACTATCAAGACCTACGTAACTTCTGTAGTTCTGATTTTTGAACATTTTAACAGAAGCAACATTGATACATATACGAGCTGGTTATCACATATACAAACTAGAGACCCATATACCAAGTAATAGTTGATGATGAGTATGTGATGTGAGCTACTCGTTCAGCTTGAATATTTGAAATGATAAGGAAATACGAAGGGAACAGGACAGGACGTCATTCAATTGATTTTCTGATTACCCAAAAACAAAAATGAGGAGAAATCATCTGCACCGTTTACAACATCAGGACAGCCGCTCAATACAGTATGTGTATATATATAAGTTAACATTTGAATTCAATCCCTGAATACAACACATGAAACAGGCCAATGAAATATTTTTGACATTATTTCTGTTACAATGTAACTTTTGAGCTACTGCTGCATCTTGAAATCGTCACAAGAACTCATCTTCCAGCAGCCTTGATCTTAGAAGCCCCCACCTACAAAATATTATCAAATATTCAGAAAAAAGATGTAAATGTTTAAGGGGTAGAATATCAGTGCAAATTCAGAGGATATTAGTCAGGAATGCAGAATATTCAGTTAAGCAAAGCAGGCCAGTTGCCAACTTTGAACATTCAGAAATTCAGTGGAGAGCACAATGGCAGTTCCTCTGAAGTTTAGCTCTGTCATGCCCCGTCAAGCAAAGAGTAATCTAGATGAGCTGCCAACTAAATGCGGCAACAACCTATTGGTCAGACGTAAATCAAAGATGATCCATCATCACAGTGTTTCTACATCTTCGTCAGCATCGGCTAGAAGGCAAAGGCCAAAGGCTAGTATGTTCAGTAGAAAGAAAAGAAGAAAATAAAGAGATCAACAAGGTTGGGTGGTGACTAAGTGCAGCCAAGACATGCTCAATTCGTCCTGCAGTGATCAAGACACTATAGTCACAACTTTTTGCTCGTGTGTTTGCAATATAAATACTATGTACTGATTGCAAAAAAAATATATCAATACTATAGTAAATAGATGAAGTAGTCCTGCCAAATAAACATTCCTGCCGCCGGTTTCTCTTCAGACTTAGAACAGTTTTCTTGATGCACTAGCAACCATGGGTGGCTGTACCTACAGCTCACGACTCACGAGTGTCTCAGCACACAACAAACTGAGCAGTGTTTGTCCAACACTTAGGTTAATTTAACCCCCCAGTACACTACTAGCATACAAAGCACTTGATGCACCTTGGCCTTCACATAAGAAAACAAAGATTCGAGGGTGCTGGAGGACATGAGCTAGGAAATGGGGCGGCCACACTGCCAGCGCACATGAGCTGTGTGACTAGAGTTCTTGCAGCGACAGCAAAGATTCGGCTACCATGCAATCATATCAGACTAGCATGCAAGTTCCTTCTAAGCATTTCTACGAACACAAGACGGACACCAAGAAGATGGATTGTTCCAGCAATGACCAAGATGATACCTTGACAGAAGGATAGCTCGAGGGTGCTGGAGGACTCGGTTTCGGGGCAGGGGGGCGCGGCGTCGACACGGGAGGGCCTGGCGTAGGAGGCCGGCCGCGCAGCCGCGGATGGCCGCCGTCGTCGAGGCTCTCGAGGACATGGCCGTCACCGTCCGGCTCTGGCCAGCCGTCGCGTACCGGAACGCCATCTCCGCCAAGATCCACACCGACGTCAAGGGCGGCGCCGGCGCCGGGCTGGGATTGCGGCGGAGGATGTGTCGACGACGGGGTGGTGCTGGATGCCGGCGTCGGCTTCAGCTTGCTTATCTTGGACGGCTGCTCGACGCGGGCGAGCTGATGCACCGGCCCCATCTCCCTCCTCCGCCGGCTTCAGCTCCTGCCCGCCTCCTCCTCGTCCCTTCGTCCCCCGCCACAGCCACTGTCGCCGCGAGCTGTTGCGGGTTGCGGCGCCGCCAGACCCGCAAGCCGCGCCGCTTCAGCCCGCATCGATGAAGCGGGTGCTTAAGCGGGCCGTGTTGCGGGTTGCGGCGCGGGCTGGCCCAGCGGCGTTGCGGCGCGACCTGCCCCGCTTGCAGCGCTAGCACATATGACAGGCAGGCAGGGAAGCTTCTTGGTGCCAGTGGCAAAGCTAGCTTACAACTTTACGGTGGTGCCAGCATAGGATTTATGCTTAGATTTCTTGCAATTAGATGGTCATAATAAAAATTTTAGTGCTAATTTGTTCTGCTTACCCTGATGCCGGATTGCCGGTGCCCCAGGGTAGCATAACGTGGCTTCGCCACTGCTGGTGCTATTCGGGTCAAATGTTACCGTTTCTTTCAGTATTCGCAAGGAAAAAGTAGAAAGTGATGGATGCTCGGAGTTAATTATATGGCTACGTTTTTAGAAGACACAATAATTATTGCTTTCTCTAGTCATTTTCATCGATGCTTCTGTAGAGAAGTTAAACCAGTTTAGGCGTTGTTGGCTTGCATCCAATTTTCATGTGTCAAGTTGAAACAAAACTCCTAGCTAGATAGGTGCTGCTGGACATTGACAAATTGCTTGAGCAGCTACGCGACGCGTCGGAAGTTCACGTTTATTATATGGATGCCTAAATGCAGCACCGAGCCAGATACTCCTCTGCTTTAGGCAGCCTGCCGGCCTCATGGTTACAGCAAGAAACTCGTCGGCTGTGGTCTGACCGTGTAAATATCCCATCAAAACAAGCTATTAGTATAGTTGTAGTATTATACAGTATATGTAAAACGGCATCAGAAATAAGGTAGAATTTATGAAGAAATTAACTAGAGCATGTCAACATGTGAGGGTAAGCATTCATATTGGCTGTGTTACCGAAGACCTAACACCAGCACTAACGAAAAAGCTGTTCTAAGGAATGGAATAAGGAATAAGCCAGTTCGTTTGTTAGGGATTTATTCTTCGTTTTTTGAAATAGCCCAAGTTACCCATTGCATATTGGCACTTATCGAGTATAGAATAGATCTGCTTCTCTTTCTTCATCATTCAAGGGGTCAAGTCTACTTACTTTTTTTTTTTCTTTCCAATTTAATCCAGGGAGATCTTTATAATCTGATTCCTCCAACAAAAAGGATTTGAAGCCCTCCTTTTTATTTTTGTTGGACGACCCGCCCCCCTCATAAGTAATGGGTGGCATAGCCCGAGAGAGGTGTGCTTATCAGAAACTCTAGGGGTAGTCGAGCAAGCACCAAGAACCTTCCTTTTCTAGCCGAAGAAAACTATCATAATGCTGTGTTATCCGGTTGAGGAAAGGTTGAAACCATTTTAGAGCTAGGCGGGGTCTCTCAGATGCAGACTAACCCATTTCGACGTGAAGCATCGGCTTGTGCTCTTTGATCTAGATTCCCTCTTTTCTTCTGCACCTTCTCTTCTTCCCAATTCCAGGAAGCCTTCTCGTAAAAAAAAGCTCCTCGTTTCTCGAATGGAAAAAAAGTATCTTCTTTCTGGGAACATGCTAAACCAGAAATTCTTATGTTCGTGTCTCAGTCTCAGTGTGGCTGATTATCCTAAAAGACCAGCTAAAAGCTCGAATAGAAAAATAGAATCAGACTCAAGTTCCGAAGTAATTACACATATAGAAATTCAAAAAGAAATCGAAATTTTTTGGATTTAAGAAAAAAAAGAATTCTAGCAATTTTCATTTTCCATTTATTTAGTTTGTTTTTCTTAATGAAATTGAAATTGTTATAGTAGTCTTAGATTTTGCATTTTGATGAGCCTCGTTTTGAGGAATTCATGGAATAATGAATTAAGGAAGAAAAAAGAACAAGAACAAGGATACATAACATAAAAAAAAAATCACTTTTTCCTGTCGCGTAAAAAAAAAAGGCTTTACGCGAGAGCAATAGAGGTTGGGATACATCTATCTCTTCTGAGCAACCTCTTTCTTTTGGATTCTTAAGACCACCCTTGCCCCCGGCTCAGCCCACGACTCCCTTCCCTTCACATAGCTTAGGTGACTCCCTTCCCCCCTTTTTCCCAGAATGAATTCGCCCGACACGACGAATCCTGCCCTCCTGTCTTTCTTTCTCATTGAGTAAGTAGAATGGAATTAAGTAGATGTACGAAAGACGAGAGAAGAACCGGGGGACAGGAGACACCAACCGAGTTGAAAGAGGATTGAAACATGCCACAAGAAAAGCCCTTATTCGGATTGGAACCGATGACTTAAGCCCCTAGATGGGGCCTCGCTAACTAGCTAATCACACGCGAGCCCATTTCTTCTCATTAGCTTTGACTCTTCCTAGTGCCCGGGCTTTGGATTGTCAAGTAGTTGCAATCGTCTCAAGTTGGTGTCTCCTATTAACAGCTTTCAAGGTCTCGTCGCTTCGGTGAATCACTTACACATTTGCCTAATTTCTTTAAGAAAATTATATACGTGGCTAACAATGGGAGGTGAATTGTTAGTAATTTCAGTAGCAGTAATTTCGAGAAATGCTTGTAGCGGGAGTTTCAGAAGGTGTTTACCTTTTGGTGGTCAAACTAAGGGCCTGTTTGTTTGGGCTGGAGCTTTTGAGTTTTTAGAAAAGTTGGCTGTTTGAGTAGCTGAAAAATTGTCTGTTAGATTTATAATGTTGGCTTTTGTAATATATATTAAGCTTTTCAGCATGCCAAAAGTCAGAAAAGCACCTCTCAGCAAACTTTTCAGCTTTTAGTTCATTTCATTAGAAGTTAGCTTTTCAGCACTCCAAAAGCCAGATCAGAAGTTTGCTGTTTGTTTCAGCTTTTCAGCTAGAAAAGCCAGCTGAAAAGCTGAAACAAACAGGGCCTAAGCCTGAATGGTTTATGGAGACTTCCATTGTGACACAGTAGGTCTGAGATTAATTCTGAGTTAATTCTGAGTTCCAGGACCTGTTTTGTTTCTCCACTTTTGACTGTCTCATGAACTGCAAAGTTGGAAAGAAACTTGTTAGAAGATTGACATCACTATCTGCAATCACTTTGGTAAGGAAAAAAAAAGGCCAATCACTGATGATTTCTGAGACCCTCTGTTACGTACTCTAGGCTAAACAATAAAACCGTAAGAACACAAAACAAAGAAGGTTTAAGTTTCTTCTTCTGAAGCTAGAAATTGGAAGATACACTAACCGAGATGAATTCCTGACGCCTCACATTTCCATGTTAACCATTATAAACCTATGGGGCACAAACAATGAAACCACTCCGTGATAAAAGCTGCATACTGTTAGTTGAGTAGATAACTACGTACATGTTTATCTGTTTATATCCTAACAAATTCGGTTGTAATCTGTAATCCGGTTGTATCCGGCACCTCTATATAATGAAGTCCCTGCAGCACCGTAAGGGCTGCGTGAGCCAAAACCATTTACCGTGATCTCAACTGACATGGTAACAGAGCCTCTTTGATTCTTTTTCCGCGTTTCCGCTTCATCTTCGTCGTCGCCATGGCGTCGAGCTCCTCCACCTTCCCCTCACAAACCACCTATGGCCAATTCGTCACCATCAAGCTCACCCGGGAGAATTTTCTCCTTTGGCAGGCTCAGATTCTGCCATACCTCCGTAGCCAGCAACTTATCGGCTATGCCCGTCCAAAACGGTGATCAAGGGAACAGGCGACAAAGCCACCGAAGAGCCCAATCCAGCCTATGATCAGTGGCTGCTGCAGGATCAATTTCTCCTCAGCGCTCTTCTGTCGTCGCTATCTCCAGAAGTTCTTGGCCAGTGTCTGTTCCTCAAAACATCACGCGAAGTGTGGGACAAACTCACTGGTCTCTACTCCGCCCAATCCAGGGCCAGGGCCATGCAGATGCGTATGCGTCTGGCCACTTTGAAGAAGAATGAGATGACTCCGACCGAGTACTACATCTGCATCAAGCACTACGCCGACACTCTCGCGGCGGCTGGTGCGCCGCTCAAAGATGATGAACTCGTGGCATATCTGCTCACGGGTCTGGGTGAGGAGTATGATCCGTTGGTGACCTCGGTTACCACTCGGGTTGATCCCATGACGCTGCATGAAGCCTACAATCACCTTCTCGACTTTGAGTCGCGTCTTGCATCGCGTAATGGCTACCTTCGATCCGAGGGTGGATCTTCTGCAAACTACGCTGCTCGTGGTGGTCGTGGTCCCGGTGCTGGCCGCAATGGTGCTCGCGGCCGTGCTGGCGGCCGCACTGGTGGTCGCAAACCACCTCAAGGCAACAACAACAACGGCGCTCGTGACACTCGTCCACGGTGCCAAATCTGTGACAAACCTGGCCATCAGGCCACACAGTGCTGGTACCGTTATGATGAGGATTACCAGAAGGACGACAAGCGCTTGGCGGCGTTCGCGGCGAACCCATCCTACTCGGTCGACGCCAACTGGTACTCCGACACAGGTGCGACGGATCATATCACAAATGATCTAGAACGCCTCGCTGTTCGTGAGAAATACCAGGGCAAGGATTAGATCCAAACTGCAGGTGGTTCAGGTATGTCCATCACCCATGTTGCTCATTCTCAAATTCAAACCCCTTTTCGAGCTTTGCATCTACAAAATATTCTTCATGCGACACAAGCATCCAAACATCTTCTTTCAGTTCATAGGTTTACCAAAGATAATTCTGTTTTCTTTGAGTTTCACCCTCATCATTTTGTTGTTAAGGACACGGCCACGAGGATCCCCCTGCTTCGCGGTAGATGTCAAGGCGGTCTTTACCCAATAAACCTCAATAATGCTACCGTGTCGAGAGAGGCACTGCTGGCGGTGCGACCGTCGGCAGAGACATGGCATCATCGCCTTGGGCACCCGGGCGCTTCCATTCTTCAGCGAGTGCTTAGTCAAAATAATTTAGTTTCTTCTGTTAAGATTGCGCATGTTTGCAATGCTTGTCAAATGGCCAAGAGCCATCAGCTTCCTTTTCATGATTCAATGAATAAAACTGCCTCTCCGTTAGAACTTGTGCATACTGATGTGTGGGGGCCTGCCATACGCTCCTCTAGTGGTTACCACTACTACGTGAGCTTTGTTGATGATTACACACGATTCACGTGGATTTATCTCATTAAGCACAAATCTGATGTTTATCGCATCTTCACTGAGTTTCAGACGCATGTTGAACGCCTTCTCAACAAGAAAATCTTATGTGTGCAAAGTGATTGGGGTGGGGAATATCAACGCCTCAACAAGCTGCTAAAATCCTTAGGCATTCAGCATCGTGTGTCCTGCCCACATACGCATCAGCAAAACGGGGTTGTTGAGCGTAAACATCGACACATTGTCGAAGTTGGTTTAGCACTTCTTGCGCACAGTTCAGTTCCAATTCGTTTTTGGGATGAGGCCTTTATCACGGCCTGTTTTCTTATTAATCGCCTGCCAAGCAAGTCTATTAATCTTGCCACCCCGTTTTCTAAACTTCTTGGCAAAGAACTAGATTATCATGACCTAAAGGCTTTTGGTAGTGCCTGCTGGCCGAATCTGCGACCCTACAATGCTACTAAACTCTCCTATCGCTCCCTTAAGTGCGTCTTCCTTGGGTACAGTAGCATGCACAAAGGCTACAAGTGTTTTCATGTACCAACTAGCCGTGTCTACATTTCACGAGATGTCATTTTTTGATGACCTTGATTTTCCCTACTCTGTGTCTCCTACTACAACACCGGCGCCACAACTTTCTGAACACGTCCTTCTTCCAACGTTGCTACCTCAGTCTCATTTTTCTGACCAACAGGCTGATCGGATTATACCTAACCCCTTGTCTAATGGTGATGATTCTGCTTCTGTTAGTGTGCCTTCCTCTACACAGGTTATACTGGAACCGGAGGCCCCTTTATCTGCTCATGAGAATCTGCAGTTGGATCCATCAGCAGCTGCACCTGACGGCGACGCTGAGCCTGTGCCGGATCAGCTACAGGACCTGCCACCGCAGCAACAGCCTGAACCAGTTCAGGATTTTGCACCTGCTCCGGATCCTGCTCCTGTGTCCGGCCGTCCGCGCACCAGACTACAAAACAACATCATCAAGATCAAGGATTTTGGGGCAGATATCATCCGTTATGATCCGAGCAAAAAGGGTTTCATTGCTCAAGTGACAGAAGTGGCAGAATCTGACACTGAACCTACTTCTCATGCTGATGCGCAAAGATCTCCGCACTGGCAGCGTGGGATGCAAGAGGAATATGATGCATTGATGAAGAATGGGACGTGGCAGCTTGTTCCTCCACAGCCTGGAAGCAACCTTGTTGATTGCAAATGGGTTTTCAAGAACAAGAAGCATTCTGACGGCACTGTTGAACGCTACAAAGCACGGCTGGTAGCTAAGGGGTTTCGTCAGCGCTATGGTCTGGATTATGCAGAGACGTTTAGTCCAGTGATTAAACCTACTACTGTGCGTCTTGTTCTGTCCATTGCTGTTGCCCAAGGTTGGAGTATACGGGCCAGGCAGATGTCAAAAATGCATTTCTGAATGGTGTTCTTCAGGAGACTGTCTTTATGAAGCAGCCGCCTGGCTATGTCAGTCATGATCATCCGGGTTTTGTCTGCAAATTGAACAAGGCCATCTATGGTCTGAAACAGGCGCCGAGGGCGTGGTTTTCTCAACTCAGCTCCAAGTTATGTGCTCTGCAGTTTGTGCCATCCAAAACTGACACTTCACTATTCATCTTCAGAAGCAAGAATCTGACAATGTATGTTCTTGCCTATGTTGATGATCTTATTATTGTCAGCTCGTCATCTGCTGCAACGGATTGTATTCTGCAGAAATTAGACAAGGAGTTCTCTATCAAAGATCTCGGATCATTGCATTACTTCTTGGGCATTGAAGTTACTCGATCTCCTGATGGCCTGGTTCTGTCACAGAAAAAGTACATTACTGAACTTCTTCAGAAAACTATCATGGCTCAATGTCGACCAGTTTCTACTCCCATGTCTAGTTCTGAGAAGCTTGTTCGGTGGTCTGGTGCTCCATTGGAGGGTGATCATATCACACTGTATCGAAGTGTGGTAGGTGCTTTACAATATCTGATGATGACACGGCCTGACATTTCGTTTGCTGTCAACAAAGTCTGTCAATATATGCAAGCACCGACAGAGGATCATTGGACAGCTGTCAAAAGAATTTTACGCTATCTGAAGTTCACTGTCAATGATGGGCTGCAGCTCTCTCGATCGTCCTCTATTCAGTTAAGTGCCTACTCGGACTCTGACTGGGCTGGCTGCTCCGATGATCGCCGTTCTACCGGTGGATTTCTTGTTTTCTTTGGTCCCAACTTGATTTCCTGGAGTTCTAGGAAACAGGTCACCGTGTCTCGCTCGAGCACTGAATCAGAATACAAGGCTCTTGCAAATGCGATAGCTGAATTGATTTGGTTACAGTCCATCCTTGGTGAATTGGGGCTACATGCACGACGACCGCCGGTTCTCTGGTGCGACAACCTGGGTGCTACCTATTTGTCTGCAAATCCTCGGTTTCACGGCCGCACAAAGCATATTGAAGTTGATTTTCATTTCGTTCGAGAACGGGTGGCAAGTAAAGCTCTGCGAATTCAGTTCTTGTCTTCTAAAGATCCGCTTGCCGATGGACTGACCAAGCCGCTTTCTGCCAGATTATTCAGAAACTTCACCTACAATCTCCACTTGGCTTCACCGACGTCGTGATTGAGGGGGGTGTTAGTTGAGTAGATAACTACGTACATGTTTATCTGTTTATATCCTAACCAATTCGGTTGTAATCTGTAATCCGGTTGTATCCGGCACCTCTATATAATGAAGTCCCTGCAGCACCGTAAGGGCTGCGTGAGCCAAAACCATTTACCGTGATCTCAACTGACACATACATTGTCAGCCTCAATACCAATGTTCTGCCTCTTATTTATCTATATATCCTCCATGCAACCAATTCTATTCTCTCCCTTTTAAATGGCCTACTGGTCAAATGATAATGAATGGAAATAACAATATATATCTTCAGCATCAATGTCTTGATTTTCTTTTTTTCTTCGCAAAGGTGAGTTATTATTATGGTACTGGCAAGAAATAATTGCTACCAAGTATTCATTACTTTGGGGGTGTTCGTTTTATGGGGTCTAAATTTTAGAGGGGTCACATCAAGAAGAATTTTGTTATTTAAAAGTATTAAATAAAGTTTAATCACAAAACTAACTGCAGAACCCTTGGTCTAATTCGCGAGACGAATCTAATGAAGGTAATTAAGCCGTGATTAGATGATGGTTACTGTAGCAAAACATAGATTAATTAGGCTCATTAGATTCATCTCGAAATGAGCATTCATCTGTCAAAAAGGTTTTGTCATTAAATTTTATTTAATGCTCCTAAATGACAAGATTATTTTTGATGTGACGGGTCTAAATTTTAGAGGGGAGGAAACAAACGCCCCCTTTTTCTTTATCACTCCTCCTGTTCAAAAATTGTAATTCTGAGTTTGGTCAAAGTCAAATATTCTCATATGTGACCAATGATTTCGATGAATTTGTGTAGGTTAACAACTTAAGAGTAATGTTTTTAGACTCAACATGAGAAACACTTTTATTATATATAATTTTCATTTTGTTGATAGGCGTGTTTGACTCTGACTAGGCCTGGTAATTCTGTTAGTGCCGTTAATACAATTTGGTTATTTCGGCCTCAAGAAAATTTGTTTTAGTAAAGTTTAAAACCAAATTTGATAATAAAACCTAATTAACCGATTTTTTTTGGCTCGTTTGAAAAACAAGCCTCTTGCTTAATTTTTTGATATTAAGTAAAAGCAATACAAATATGCTGATAGTATATCAAAATAAGTCCTAAATACTAATATATGCAAATTTGAGTGATAAAAAAAGCTCTGTTACATCAATCCTTCTTGAAAATAATAGACACTTAAGTACTTAGCCATATGATAAATAATTTCAAAAGTAGAATGTAGAGAAGTTCGGTTTATTCGGTTAGATAATTTTTGTTAATCTAAGTAGTCAATTAGATAAACCGAAATATATTTCAGTTAACCATATAATACCAATATTGGTTAAATTGGTTCAGTTTTTATGTTCGGATTTTGGATTAATTCTTTGCCTACCTCTAACGCTGTCCAAATCAGAACTACAATGATTCTGAAATAGAGGAAGTACTTATTGGGCCCTAGAACTGAATAATTGCACCAAATGCAAAAAAAAAAAAAAAAAAAAAAAAAAAAAAAAAAACATTTTCTTGTCTAAGGTATTCAAAGCCACGTAAATGACTCTGAATGATTCCATAAATGTACTAGTAGGTCTGAATTCTGTAAACGGATAACCCTTAATTGCCAAGTCAAATAAGAGTAGTATATCCTTGAAGAACTGAGTTCTGCTGTGGTTTCCAGCTTGCTTATAAAGTTACAGTAGCTGCTCTGTTGATCAATCTTTAACATTTTTTTTTGTGCGAAGATGATCAATCTTTAACATGCTCAAGAGAGAGGTGACATTTCACTTCACAATGGACTAGGAGCTGGTTCTCTATTATTAACTTTAGCAACATAAGCAACTGTACTAACGGTCAAAATTGTGTCATGAGAGTTTCTTTTGCATTAGTAATGAAAGGATAGAATCTTGTAGATAGTTTTGCAGTCCATGAATTATCTGAAGCCATTTTTTTTTTGGAGACTAATCTGAAGCCAGTTTCTGCTTGTTCCGTCTGTTGCACTTTTGAGACCATGGTTTATTCAACATTCCTTAACGCGCTGTAAGATCTTGGCCGAGGACCCGGCCATGCATCTCTTTCTGCTCTTGGTGTCCATTTTTTAAAACAATGTGTTCATGCTCTTTCAAGTATCTACAATATCTGCACTCACTCCTTACTACATGGACCATCTCGATCAACCCCTAGCATATATATACTGAGGTGTAAATTTCCATTAGCTCAATTTCAGGCTTGTCTTTCATGACATGGAAGTTATTCTCTTTAATTTTTGACTAACCGGCATGAGCATGGAAAGTTATTCATCCCAGATGCTTCCCATTTCCATTGGTTCTTGCACACTAGCTATATGCACCACTTGGGCTACGAAAAGCCAAGAGTGGAGCGCCCGATGGCGGCGGTTATACTACTACTGCATGCTATTGAGAGCTGCATCACCTAACATATACGGGACTTCAGTATAGGACTTCTTCACGGATGAGAACAGCGAAGCCAAAGAAACAGTCCTTAATAAACTCTTATTTTTTGCAAGGGGTTCGTTAGTAAATTTCTGAAATTTTGCTTAATCTTTTCCATGTAATTCAGATGAATTATAGAGCATATGCATATTGGTATTATAATGATACTAAATATTTCTTAAAGGTGCACTAAAAAAAAAAGTTGTAAGCTAAAAACTGAATAGATAATCCAGTAGAACCTATGTGTTTTGTTCTGGTTATGCCTGACTGGAGAGATGTGTTGCTTTGTTTCCTTAGTTGAACACACTGAATAAAAGGAATTCCTTGTGCGAATGTGTCCGACCTCTAAAAATTCTTATTGCCTTCCATTCCCATCTTTGAAGTTTGGATATCACATACTTTGTGGAGAAATGCACACAAGAAAGATCAATCAAGGAGAGATTTAGCATCTGAAAACAAAATGGAGAAAATTAGTGAAAATCAACTTGTACTAGAGATCATGACAGCTAGACTGGCGACCTCACAAATCTCAAGTCATTCACCAGTCTAGATGTAATCCTTTCAAAGTTTCAGACTTTGTTTCATGTTCCTAACAGCCAGTGGCGGAGCTTGCGTCAATTGCCAGGGGGGGCCGGCTTCACTAATTAAGCAAAAACTTTAGCAAACAGTAGCTAATTCACTGTTGATTAAGTGTAAATTTAAGCTAAGTAGGGGGGGGGGGGGGGGGGGGGGCATGGCCCTCTTTGGCCTCAACTAAGATCCACCCCTGCTAACAGCAATATCTAAAACAAGGCCCTCACAGTACTTGCGAACATCAACAGCGAAATCAAGGCACCGCACACAGTTCTGATTGCCCTTTCTGTCCAGCAACGCCTGAAAGCATAGACCACTTGTTTGCCGCCTACCCTACTATTCGCGCCTTCTGGGATCAACTTCTCCCTCAGGGTGCGACCATCGTAGGATGGAAGAACTCGGGGCGTGTTCGGCGCACGGGGGTCTAAATTTTAGAGGGGTCTAAACTCTAGATAAGCTATATTAAATAAAGTTTAATTACAAAACTAACTACAGAACCTGGTCTAATTCGCGAGACGAATCTAATAAGGGTAATTAAGCTATGATTAGATGGTGGTCACTGCAGCATTACTGTAGCATGACTATAGCAAAACATAGATTAATTACGCTCATTAGATTCGTCTCGTAAAGATGTACCCATCTGTAAAAAGGTTTTGTCATTAAATTTTATTTAGTACTTGGTTTTCTTTATTTAGAACCCTCTAAAATTTAGTGCTAAAAGCATCGAACGCGCCCGGTCTTCCACGCCTTTGAGACATGGCCCCCCTCTGTTTAGCAACACAACTCTTCTCCTGCTCATGTGGATTGCATGATGAGCGACCACCTCCGGCTCTGGCTTTCTCCAGCTCCACGCTCTGCTCCTCTAGCATAGTTGAAAGGGGCTATCTTCGTGCAGTCTGATCGCTAAACTTCTCGTCTGGCCAGCAGGATCGTCACCGCCTGAGGGTTTGTCACTCCGGCAATGGCACGATAGCCTTCGCCAGTCCGCCCTGGTTTCACTATTGCGGAGGGAATGGCTTGTCCGTGGGTACTCCGGTCCTCATACTGGTGCCCATATGCAGTATGACCTAGGATCTTCCACACAAAGGTCCATTCAGTTCCATGGCACGGTAAAGATCCAAGCTCTGCTAGGAAAAGAGAGATTATATTCCGTTTCATATACTCCTTTCAGTAGTGAAAGAACAAAGAATGAATTGCATGGTGTAGAAGTTACTGACCAAAACGAATTCCTGTTGCCTGCCATTCCAATCTTGAACCCTGCACACCTCATGCATAGGGGGGGAAAAGGAAGTTCAAATCAATATTGAAGCATTCCATAACAAAGGGAGTGAAGCACTACTGGTACTAAATAGCTCACTGAAATTCTTCTATTAGTCCATATACCATGTTGGCTTTACCTTCGGTCAATCCTCATGTTCAATACGGGTTCACTATTTAATTTCTTTTGTTCTTTGGAAGGGGGACATGTATGCGATATACAGCCACACAGCCTCTCGCATTATATCATGTCAACTAGGTTGGCCTTTTGGGAGAAGCTCTAGTAGTTGACGCTATGCAATGGAATAAATGATGAGGTGGACACACAATATCTTCAAAAATGCAGTAATAAGTCAGCAATAGATCTATTATATATATATTTGACGACGAAAAGAAGCCACCACGTTCGCTCTAAAATGCTAGAAATTCCCACATTAATCGGAGAAAATAAGAAGAGAAAATTATCCATCACTGCCATTATAAAACAATTAGTCACATAACCCCCTAAAAATATTTATAAAATATCTTAATTCGGAATAATAAAAAATAGCCTAAAATACCATGCCATTATGAGTCAAAAAATAGCTAAATTCGGAATAATAAAAAATAACCAAAATTACCCTTCACACCTATTTCTAAATTACTCTCCATGCCATTATAAGTAAAAAAATAAATTCAGATTATAAAAAATAGTTTCAAATATCCCTAATTCTTATTTTTAATTTACCCACCATACCATTATGAGCCCAAAAATAGCTAAATTTTGTAATAACACAATATCCAATATACACTTAATTCCAATTTCTAAATATACCATGATATGTCTAGCTAGCAAGGCATATTTTCATATTTTTAGCATGACACGTTTTTCAAAAGATTTTTTTGTAGCATGGCACATTCTTTTTCCTATCATGACATTTTTATTAGATAAGACACAATCCAAGATAAATGATGACTCATCTCACACTCAAATTGAGGGACGGTGAGAAAATATCCAATCTATTTTTTACTATTTTATAAATATAGAGTATAAAATAAATAATATAATAAAATGTTAAACTTTTACAATAATATATAACTATTTTAAATAGTTTAGTAAGTCTAGCCCGCCGCGCAAAATGCGCGGGCAGCCATACTAGTTATGAGATATGTTACATCGTACTCTTTCTGTATTACTTTTTAGTATCTTTTTTATCTCTATTATCTATACGATCTGGTTGACGGCGGCGTGGCGATCGGAGGTGATCGAACAGAGGCGGATTGACAAATAGAAAAGAGGCCGCAGAGGCAAGGCTGCGGCGGTGATCTTGCCGAGGTGGTCATCTCGACGTTGGAAGATGGGGGCGGCTGCGGCAGCGAGGAGAAGTTGCGCCCGTGTACGGTGAGTGAATGAGAATTCAATTTCGGTATCTTAGGCCAGGGGCGTCCGTGTATGGTGAGTCATGCGGCAGAATGCAGCCTAGTACCAGGTTCATCGCCTGCTTCATTTTCCCTGATCATGTATGATGTCTTCCGAAAATCCGACCTTCGGCAAAGCTGCCTTGCGTTGTGCATTGCCGTATAGGAACTGCAGTATAGCCGTATAGGTCTAGCCATTCCAAGCGCCCAATTCAGACCATGGTTCGCAATTAATCTGTGTCTATACACTTTTTACTTTACTGTTACCAAAAGATTATTGAACGGCTGATTAGTGAACAAAATCCAACAGTTGATGTTTAGACTCACGATGAATAGATCACAGATAAGCAGAAATCACTAACTAGTAGAAATCAGAAGCAACCATTTTTAATTTTCTCATGGTAGAACAGACCGATTTTTAATCTGTTGTTAGAGTTACAGTTTGTGTACAACTCTCCAGTTTTTTGCCTGTAAAGTTCGTGCTGGCAGATGACATGCAACAAGACACCGAAAGCAGCAAAAAGGATTCTGGGGGTTATGTGCAAAAAAACACTCTTCCTACTGGCGCCAAAGCTCTAGCATGCAGAGATTTTCAGGTAGGCACGCCATGTTGGCGACCGAAACGGGTTCAGAACCCATTAGGACATGTAATCAGACCCAAAACAAGTTTAGTGACTATAAGTAGGAAATTTAGGAGTACGGGGACTAAAGTGGCACACCCGGACAAATATAGGTACCGGGTGTGCACTTCACTCATATTTTTATGTCAGGAAAATTTGTATCCAATGGTTCATCATTTTCTTTTTGTGACATGCGATTTCTATTGTTTGAACTTAGTAATAGGACTAAAGGGCGCATGGATTAAGTGCCACATGCCACTTGGTTAATACTTTTCATGTAATTTGTCTGAATCATGGAGCATATGCATATTGGTATGCATAATGATTTAATAAATACTTTTGAAACCTTAGAACTAAATAGATCATCCAGTAGAATTCCTTGCGTTATGTTCCGGCTGTGCCTGAACAAGGAACATTTGCTTCCGATATTGCTTGGTACAGTCGACCAAACTGAGGAATAGGAATTCCTTGCGCAAATGTGTCTGACCTTGAGGCATTCTAACTTCCTTCAGTTCCTATTTTTGAAGTTTGGACATCGCATACGTTGCACACACATATGTAGAATCAACCATGGATTGAGATTTAAGCATCTTAAAACAAAGTGGAACAAGCGGAAATCAACTTGTACTAGAGCCAATGGTAAGCTAACTTTTTCAGAAAATGTAAATAGTTTTTGCCTCTGCGTTTCCACACACAACGTTTCTGCACCCTGTTGCCATCTTCTTCAATCACTCATTGCAGCTCTCTTCTGTGTTTGTGTACGAAGTTAAGGTACAAAACAGATCATTTTCAGTCTTGTCAATCTATATGGTGACAGTCATTCGTATTCTCATGGTTCTTGCACAACATGCACCAGCTGGCGTTGACGAAAGCCAAGAGTGGAGTAACACGCTCAACCATCTAGTCATAGGAAAAAGAACAATGGAAAGCTCACTCTCCAATCTCCAGCTTTTGAGAATAGTAGATGAATTATCTTCCACTCTTTCGTCCAAAAAAAATAAATAAATTATCTTCCACTCTATATTCGGATGAGGGCGATGAGAGCTGCAAGATATGTTGATGATGCTATCCCACGTTTTTTAAAGAGGAGGATTATCTTTATTCTCTTTTGTGATGGATCTATTGTGGAAATGAGAAAACAAATTCTTTGCGACATAGTAGGTGAGCATGTCATACAATGCATAACACGGAATTACAGGTATCAAGGTCTTAGTGCTGGCAAAAATAGGTGAGCTTGCCTAACGAGTTTGCAAATCTGGAACAAATCGATGTATAGCTTTAAAAGAATTGGCTAGCTGGGCACAGTAACTTATTACGGTGTATTGTTTTCAACCAGTTTAGCTTAGGAACGTGTAACTAACTCCTGCACGTTGCAAACCATACTTTACTTTGTTGTTGCAAATCAAAGCGTGCAAATTGTGGAACAAACATTTGTGTCATGGATATTACTGAAAAATTGAATTCACCACTAAATTATATATGTTCATATTTTAGCGGCAGATAGAAAAGCCGTCATGCCAAAACGAGTATGTATTCCTTGCAAAACACAAATGATTGTGAATGGTGCCCATAAGCTACATACAACTTTTGCTTGCATTATGTGGACAAACGGTAAACTTGTCCCTACCAAAACTTGTTGGGTCCTTGGCCGTTTTTTCTAAATCTTCACAATTGTTGATTTCTTGAGATTCGGTTCATTATTATCTCCTCAACTGTTTCATCTTTCACCTTTTTCCGATGAGAGTTAAGATGATGGCCAATGAAGTTGCAGGTGCATGTAGAACCAATCGATACATAATGAGGCATAAACCATGTTGTGAAGTCCTAATTGAGCTAAAATTGTATGCAAGAGTATGAAAAGTAGTCGGGGTTGACAACAGTACAACGCAGAGATTACTCCACGTGGGAAGCACAAATCAGTATCACCCCGTGTAACAGAAGAAGTGTGCAAAAGTACTGCTGTGCTTAGTCACAGCGAATTTCTGGATGCATCCCACTTCCATTTGCCTCTTCAAAACCATGAGGTTGCTTCCGTATACGTTGTGAATCAGTAACTATTGGACTGTTCAAGAAAAGGAGATGACTGAAGGAGAAGCGTCCTAGTATATGAAGAACAGCTCCCTAGTTCCTTCCTTTTCACTTGTCCTAGTGAAAGATGTCGGGTTCATCTTGTCCACTACAGGAATATATATAAAACCGAGCATGCGACTTACTTTTTTGGCAACTTTAGTAACACATGCTTTTATCATGCATAAGTACATTACAATGCCTCCGGTAATATCTTGTCAGTGTAGAGTCGTATATCAACTTAGCACGTTACACACAAGCAAGAGCATATTGCACGCTTAAGTCCCTAATTGTAATTGGACGTGTACCAAGTTGCAAAGAAGAGTACATTTCAGAGCACTCAACAATACCGACAGACGAAATTAAACTGTCGTAATTTGAAGAGTGAATTTAACAATCTTTGAAGTGAATTTTCCGTGGTCTGGAACTCTCTGGATAAGAGGTTTTGCAAGCATCCTTGCCGATTTCATTGTCACCGCGCGCCTAGCGTCTTGAGGCGTTCCAAACAAGCTGTCACCATGTTACCCGCAGATTCTGCGCGCCTAGCCGCGTAATTAGCTGGCCGCCGACGTAGAGGTCGCGGGCGCCTTGCAGTGCGCCGCTTGTGTGTGTCTGCTTCCGTGTGGCTCGCCCATGGTCAATGGACGCTGCTGCTGTACGTATGGCATGGGAGCGGAGAGGAGGGCCGAGAGCATTAAAATCTTTAAAGCTACTAGATTTACACTGTCCATGTTTTGTTGCTAAACCAGCTTGTTGTGATCGTGACTTGAACTGAGCAATACCAAACTTCCGTCTGCTCCAAAATGTATACCCCGGCCGGGAAGCTGAACGGATGGACCAACTTGAGGTATGCGGTCTGAACGTGTAACTGTCGCTCTGCAATCGGGGCCACCCAAAGGAACCGCGAGAGAGAGAGAGAGAGAGAGAGAGAGAGAGAGAGAGAGAGAGAGAGAGAGAGAGAGATGGGCGCCTCTGATGACGCCGACAGCCGAAGCTCTAGACGTATCGCGGCTGCGACCAGTGAGTCACTTGTTGTGATTAACGAGCTGAAATAAAGTTGGAGCCCCATTTCTTAACAGACATTCACGTAAAAAGCAGCCAGTGGCTTTTATACACGTATGACTTGATGAGCATGCGGGTTGCGGGAAACAGCAGCATCGCCAATTGATGATCACACGGTTATCAGTGGCCTGCTTCCTCCACTCGATCAGCAAGCAAAATCGACATGTCATATGAGCAGCCGCACCTTCCTCCTGTGCAGGCCTGGCAAAATGTCCCCTTCTTGCAGAGCTTATCAATCAACTGAGTTTTATCCCAGTACCTCCTATCCCCACAATTAATCATCGCCCTTCTAGTTTGTTCAAACACGCGGCTAATCGATGGAGTAAAAAAAAAGAAACGAATGAAGAGAGCTCGATCATATAATGTTTCCCTAGTTTGCCTCTTAAAGTTTTGTAATCTTTATCTGTAGCTACTACAACATTCAACCAACCAACATATCCCATACATCACTTTATAAAGGATTCGTACTAGTAGTGCTAACACTTATTGTTAAGCAACAAGGTACATTCGTTAGGTAAGCTAGCTCAGTCGGCGCCAAGCAATATAACGAGCCACCATGTGCAGGGCGAAGCCTTGTCCCTTTTTCAGCCTAAACATAAGGAGTTAAAACTTTAGTTACGGAATTGCTTCACATACGGCCGGGTCGTCCCGTATGTGCCGCTTTTTAAAACGTTGGATGCCTTTTGTAACTGGTGATCATCACTAATTCCTATCGTTGATTGCTTCACTGGTGCTGGTCGGACGGCCGGGTCGGATGACCCGGTCGTGTGTATAGCAGCACTCCTTTGGTTAATACACAGGACGAAGAACAACTTAGGAGTTATGGAAGGACCGTCATTGGGCCTCATGCAAGCATTCCATGCTTAGTGCAAATTGTGTTGGGTTCAGAAGACCAGAATCAGGTCTTTTCTTTTAGAAGCCACGCATTCCATGCTTAGTGCAAAGGTGGATATGAAACAAGCCAAGTATGTAACTGTCACAATGGCTTTGTGCATGGCCGAAGTAGGGCGCCAACTGACCAAGTTATGCACTGTAGAAGTCTTGTTGATTTTCTTTCTTCACCCCAAAAACTCTCGCTGAGGCGTGTATTCAGTCTAAAATTTGGTGCAATCGTGCAGCTGTCCCGACCGTGCACAATCGCGATGTGTTCCTTTATGCATCCCATTTCCATTCGACTGAAATGATGAAAAGGCAACAAAATAATGACTCCGTGTAGAGGAGAAACACCCAAATTCTGCAAGGATGTGGGATGGTTACTTCGTTTCTTTATCATTTCTTCCCCTTGTGATGCATCATGCATAGGTGCATTTTTTTTGCGAGAAATACATGGGTGCCTTTTATCATAGCAACATTTCAGCTCGTCCGTACATACATGTTACGATCAGTTTTACTGTCTAAAACAATAATCATTAGTTTGATCCAACGGTGTATTTCGAAATCCACAACTGATGACGATTTTATCGATTTGAGGGTAATATCGAAAAAAAATAGGAGTGATAGACTTGTAACACGCATTTTTATTTTCATAAATGAAATCAAATTAATAATTTGATTGATCTTTTATGCTTATTACTCTAGTAATAATTTGTTCATTATTCATTACTACTAGTTCATGTTGGGCCTAGCCTAATAGATGTCTTTTGTGGCATAAAATGTAAATTCCTTAATTAATAGTGCAATTACAAATTTACTTTTAAACTAATAATGGCCATTATTTTGGAAAGTAAAAGCGCTCAATGATATATATGGAACTATCGGTAAGGCTAGGGGGAAAAGGAATATATTTAATTAGTTTTTTATGACTTGTGGTGGATAAATTGTTGTTGTGTACAAGTGTCTTAATTCAATCTCGGATCGTCCATTTTCCACTTCAATTGTGAGAGGTATGAAATTGATGTGCACATTCCCTCCGCCAAAGCGCCTATGATTTTCCTGCTATTGGCCTTCATTGCATATGGCCTATGGGATCTTACAAGCTCACTCATACGATTGTAGGTTGCTCCTAGATTAGGGGATACATTGGAAATACGCTTAAGAATAATCATATATAAATTGATTAGCTTACTTCAATGTTGAAAAAGGATGACTTGGTTTTACATTATGGTGATCAATGTTAATTCCCAAAACACCACAGTACCACAAAAATACAGTACAACAATGAACACAAGATGAGAATGGTGGCAACTTCGGATTATGTCTACTGATCTTTGTCTGATATTTGGGTCATTGTTCTGCTACTTGTGGTCTGTTACTCCACCAATGATGGCGTTTCTGTATCTTATGAACGTCCCCGTCACCGTCTCAAGATAAGAAAATTATATCTACTTGAAGTCAAATTTTTTTATCATGCAATTAAACGCTTGATAGCGCGATTGCATCTCATGTCAGTGTAGGTCCAGCTCCCCAATTGCAGAGTGTATGAAATTGCGAAGAAGCGCGCATTTGGGATACGGACAGTGAACACCACCACATGACTGGTATGAAAAAAAGGGCCAAATTAAACTGTCACAACAAACACAAATGCGAACTTAACTTAAAATCCATAAAGTGACCGTTCCTCTGTCTGGATAAGAGTTTGCGTTCAAGCTCCGAACGCGCCCGTCGGTGTGTGATTCGCCGCTCTGCCTCTGCGCCACGCCGCCGTTTCGCTGGCCGGTCGAAACGGCTCCGCGCCTCGCATCAGGCGGCTTCTCGCTTCTGACGACCGCGCCCGCGGACGACGCGGTGCCGCGGCGAGCCTGCATGGCGTTCACGAGCTCGCGAAGCTCCTGCTCGGAGGCTCGGTCGCCGCCGACGCCGAACACTCTCGACGTCCGGCCCGCGGGTTCGCCCCCGCGACGAGCCTGTCGAGGCCCCTGAACCGGGGCGCGACTTCCGGCTGCGGCCACGCGGCTCGCCCATGGTGGCCACAACCGCCTGCGCGCGTCCGTCGATCCTTGAAATACGAACGCAATGAAATTGTTGCTCTGCAATCCAGCGGAGATGGGTGCGAGTACGAGTTAGAGATGGGTGCTCCTGAAGCCGAAGGAAAAAAGGTAGCCAGTGACTTGGACTAGCAACCGTGGAGAATCAACATCGCCAATTGGCAACTGATGATCACACGGCTGTTTGTTGCCTGTTTCGGCCACTCAGTCGGTAGGCAAAATCGACGCGTTGTAGGGCAGCATGTGACGCAGGCCTGGTAAAATGTCCCCCTCCATGTAGAGCTGGTCTATCAACTGTGCTTCATCCCAGTACCTCCTATTCCCAGAATTAATCATCGACTTATAGTTGATTCAAACACGCGACCGATGCAGCAAAACTAAAACGAGTAAAGAACTCGTATGACATCTCCCTGCTAATGAAGTTTGTCTCTAAAGTCTTGCCATCTTACATTATCTGTAGCTATACTACAAACATTGGGTCAAACATCACTTTATAAAGGATACATACTAGTAGTGCTGACACTTATTGTTACGCAACAAGGTACCATCGATAGCTTTTTTCTCGGACGCGCAGGAGAGCTGCGTGTCATTTGATTAAGGAGAAATAAGGTACCATCGATAGCTAAGCTATCACAGTCGGGGCCCATCAATATAGAATGCTATATACGTACCATGTGCAGGGGGAAGCATTATCCCTTTGTCGGCCTAAACATAGAGAACCTTTACAGTGCACCATATTACTTGGAGTAAAGAAGTGGTATAAATCTAATCTGACCATCCATTCTCATGGATATTAGTGTAATTGTCATACTAATCAATAATACTACCGGTGTGCCATCAAAGCGTAAATGATGATAACGAAACGGTATCAAAATAGTTGAAACATTGTTCGTCTTGGCCGGAGGCCGCTGCCGCCAACGCCACGCCACCGCCAAGCAGCCGACGACCTCCACTGGGCGTCTCCAGATGGATCCCTGTCTGCTTGCCCTCCAGTGCGAATCCATTCTGATAGAGTTGCTGCAACGTGGCCGGAGAACGCACGGGCGCCGCCACCTTGTCCCCGTCACCAACGCCCAGTCACCCATTAGTTCGTCGCCGACGGAGGACGCACCGGCCGACAAGGTCATTGGACGCATCAGTCTGGATCCCCGCCATCCGCGCCGTGATGACGCGCTACCGGCCCCAAGGCCTTGCCCCCGCCATCGTGTGGCCAACGAAGTTGCCTGAGCGTCCTCTCGCCTACCATGTCGTTGCTGTGGCCATTCGCTGTCGTGGTGTTCCTGCGAGGTTGCCGGCTGTCCAGAGTAGCGTGTATGGCCGTGTCGTCGGCAGTCCATCGATGGTGTTGCGCCTTCAGCGGCAGAATCGTGAAGCACGGCCATCAGCGAATGTGCGTGTGCCCTTTCCATTTGTGCATGTAAATCGCTCATCATTAGAACAACATGACCTAGATTTGATTGTGCATGAATTGTTGGGAAGATTCAAAGGGATGGTTTCTGTTTGCGTGGTGCACGTCAGTTATTCGACGAATTGCATAGCCTATGTTAGCCTGCTGTTCTTGAATCTGCAGGCTTTCGCATTATTTGCATTGAGATGAAATGTAATCATTGATATGTATTTACCGTGGCAAGCAATTTAATTACGCAAATGGTGTAGTTGCCCCCGATGACTTCCATGGAAAGCTAGATATCTTCCACCGTTTGCATCCGCGCAAAGGACAGGAGCACCGCTTCTATTGTTTGATCTCTTTCGCTCTACTAGATACTGAACTAGCACGCTTTGAAGAGGTTCATAATAGCGAAACTGACGATTTAACAAGCCAGTGCTAACACATCAGCTAATGGATGAAAGGAAACAATAAAAGTGGCACTAGAAAAGTAAATTACATAATCCGTATTTTACCATTCACATCAAGTAATTAAACATAGGAATACAATTTGTTCAATCAGAACCGTCGTACAAAGCAAATGCGGGGTTCTGGTGATGTTCAGAACAAATTTCACAAGGCCTCAAACAGTATCAGTGGCAGAGCTTCATCTCTCCCAGTTCAGAGTACTCCCCAGTTCATGACCTCGCGTAGGGTGCGCAGAAGCGTAAATCAACCATGACCCTACAACATTCCGAGATGGATTAATTTTCAAAGTGAGAGAAGCCCGCTCCACCGGAACCACTCCACCGTGGTAACGACGCCCGCCGTCGGGCTCCATCCAACGGCGATGGGGAAGGATGAAACGTGCGCCGCCGCCGTGGCCTCTGTCGCCTGCTCGACATGGACAGAGAGAGGAGGGCACCATGCTACCACCGCCGCCACCGATCACAGCTGCCTGCCTAGGGTTGGGGAAATGGCGGCAGCCGTCGAGCTTTGATTGGGAACGATGGAGAGAGAGGGAGAGAGAGGGAGAGAGAGAGAGGAAACTAATCGAGAATAAGATCTGCTAGTAGTATTTTTGTTTCCATCGATACCCTTTGCTTGCTTATACCACTTTAAAATATCACCATATCACTGTGAGAGCTTCGAAGTAGTATGAAGTGTATCTGAACGGTTAGATTAAAAGAAATGAACGGCTCACGTTGATTTGGGTGCACCGTAAAGGTTCTCTAAACATAAGGAGTAATGCGTCAGAGTGACGAAGCATATACAACTACATCCTTTAGTATTTCTTCATTATTACGAAAGTTCATCTCATGAGATAAAATTTTAGTTAATACAGCATATTAGGACTTATGGAAGGACCATCACTGATTCACTGGGCCTCCTACAAACATTAGCTACCTTTTCCATAGATCATTGTATCTAAGGACCATCAATGGAAAATAGCACTCCTGCCTTTGTGTAAGGAAAATTAACCATTTCGATCATTATGTCTTGCCGAATTGTGTAAGGTTCAGAAGATCAGAATCCTGTCTTTTCTTTTTGAACCCATTCCTTTATGATTTGGTGCAACGGTGGATATGTAAGCCAAGAATGTAACTGTTGCAGTGCCTTCGTGCATAGACGAAGTAGTGTGCTAACTGACCAAGTTATGCGTTGTAGAAGTCTTGTTGATTTCCTTTCTTCACCCCAATAACTCTCACTAGCTGGGGTGCATGATAAGCCTAAATCTTGGTGCAATCGTGCAGCTGTTCCGGCAACTTAAGTACATGTGCCCACCGTGTTCGATCACTGTGTGTTCCTTTATGCATCCCATTTCCACTTTTTGTGTAGGCATTTTTGAATCTAGAATCTGCATCATGGCATCCCTGAAATGATGAATGGGCAAGGAAATAATGACCCCGATGTAGAGGAGAAACACTCAAAATCTAGAAAGATATGGAATGGTTACTTTGTTTCTTTTTTTTAATTTCTTCCCCTTGTGTTTCTAGTGCATCGGTGTCTTTTATCATAGCAACGTTTCAGCTCGTACATATATACATGTCAGTGTCCTATAAAACTTATAATATATATAGCGCTATCTGTATGGCACTTGTACAGTACCACACTTTTATATAGTGTAGAGATGAACACAAGATGAGAATAGTGGGAAAATTGGATTTATGTCTACTGATCCTGCCTGGTATTCGGATCATTGTTCCACTGCTTGTGGTCTAGTACGCTTTCTAATCCCCGCACTCCACCTAAGATAGCAATGCATTCCAATATGACGTCTTGCTGCACACAAACCAAGCAGAAGGCCAGTTACTGACGCTCGTCTCTCTATGTCTTCTGAACGTCATTACGTTCTGCGGGCGTCCCAAATAGGAATCGAATTATGTCTACGTGAATTCAGTTTTTCTTTATCATGAAAACACTTGATAGTGCGATTCCATCTCATGGCAGTGTATGTTGTATATCAACTTATCATATGTCACAAGCGAGCATATTTGCAGGTTGAATTCCTCAATTGCAAAAGTAGCATGCATTTAGGATATGAACAGCATGACATAACTGGTTAGAAAAAGGACCAAAATAAGACTGTCACAATAAACACAATTGCAAACTTGAGAATCTTTGAAGCGACCTTTCCTCTGTGTCTGGAGATAAGAGGTTCGCACTAGCAAGCGTACTTGCTGGTTCCGACACCACTATCTTGCTGTGGGCCCTCGGAACGCGGCGACAGCGTGATCCGCCGTTTAGCTGGTCTGGTGAACAACGGCCGTATCCTCGTTGATCCTTTCGAGCACCACGGCTCCGCGCCTCGCAGCAGGCGCGCCGGCCTCCGCCTTCTCGCTTCTGACGACAGAACTCGCGGAGCTCCTGCTCAGAACCGCGGTCGCCGCCGACGCCGAACACCCTCGACGTCGGCCGGCCAACGCCGGCACGGGGGTTCGCCGCCACGACGAACCTGTCGAGGCCCCTGAGCGCACGGACGTAGAGGTCGCGTGCGCCGCGCTTTACTTCCGGCTGCGGCCACTCGGCTCGCCTATGCCGGCTACCGCGGCTTCGGAGAGAAACAATTAGCGACACGATGGAAGGGAGACGTTGAATGAATCTTCGATGGTTTCGTGTCGGCTTGCAGTTGCAGGCAGATCAATATAGAAGAGCAGGGAACAGAGTTATTGACGAGGTTGAGAATGTTCAGGTGTAGGTGTGTGTGTATGGGCATGCTAGTTATTAAAGTTGAAGGTGTGATTAGTCTTTAAAATTGACGTGTTTCATGCTTTGTTCATTGAACAACTTGTTATGATCGTGGCTTGAAATGGACATGCCACATTTTTTTCTTCTCGAAAATATATATCTGGGATTTGGCTGACGTCTTTACGCCGAAAAGGCGAGAAGAATGATCGGCAGTCCTGGGTACCCACGAAAAAACATATTGGTAGCAATCGCTTTGATCAATTAAGCAGTCATAGAGATAGAGGGGTTTGCCCGTGACATTGACAGCCGAAGTTCTAGGTAAATGTATAGCGGCTTGCGGCCAGTGGGTTAAGAATCTTTTTTTTTTTGAACAGCAACGAATGACTTGAGCAGTTTGAGCCCCATTTCCTAATACTAGTTGTCAAAAGCAGCCGGTGACTTTTCAGTACGTATAACATGATGATCATCGACGGGCAGGATCACAATCCCGAATCCACCTTCAGCATGTACGCAAGTGCTAACGCTTGAGGACTAATAGGGGCAGGATTTCTCCACCCATTTCATTAGTATATCTGTTTAAGGGATCTGTAGAGTGTTTAATTTTTAGTATGGTGTTCGGACTAACGCAAAACGTGCTCACAACAAGAACTCTTAGATGCTACGCTTAGGTTCTAGATTGTAAACACAAACTTAAACGATGTAACAATTCACATCAGTAATTGAAATATTAGCAGAAAAGAAACATAGGATTGAAAAAGAGACTAGCACGTTACAGAGATGAATGGAGCAATTGTTGAGCATGACTGCCATAGCAGTGGGCTTTTAGCTTTTTAGCTTTTTTAGGAAGCCGAAGCACCTAAAATGCCAAACGAAACACACCCTCAGTTGTTGAGCATGACTGCCATAAGCTGCCATTCTGATGAAAATGCATTAGGTTGACTGTCATTCATGGATTGCGCTTCGTTTAATCCTTGACCTATTCATCTTTTTTTTCTCTATCCATGGGAGTGAAGTAAGATCACCAGAGCGATTGAGTTGCAGATTGTGCATGCTGAGAGCACGTGTCTTCTTCCTAAATCATTAGTTTCAGTGGTCCATAGAGACATTCTGAAGCATTAGTAACTTCATTGGGGAACACATTTTAAAGCACATATAGCAGTTACCGAAAGAACATGGTTTTGTCCTACCACAATAATGCTGCAATAAATGAAGTCTTTATTACTTAATCCGCAGGTCCTTATAAATTCAGAAATACAAACAGATGCGTGACTGTTTTCATATACTGTGCTGTAGTGGACAAAGTGTCAAGATGAACCCTTAGTCTGTCACTGATACAGTAGATAGAAAGAGGGCGCCACAATCTAGCATCTCTTCTTCATATACAAGGCCTGCGATCCTTCAGTTATCATCATTTCCTGAAAACTTCAATGCTCATCGGTTAACAATGTGTAGGGAAGCTACCTCGAGGTGCTGACGACACAAATGGAAATGTGATGCATCAAGGAATTCGCCATGTGCCCCACATCCCGAGACTGTTGTTGCATCTTCGCAGCATGTAGGGAAACATTGTTGCAGTGTTGTCATTACGGATAGTCCTTCCAAGCCAAAATACCCCATTGCTAATTGCACCTGAGAACAGTGTAATCAGTCTTGATGATCGAGAGAAGCTCTTGCACGTGTTGCGGCATTGACAGTCGAAGTTCTAGATAGTACTAGTATGATCCGGCGCGCTTCGCGCGCCGCTTGTCTAATGTCGTGCCACATGGAATCTTTGAGAGGCTTCTTCATTTTTATCGATGTGGCCTAAAACGTACGAAAACAATTTGATTTTGATTACATGACAATCAAAAAGTTTTGTGTGAAGGTAGGAAAGACTGGTTGTATTTGCAATGGCAGAAAATCATATATAATATCTAAGCAATGACGGCCGCTGGTTAAAGTGGTGGCCATATGGCGACTTTTTTTTTCCATTTCTGTAGTACAAAGTATTAAACAGAGAGAACAGGCCTGTGAAGGTACTGGAGACCGGAGCCGGCATGAGCTATTACTATTTTGTGGCATAATTTGTTTTGTAACAACAATAAAAACTACCAAACCATGATATGTCACACATCAAACAATGGCTAAATTCAACTTTTCCATCCGGTGAATTACCACCAAAACTTATTTAAGAGACTTTACGAATTGTGAACTTAATATTCAGCTGGCATACAATAGATACAGAAACTACATGTACTGCAGACGTTCTAATAGAATAAAAAATAATGAAAGACAAAGCTCTCAGGTGCCTTTCCAGCCATGGGATTCTCATGGACCCTGATATGAAACATCTGAAGATAGACTTATGGTCATTCTGCAAGGATTTTTGTGAGCCTTGAAAATTCCTGGTGGGTGGTGCTTGTAATAGCAGTTGAAGAAATGGTTGTGTTGCTTGAGAGCCTGCCAACATATGTGAACAGTTAATGGAAATAAAGTGGAAATGTACATTTTTTTTTCTTTTTTATAGTATGTACTTTTGTTAAGACATCCAACGATCAATTTGAAATATCTTATATATTTTTCTTATTCCCTAAATGCACGAAAGTAGAACTATATATGAGTAGGGTTACTTCATGGATTACAAAACCTAATTGTGTTCAATATTTGTGCAACAAATTTCAACAGATAATAGGGTAATGCTCGATAGTAATGACATGTTGGATGAACTGTCAGATTTCTTTTGACACTGTATGACGGGATAACTTAGTTAATAATAAGGCGGACCCTAGCAAGAAAAAACCCTCCTATAGGCTACCATAAAAATAACATGTTGAAATGAGACGTGAAAATTAACGAAGTTACATTAACTGGACCATGCATGAATGTCTCCACTTATTAAGGATCTTTTCAATTTCTTGAAAATTTCAAAATTTCTGTGTAGGCTTCTGTGTTCAGAGTAAACAAATACGCACAGATGCTCTTTGGCAAGGATTAGCTGTCTAACTTCAATTATTAAACCAAACTGTAGAGCGTGAGATTCAGATAAGCCTCTAGCCATTGGTAGGGATCAGCTATTATGATGCACAACAAATCATTATAACAGTAAATGTGTCAGTGAAAAGGGAGAAAAAGCAATACTACCTTTCCAAGAAGAATTGCAGGAGTGCATTACTATTTACCTCCATTCAGTAGTACTACCAGGGCGCAAGTAAAACTCTTATTGTCATCAATATTCACAGCACAAATTTTTAGTGAAAGTGAAAAACTGAAGCCTGGAAGCAACTGATATATTAGTAACATCATCAATTAAATACATCTTTTTTTGTCCTCCATTCCATAACCCAATATAGAATCCAAAATCAACCGCGCCGTGGAATTACAAATTGAAAAGGAAACCATGGCCAAGCTAAACATTACAGAAGGACACGATAAGAAAGCTCTATTCATATAACATGCAGGTTTGATACCAGCAAAGCTGCAGCGCAGCACAGTGGCAGTGATATACAGCCTAGGATCCCCACTAATACAGCCCATAAACAACAGTGCGGGATAGATTAGTAAATTTATGTTGACAGGTCACGTGTGGCAATGGATACAGTGGATGTTTTGACACCTTCCCTCACCTTGCTCATCATGTTTTTCAGTGAAATAAAGCATATATTGTTTATATTTCTGCAAGCTAAACTTACCTTTTTGAACAAAAACTGTAACCAAGGAGAATATTTTAGGCAACCGTCCTAATTTGACATTAGGATTCAAGTGAAATCTAATTTATCCTGGGAACTGAAGGTAAACCATTGCGCCACCTAGGAACTATGTACCACATCCAAAACGATCGTAAATGAAAATTACCTCTATTGGTACACCAATTTCCTTCGGAAAACATATGCATAATTTGCTGGTATCACTAATTGTTCTTTACATGTATAGTTTTCTTCCAGCGCCCAAACATAAAAAGGCCGCAATACACGCGATTGCAGGCAAAGGATTGATTAAAAAAGGAGTAAATATGTAAGCAGGAATAGAAGGGCTAGGATACTTATCTTACAGGCAAAACTGCAGTTTATCTTGTAATTAGCGCCGTCATGCTCTACCTTGTAATGAAGAAGCAGCAGGAGCTGCTGATGCCACCTCTCATTTTGCAGACTTGGCCTGCCTCCATTACACATGGATTAAGTACGATTTCAAAACAAAAAAAAATAAAAACATAGTACAAACTTCCAAGTGTAATTAAGAACAACAAAGCTAATCATATGTGGGAGGAAAAATAAGTGCATATATTTGTAGCACCAGATTCACATGAGCTTTACATTTCAAATTTCATACCCCATAAAATTTGCATCTGCGAAGGTAGAGTGCACATGTATCAGGTGTAGCATGGCTAGCACATTTATGCAATGATCAGACCATGACACAAATGCACTGTCATAAAAGGTAAATAAAATAATTAGTGAGTTAACTAACACACCTTTTTATGAGTAAATTCAAATAGACATTCCAGAACTGATGAAGGATTAGTTTTTTCGCCTGCTTTGGCACAGCTAGTTAGTAGTACGCAGATGCAGTTTATCACATTAATCCCATACTATTTTATCGGCACATGAAGGATTAGTTTTTTCGGCTTCTTTGGCACAGCTAGTTAGTAGTACACAGATGCAGGTTATCACATTAATCCCAGGCTATTTTATTGGCACATCATCTTTACAAGAGATTAATATAGACCGCTTACTGAAATAATAAGTCATGGAGGCTCACAAATATTCATTCATTTTTTTGTTTGCATGATCCAAAGGCATAAGATAGAAGAACATTCCAATATAAGAAGGGACCAAACTTCCAATATAAGAAGGGACCAAACTTGGGTTTCATAGCTGTCGAGAAAATGAGAAAAAATAGTGAAGGAATACCACTGACTTCTGCAGATTTGTACATTAGCACTCCATTACAAAATGGCTCTATGCCTTTTTTGTTATATGAGAAAACAAGGGTGGTTTGAGGATTTCTTTTTAGGAATTTTTCTAGGACTTGTGAATATCGAGCTAGGTTGGATTCCAGAGGAAAGAGTATGAAACCTGCCAAAGCTTTGCCCTTCCTGTGAACAGCAGGTACCTTTCCAACGGTATCGTTAAAAGCAACATAAGCAGAAGCACAAATAACTCAGAGTTGGCTCAATCCATTCTATTAAGGCTTACCCGAAGAGTTTCAAGCTGCGATGATCATTCAGGTTTCGATTCTAGATGGAATCTGCAGTACAAAAGTAGAAGGGCAATTGATTCCTCGGAGAAAACATAAAAGCACAGTTGATCAGACATTGTCTATGAAGACCTTTGAACCAATAGGCATACCTGCAGTTTGAATTTCAGAGAATAAAAGAAGCATCACATGTTGCATGTAGTCCATCCATAAGTCATGCAAGTTAATATAATGTAAGTCCATCAAACATTGTTCATTAGGAGAACTGCATATATAGATAAGAAACTCACCAGGAATGCTTCCTAACTGATTTGCTTCGACTGTAATCAAGGATCATGCTACCAGAGGACATCAATACCTAATGTTTATGGTACATGAGGCAACAGAAGTAGTAACATTGCTACAGATTTATTCTTGCCACTTTACAACAGGTCCCATTAAACTATTTATCATAGTTAAGTATCAATCTCCACCAAGCAAACTACACCAGAATAGGAATGAAAGCAAGTCCATTCGGGTATCTACCTGACTTGCATGTTGCATCTTCTCCCTGCAAACACAGATCAAGAGGCTGCTTGGTTGCCAGCCAAAGCAAGCCACATCGAAAGTTAGGCAGCTGTGGTAATAGTTTGGCGGTGCTTGGTTCATGCGGAAACGGTGGCGAGCCACTGGATTGCTAGTTGTTTTTGTGTGTTGCTTGCTGTGGCGGGTGTGGCGAGTATTTTAGCCGCCACAGACCGTGGCGCCGCCACAGATTGGCGTGGTAAAAGCTGGCTGGCAACCAAGCAGCCTCCAAGTCCTTGTGCCCTGCAAGTCTCTTCTAATTTTGCGTGGCACACAACTGTAAAGCCTCTGATCTTGCACCTATAAAACAAGCAGGGACATTAAGTTACATAAAAATACATCTGAAATTATATAATATGGATAAACTTCTTGAGCAGAATTACACCCAGATTCAGAGCCTCGTCATTACTTTATCTTTCAAGGCATGTATGTACATTATCTCTACTAATTATAAAAGGTACTCAAGGCATCTAATGTGAGATAAATGCGGCTTCAGGATCACGCTTGCCTAAACTCATTTCACCAAGAGATGTGGACAACACCCCCTAAACCTTAGAATACTTTAAAATTAGTTAGAGCTCCTATTTTTCTTAGAATTGTTTGAAGCTCACACTGCTCATCATAGGCAGCCAGCAGAGACAAAGGATTATGAATTACCCTATGGTCCTAATCTGATAGAAGCAACAATGTTTACAGATTTCAAAGAACAGTATCACAGGGGCACCTACTTCATTGCACTAAATCATAAAAAAGGGCATATTTCTTCTAATGCAGCATGATAACTAATTCGAAAAATCAACCCTGTAAATGTAAGCAGTGAAATAATTCACTGAAGTTTAATGGGAAGAAATGAATAACATATGCCTGTCCTAAAGTTAGCTGTCAACATACAAGAATGTTTTAAGACTTCGAAATGCTTAAATGCTCAACATCTGATTATATAATGTAACTCTATGGTAGACAAAAAGCAAGATGCTGTAAAACATAAAACTATCTATATAAAAAAAAAGATTCAGAGATGAAAAGCATCAATCTAATTTGAAATATCACATCATATATTACCATATAATAGTTCAAACTTCAAAGTTGAAAATCTTACCTTGCAATATAACGAAATCAATTGGTACCTCTCCCCAACACCCATGGCACCATCAGATATACCCTCTCTAAAGTCATCTCCTCAACAATTAAAAAAAAGAGACCTTGTCAGACATTCTCCTTCATCATACAAGAAGCAGGCAAAAAGATATGATATATTGATCAGAAACTTAACCAAATTGCCTTGGGGACCAGAAAACAAAATGAACTGCACATATCCATGTAATAAAATCTGGTAGGATTGTCCCAAAGTGCCTTATAAGAATCAATACATGTCTTCCTAATCCACAAACACAAGGAACTAAATCTGTACTAACGAAATTGTGTATGTGTCTGATGCCGCAGATTGTTTTATTTATTAATTAGGAAAGAGACTGGAAACAGAAACATAGACACAAAGGTGGACTATTACCCCAAAACCAACCGTGAAGGAAGCCCCTTTCTTCATCAATGGATACACCATCATGCTGGAGAATTTACATCACCTGTCTTTCAGTTCCCCTGCAATCCTCCCAAACTGAAAGCCTCGCTTGCTCTATACACAGGCAAGCCTTACGACGACGCAAAATCGCAGGCCATCCTCATCTGTGTCGGCACCGCTGCAACAGGTGGAGGGAAAAAAATCGTGAGGCTCCAGCAGAACAAGATTGGGCATAAGGAAAAAAACAATCCATGAACTGGACATAGAATTGAAAGGAAAGAACCAAGAGGGAATGAATCCACGAGCTGGGCACAAAGAATCAAACGGAAAAGAACCGAGAGCAAAAGAATCGACGGAGAAGAGAGGCAGCTCACCTGGAGGTGCCGTGCCACCTCTAGCTGCAAGCAGCCGCCGCTACGCCGGATCGATCGGGTTGCCATTACAGGAGGAAAAGGGTCAGGCGCCGCGAGATCTGCGGAGGAGAGCGTGGCGGCCAAGTCTGAGTTGGGCGGCCGCGTCCTCCCAGATCGATCGGAGGAGGCGCCGGTGAGGATGGTGCCAGACACGACGAAGAGGACATGGTGAAGAGGAGGCTGATGGAAGACGAAAGGCTGCAGTGGAGAACACGGCGCCGGTGTCGTGGACGTCGTTGAGCGTGCTTCACCGCCCCTCGAGTTCGCTCCGCCGTGCAGGCTCGCGGCGCCGGCGTGCCGTGTGCTGCCGCTAGTCCACACCCCAGCCAGCCGAGCTCGCCCCGCCGTTGTGTCGTCGTCGTACCGCCGTGGACAACGTCGAGCGCGCTTCGCCCAGCGGCCTCATGAGCCGCGCTCCGCCGCCTCCCAGCCCGCAGCACACCTCGCCCGGCCCGGTGGCCCGGTGGCCAGCGTACGTGCTCGCGCGGTGGCCTCGAGGAGCCACGCTCCGCCGCCGCTCGAGGTGGCTCCGTCCCGCAGCCACGCGTCGGCCGTCCCACGCGCTCGCCCGCGGCCCAGGGTCGATGTGCTAGCCCGCGGCCGCGGCGGAGATGCAGAGGAGGAGGAGATGCGAGGAGGCGGAGAGGCCGGTGTAAACGCGCTCGGCTCAACAACCGCTGTAAATGCACCCACTCGAGCCGGTTCGACGAGGAGGAGGGCGACACGTACGTGCGCAGTACAAAAATTTTCTTCTCACCGCAGGTAAACGCTGACCCCGCGAACGCACACGCCCGCGATCGCAATCCAACCACGCGAATCATCCGGAAGAGCGCCCGATCGCTGAGAGCGCGGTTACGCGGGGCTGACTAGAGAAGAAAATTTAGCGGCTTTTGTCAGTGTGTTACGAATTTCTTTTATTTTTGCAGAGAAACGCATGAGGGGAGAAGTTTGAGGCCCGTTTACATATTACTCCGTGTAGTTTGCAAAATCAAAGCAGCCACTGACTTTTCAGTACGTGTGACTTGCACCAGCATGGCAGAATCGACGATCGCACGCTACGCAGGTGCTGACGCTTGTCAATCTCAGTTGTCACTTGTCAGTGGCCGGATTAATCGTTGTAACACCCTATGTTTTGCCCATAATGAAAAACCACTAAAAATTTGAACTTTCTCAAATTTGAACAAAATCCAATCAAAGTAGAAGTAAATTCCATGCCAGATTCAAATTTCGAATTTTAAATGTGCATCAAACACCACCATGTGCATATTTGGAATTTTCTGATTTTAATTATGTGTTCATTTGGTTTTACTCCTTTTTCAAATTTGAATCTCATTCAAATTTGAGTCTTAGAAAAATTCTGGGAAATATTTGAATCTTTTCTTCCCTCCTGGGCCGCCCCTCCCTTTTTCTCCCTTCCCCGGCCCACTCCCTCCTCTCCTTTTCTTTCCCACGCGCGGCCCAGCCTCTCCTCCCTCCGGCCCAGCAGCAGCCCGGCCTGCTCATCCGCGCCGAGCCACTGACAGGTGGGCCCCACCTGTCAGTGTCGTCTCCCACCTCCTGCCACCGCGCCAGGCACGCCCATGACGGCCGGTGCGCCTGGTCTCGTCGCGCTACACCGCCGTCGCAGGAGCTCCACGTGCGCACGCGACGCCGTCGTCACCGCGCTCCTGTCCTGTCGCATCGCTTTGACCTCGCGCTCCCTTTTCCCCGCGCGGACCGACGCCTCGGCCCGAAGACCGGCGAGCGGCCATGCCGCAGCGTCAGCCTCGCTCAGCCGCCGTCGCGTCCCACGCACTGTGGTCGTCGCCGAGCCCTCGTCATCACGCGCGTGGGCACCGTCCTTTCCTGGCAACCGTCACGTCGCAATTTAACGACGACGACCGAGCCGGCGACCATCGCTTGATCAGCGCCCAACAGCTCCTCCTCGGCCGCCTATAAAAGGCCACCGAGCTCCGCGCTGCGCCCCTCCCCCTCTTCCCGAGCTCACGCCCTCACCATTGCCACTCCAGCGCCTCCAATTTTACTTTTCCCCATTTTCCTTCTCCAAGTCCGGCGACCCTCCGTCGAGCCAGCGGTGGAGCTCCGTCTCCCTTTTCTTCTTCCTTGGCGTCTCTGTGCCTCCCCTAACCTCGTGCCGTCTCTCATTCCTGCAGCCGAAGCTCGGAGCATGGAGTTCGCGGGAGGCTAGGGTTCCGGCCACCGCACAACGACGACGAGCTGCCTCCGTCCCTCCTCCGCCTTCTTCGAGCCCGCTGTGAGCTCCGCCTCCCTCTCCTCTCTCTCCTGAGCCCCTCCTTTTCCTTCCCCGCGCACGGGCGCGTGCTCCGCGTCGAGCACCGCCACCAGCCGCCGCGCGACCTCGTCGCCGGCAGGCCTTCCGGCCGCGCCTGGCCACGCTGAGGCGCGCGCTGCACTCCACGCACACCCGCGCACTCGCACGGCTACACAAACGCGTGCGAACCCGCGCGCATGCGCCTCCCCCCTTGCGCGCAGCCGCGCACCGCCATCTCCGGCGAGCCCGCGCCGCCTCTCCGATGCCCCGCGTCGTCACCGTCAAGCGGCCCTAGCTCCGCCTTCGCGCATAGAACTCCTAGGTACCTTTAGCTTCGCCCCTGACGCCCTGTAGCCGTCGCTGGTGAGATCCCCGGCGAGGCGCCGCCGCGCGCGCGCCGCTTGACATGCCTTGTGGGGAATTGTGTACAACCTCTGCAGAGTTACAAATCTATCATGATAGCCGTGTTCCACGGTATTGGGCAACGCGAAAGCTTGTGCCACACAATGATTAGTATAACGGTGTGAGTAAATTCCTTGGTGTGTTTTTGGAATACTCCGGTGTGGAACCGTGTGCTGGTTTCCTGCCAGCGTTAAAATGTGGGAACTGGCGGGATGGACTTTGTCTCCCCCAAGGCCAAATAACCCCATTAATCCTCAATGATAACCTTGATTAGTGGTTTGCGAACTGCTTTGTTTTACAAACAACCCCTGCATAAAACTGGCCTTCCGCCCAGTTACTAAACCCTCGGCCTATCCTTGAAACTATCCTTGCATGCTTAAACCCCTTGTTGTTAGGACTTGCTGAGTACCCCATGTGCTCACCCTTGCTTAATCATTCAGATGAGGAACCTGAGTATCAAGAAGATGGTGATGAAGAATAGGGTTCTGTCTACACTCAAGATGCCTGTGCTAGTGCCGCTTCCGACTTCCGCTGTAGTAGTATTTAAGTGGTTCTGCTGTAGCAGCCCACTTGCTTGATGCTTGTTGTAATAAAGTGGCCTTTGGCCGTTGTTGTAAGACCTTTTACGTATGAAGGCTTGTATGAGTTTCGGTAATATTTATGTAAGTGATGACGCTGTGATATCAGTCTGTGTAAAGTGTTCGTATCAGCGTCTGATCTAGGGACTGGTACGGTAAGCACTAGTGCTCCAGAAACGGGGTACGACAGAGTGGTATCAGAGCCATGCTTGACCGTAAGATGGACCCTAGGCTGGAAACGATTGTGAGAGAGCGATATTTTATATATATAAACTATATTACAAAAAATTTATTCTCAGTTCCGTATTTACTTTACAAATCGTTTTGTTACTTTGTACTTACCCATCTTCAACTTTTGTTGAAACAGATAGAGGACCAGCAGCTAGACGACGGGTGGACCCGCAGCTACCAGATCGGCGTTTCAGGCTTCCCCACTCTCCTGTGGGAAGCGTTGCAGAGGTTCGGCTACACCGACCGCCCGGAGTACCGCTCCCTCAGCTTCGTCCGGGACGGCACCCAGTACTGTGAGGTGCAGGTGACAGTTCTTCAGCCGCGTACACGCCCAGACCTGGAGCCCCTGACAGTGACAGCTTTCGGCACCCAGCCCGGAGACGCCCACCAGATTGCGGCTCGCAAGACCCTGCTACTCTTCTGTCAGCACCACGAGGAGGAGGTACGCGACACCCCGTGTCGCTACTTCCCGCTGTACGAGCACACCAAGGCACAGTGACAGCACAGGTTGAGTGCTCTACAGGGACCAGACCAGCGTGAGGAGGACCCCACTGTGGTAGCGTCAGCTTGGTACATCATGGCTATGGACAGTCTGTTCGAGTCACGCCAGAGAGGGTTCGAGAGTAGTATCACCAGAGCTGAGGCAGCAGAGACTAGAGAGACAGATCTCCAGGAGCAGCTCCAGCAGACCCAGACTCAGCTTGCAGAGGTCCAGGCACAGTCCACACAGACAGCACACGTCCTTGAGTCGACTGCACAGATGTGGGACGAGGACACGCAGAAGCTCACAGAGGTTCAGGCCCAGCTTGCAGCAGCACAGTCTCAGCTTGCACAGCTTCAGACCCAGCTCGCCGAGTCCCAGACAGAGCAGGCACAGATTCAGTCCACTCTCGAGGCAGCTATGGGCCTTTGGGAGGAGGACGCTCTGTACCTCATCAGAGAGGTTGACCGCTGCTACGTGAGACTTCACCAGGTTGGAGCAGGACCCCGTCGCAGGTTCACTCCGAGGATTGGAGGTCCCAGACGCCACCTGCACTACGCCTGCCCGACAGACTCAGAGAGTGACTCCAGTGACAGTGACGACTCTGGAGGTGCAGGACCGTCAGGTGTGGCACAGCTTCCAGCTTCACCTGAGGTCGCACTTGCTCTAGAGTCAGCACCAGAGGTTGAGCCAGCACCAGCAGCACCTGAGGTTGCACCAGTTCCAGTTCCAGCTCCAGCACCAGCTTACGGCTTTCTGTCAGAGTCCGACAAGGAGCCCTCAGAGGAGGAGGATGCCCAGATGGCAGAGGACGACCCCGAGCTAGAGTTACTAGAGGACCCTCTGCAGGGTGAGGAGGACACTGAGTCAGAGCACGAGATGGACTACCCGTCAGACCCCGGCAGTGACTACTCGGACTCGATGGACGAGGACGACTTCCCCGTACTCGAGGGTTACGTCCCTCAGTACATGCTAGAGATGGAGGAGGACGAGGACCAGGGCGTGGTCAACTTTGTGCCTATCAGTGACGACCAGCCTGTGGTAGTCGACCCTCCGGCACCGCAGCAGCCAGCACTTGTTGCCGCTCCAGTTCAGCAGCCGCTAGCACCTGTTGCACCCCCAGCGCAGCAGGAGCCAGCACCCGTTGCTCCCGCAGCACAGCAGCAGCCAGTACTCCTTGTACCACCAGCTCACCACCAGCTAGCTCTTGTGGCACCTCCAGCAGCTCAGCACCCGCTAGCACTGGTTGCACTTGGACCGCTGTTTCTGTACCAGCCAGTTCTTGCACCACCCACAGCTCAGCACTACCAAGCAGCTCCACAGCAGGCCCCGCAGATGCTCGGAGACGCAGACCTCTTCGAGTACTACCAGCTTCTTCGTGCTCACGAGGAGTGGAGTGACCCCTACGACCTGTACCGTGCGTGGCGCAGGGACCACGGCTACGACCAGTACTGAGGAGCAGCTACCCCAGTTGGAGTCAGTTACCAGCAGCACTTGTGGCAGCAGTGCTTGTACCCGTAGTATAGCAGCTAGCAGTTTGTGTCTAGTCCAGCAGTTGTGTTTTGTTGTATCTTAGAGTACCATGTTGTCGAGTCTTGTTGTTTAGTTGTAGCCGTCAAGTCCTCCTGTGTAAGGGCTTGTGTATGTATGATCGAACCTTGTTATGATGTTTATGTATGCTGTAATGTTGTAATGATGCTGGATTTTATTGTTTGTGTGTTGTCAAATCTTGTGTTCCTGTCCTGTTGCCTAGTCTCGGCTTGTTTCAACCTCGACTCGTTCTTACCCTTTGAAATCCTCTGTCAACTTAACAGATGCCTCCCGCGAGGCAGTCCGCCCGAATACGGCAGCGTCGTGAGCGTCAAGTTGCACACGACGAGGATGCCCCAGGACAAGGCGGTGTACGTGGACGTGGGAGAGGCAGAGTCAACCAGCAGCGTGGCAGAGGTGGAGGTAGAATTGGAGGCCATGATCAAGAAGATGAGGCAAGCCAGAACAATCAGAACAACCAGGACAACCAGAACGATCAAGACAACCAGAATGACCAGGAAGGCCATGATGAAGGTGAAGGTCATCAACAAAACCAGAACCGAGGTGGAGGAAATCAGAACCGTGGCAGAGGTAGGCGAGGTGGACGACATGGACCCTTGCCCAACGCGCCTGTCACTAACCTTGTCACGGTGATGGACAATCAGACACGTCTGATGGAAATCATTGCTCAAGGACTTCTTGACCGTGCACCAGGTCCCCAGACCAAGATGTCAGAATTCATGAGACTCAGACCACCGACCTTCGAGAATGCCGAAGAAGACCCTCTGGCAGCAGATGATTGGCTGAGAGGCATCACCAAGAAGCTTCAGGTTGTAAACGCCAATGACAGGGAGAAAGTCCTTCTGGCATCGCACCTACTCATGGGAGCAGCCAGTGAGTGGTGGGACAATTACCAAGAAGCTACAGAGGACCCCGAGGCTATCACTTGGGATGAATTCCAAGAAGAATTTAGAAGATACCACATCCCTGAGGGTATCATGGACATGAAGGCAGATGAGTTTCGCTCACTGAAGCAAGGAGCCATGACGGTAAACCAGTACATCAGGAAGTTTATGAAGCTTGCACGTTATGCACCTGAGGATGTGAACACTGACAAGAAGAAGCAGGACCGCTTCAAGAAGGGACTGAGTCCTAGTCTGAAAATGCAGTTGGTCACTCACATCTATCCAGACTTCAACACTCTGATGAACCGTGCCATTCTTCTAGAAGACGCACGTTCTCACATCGAGAGTGACAGGAAGCGCAAATTCAATGCCCAGAAGTTCAGGCAGCAGGAAAGAAACCAGAAATCAAGAGGCAACTTCTCCCAGAAGCCCAGGTACCAGCCAACCATGCAGTACAGGGCCTCATCATCAAACCAGCAGAATGCAGCACCCTCTTATCGTAACCAGAATCCCAGCAGCCAGCAGAGGAGCAGTGCCAGTGTTGCACAGCCAGCGCAGAGTGATAAGAGAACATGCTTCAACTGCCGTGAACCAGGTCACATGATTGCCAAGTGCCCTTATATGAACCAGAATCAAGCTCCAGCTCAGTCTCATCAGCAAAGCAACACCAGAACTGCAGTGTCAGGAGTCGGACGTGGTGGACAGCAAGCCTCAGGACAGCAGCGAAGGAACAATCAGACCTTCGGTCGAGGCAGAGTCAACCACATTGACACCCAGGAAGCTGAAGAGGCACCAGATGTTGTTCTCGGTGAGTACCTTGTCAACTCCACCCTTGCAACAGTTTTGTTTGATTCTGGAGCTTCGCATTCGTTCATATCTTCAAGATTTGTTGCTGCACATGGTTTTCCAACTGTTCTGCTCAAACAACCACTGATAACACGCTCTCCTGGAGCGGAAATCAAGTGTTTGTTGGGATGTCCTCGGGTTAAGATTCTTTTAAGTGGGGTAGTATTCCTAGCAAACTTAATAGTTCTCCAGTCAGCCGGAATAGATGTTATCCTTGGAATGGACTGGTTGAGCAAACATCAGGGCAATATAGCCTGTGATACCAGGAAAGTCTCCTTAGTAAACCATCAAGGTATTAAGGTGGAATGTGAGCCAAGGAGAGTGAAGGCTATTCCGATGGTATGCAGTCTGGAAACCGCATCACTGGAGGAAGTACCAGTCGTCTGTGAGTACCCAGACGTTTTCCCAGAAGAATTACCTGGGATGCCACCGGACCGGGATATAGAGTTCATCATTGATCTCATTCCCGGAACCTCCCCAATCGCCAAGAGACCTTACCGAATGGCAGCTAATGAATTAGCAGAATTGAAAGAGCAGATAACAGAATTACAAGAGAAAGGTTTCATAAGACCAAGCTCTTCACCATGGGGATCACCAGTTTTGTTTGTCAAGAAGAAAGATGGCAGTCTCAGAATGTGCATTGACTACCGTTCACTCAATGAAGTCACTATCAAGAACAAATACCCACTGCCCAGGATCGATGACTTGTTTGATCAATTGAAGGGAGCCAAGTTCTTCTCCAAGATTGACCTGAGATCAGGGTACTACCAACTGAAGATTCGAGAGGGAGACATACTCAAGACAGCTTTTGTCACCCGCTATGGTCAGTATGAGTTCACAGTGATGCCCTTTGGACTCACCAACGCACCAGCATACTTCATGAATCTGATGAACAAGGTCTTCATGGAAGAGTTAGATCGGTTTGTCGTTGTCTTCATTGACGACATTCTGATCTACTCTAAGAGCGCCGAAGAACATGAACAACACCTGAGAGTTGTACTTGAGAAGCTAAGAGCACATGAGCTTTATGCCAAGTTCAGCAAGTGTGAGTTTTGGTTAAAAGAAGTCGCTTTCCTTGGTCATATCTTGACTGAAAAAGGCATTGCAGTAGACCCAGCAAAGGTTGAGGCAGTTACCAACTGGAAGCAACCCACAAATGTAACAGAAGTCCGAAGTTTTCTTGGACTGGCAGGTTACTATCGCAGATTTATAGAAGGGTTTTCCAAGCTAGCCCGACCAATGACTGCCCTGACTCAGAAAGGGAAAGAATTCAAGTGGACAGAAGCTTGTGAGAAAAGTTTTCAAGAACTAAAGAGAAGATTGACAACAGCCCCAGTGCTAACCCTACCGGATATATATCGAGATTTTGTCGTATACTGCGACGCATCTCGACAAGGTTTGGGTTGTGTGCTAATGCAAGATGGACGAGTGGTAGCTTATGCGTCAAGGCAGCTGAAAGTTCATGAGCAGAACTATCCAACTCATGATCTAGAGCTAGCAGCAGTTGTTCACGCTCTAAAGATCTGGAGGCACTATCTGATTGGAAATAAATGTGAAATCTTCACAGATCATAAGAGTCTGAAATACATCTTCACACAGTCAGACTTAAATCTCAGACAGAGAAGGTGGTTAGAGTTGATCAAAGATTACAATCTGGATATACAGTATCATCCCGGAAAGGCCAATGTAGTAGCAGACGCACTGAGTCGCAAAGCTCACTGCAACAACATCAAGCTACATAAGAAAAGACCTGAGTTGCTGGCAGAGTTCAAGCAACTAAATCTTCATTGCACCCAGTCAAGCCAGATGAACAACCTGTGTGTGGGACCAACTCTAGGAAGTCTAATCCGAAAAGCTCAAGTAGATGACGAGGAGATACTTGATCTCAAAGCCAAAACCGGAATAGATAAGGCACCCGGATTCAGAGTAGATGACCAAGGTACCTTATGGTATAAAGATCGAATCTGTGTACCCAAGAATGGTGGGTATCAGCAGCTCATTATGGATGAAGCCCACAACTCCGCTTACTCCATTCACCCAGGAAGCACCAAGATGTACTTGGACCTGAAAACGAAGTACTGGTGGTCAGGGATGAAGAAGGATATAGCAGAGTTCGTTGCCCGATGTGATATCTGCAGCAAAGTTAAGGCAGAGCATCAGAGACCTGCAGGATTGTTGCAACCACTGCATGTTCCCATGTGGAAATGGGATGAGATCAGCATGGATTTCATCGTGGGGTTGCCCCGCACCCAAAAAGGGAATGATTCAATATGGGTAATAGTGGACCGTCTGACGAAAGTTGCACACTTCATACCTGTCAAGACGGTCTACAGAGGAGACAAGTATGCTCAGCTGTATGTGGATCACATACTCAAGTTGCATGGAGTTCCGAGCAGAATAGTCTCAGATAGAGGGACCCAGTTTACCTCAAAGTTCTGGCAAAGTCTGCACAAGCTGTTGAAAACTAAGTTGGATTATAGCTCCGCATACCACCCGCAGACAGATGGACAGACTGAAAGAGTCAATCAAATCCTGGAAGATATGTTGAGAGCATGTGTGCTAGCCCATGGAAAGGACTGGGAGAAAAGCCTTTCCTTTGCAGAGTTTTCCTACAACAACAGTTATCAGGCCAGTCTACAGATGGCACCCTTCGAAGCTCTTTATGGCAGAAAGTGCAGAACACCTCTAATGTGGTCAGAAGTGGGAGAGCGATCTTTCTTTGGACCGGCAATCATTAAAGATGCTGAAGAGAAAGTAGCTCTAATCAGGGAGAATCTGAAAGCAGCCCAGAGCAGGCAGAAAAGCTATGCAGACACCCGTCGCAGAGACCTGAGCTTTGAAGCAGGAGACTATGTATACCTCAAGGTATCACCAATACGAGGTACCCGAAGGTTCAGGGTCCGAGGAAAGTTGGCACCCAGATATGTTGGACCTTTCAAGGTACTCAAGAAGATTGGAGCAGTAGCTTACCGCCTTGAGCTCCCCGAAGAAATGTCAGACATCCATAATGTCTTCCATGTCTCACAGTTGAAGAAATGCTTGAGAGTTCCAGAGGAAATAGTACCACCGGAAGTATTGGATCTTCAACCGGATCTCCGTTACCAGGAGAGGCCCATCAGGATTTTGGATGTTGCCACTCGGTTAACAAGGAGAAATGCCATACGGTTTTGCCGAGTGCAATGGAGCAATCACACAGAAGCAGAGGCTACCTGGGAACGTGAAGATAATCTTAAGAAGGAGTTTCCCTACCTGTTCGAGGAAGAGCCTGAATCTCGAGGACGAGATTCGGTTTAAGTGGGGTAGGTTTGTAACACCCTATGTTTTGCCCATAATGAAAAACCACTAAAAATTTGAACTTTTTCAAATTTGAACAAAATCCAATCAAAGTAGAAGTAAATTCCATGCCAGATTCAAATTTCGAATTTTAAATGTGCATCAAACACCACCATGTGCATATTTGGAATTTTCTGATTTTAATTATGTGTTCATTTGGTTTTACTCCTTTTTCAAATTTGAATCTCATTCAAATTTGAGTCTTAGAAAAATTCTGGGAAATATTTGAATCTTTTCTTCCCTCCTGGGCCGCCCCTCCCTTTTTCTCCCTTCCCCGGCCCACTCCCTCCTCTCCTTTTCTTTCCCACGCGCGGCCCAGCCTCTCCTCCCTCCGGCCCAGCAGCAGCCCGGCCTGCTCATCCGCGCCGAGCCACTGACAGGTGGGCCCCACCTGTCAGTGTCGTCTCCCACCTCCTGCCACCGCGCCAGGCACGCCCATGACGGCCGGTGCGCCTGGTCTCGTCGCGCTACACCGCCGTCGCAGGAGCTCCACGTGCGCACGCGACGCCGTCGTCACCGCGCTCCCGTCCCGTCGCATCGCTTTGACCTCGCGCTCCCTTTTCCCCGCGCGGACCGACGCCTCGGCCCGAAGACCGGCGAGCGGCCATGCCGCAGCGTCAGCCTCGCTCAGCCGCCGTCGCGTCCCACGCACTGTGGTCGTCGCCGAGCCCTCGTCATCACGCGCGTGGGCACCGTCCTTTCCTGGCAACCGTCACGTCGCAATTTAACGACGACGACCGAGCCGGCGACCATCGCTTGATCAGCGCCCAACAGCTCCTCCTCGGCCGCCTATAAAAGGCCACCGAGCTCCGCGCTGCGCCCCTCCCCCTCTTCCCGAGCTCACGCCCTCACCATTGCCACTCCAGCGCCTCCAATTTTACTTTTCCCCATTTTCCTTCTCCAAGTCCGGCGACCCTCCGTCGAGCCAGCGGTGGAGCTCCGTCTCCCTTTTCTTCTTCCTTGGCGTCTCTGTGCCTCCCCTAACCTCGTGCCGTCTCTCATTCCTGCAGCCGAAGCTCGGAGCATGGAGTTCGCGGGAGGCTAGGGTTCCGGCCACCGCACAACGACGACGAGCTGCCTCCGTCCCTCCTCCGCCTTCTTCGAGCCCGCTGTGAGCTCCGCCTCCCTCTCCTCTCTCTCCTGAGCCCCTCCTTTTCCTTCCCCGCGCACGGGCGCGTGCTCCGCGTCGAGCACCGCCACCAGCCGCCGCGCGACCTCGTCGCCGGCAGGCCTTCCGGCCGCGCCTGGCCACGCTGAGGCGCGCGCTGCACTCCACGCACACCCGCGCACTCGCACGGCTACACAAACGCGTGCGAACCCGCGCGCATGCGCCTCCCCCCTTGCGCGCAGCCGCGCACCGCCATCTCCGGCGAGCCCGCGCCGCCTCTCCGATGCCCCGCGTCGTCACCGTCAAGCGGCCCTAGCTCCGCCTTCGCGCATAGAACTCCTAGGTACCCTTAGCTTCGCCCCTGACGCCCTGTAGCCGTCGCTGGTGAGATCCCCGGCGAGGCGCCGCCGCGCGCGCGCCGCTCCGACGCGCTCCGGCCGCGCTGCGTCGCCATCCGACGTGGCGTGCCACGTCGGCGCCGGGCCCGCGGAGACCCGGTCTCCTCTGCCGCGTCAGCGCCCCGTCAGCGCACGTCCACGGGCGCGGTGCACCGTGGACCGCCCTCACATACCTCCTCCGGTCCACAGCCCTGTGGACCAAGTCCACGGAACAGTGGGTCACAGTGAACCCGGCCCCAGTGGCCCACTTGTCAGCCTCACACAGCCTCTGGAAATTGCTAAGTCCACACACAGTTTGTACCCAGGAATCTATTTCGAGCACCTTCCTTTATCAGAAAAATTCCATAAAATTCCTAAAAATACTAGATTAATTCCTAATCATTTTGCAACACTTGTTTACTCCATAATAATTAGGATTATGTCTATGCTTAATTACTTAGCTTAATCCTAATTATTTCCTATGTTGCAAACTTGTAAAATCTATATCTCTTTCATCTTAGCTCCGATTTTGGTGATTCTTCCACCAAAATTCCTCTAAAATCATGAGCTATTTATCGTTATCAAAACCCTCTATTGTTGATCTCTGTTTGGTCTTCATTTGATTTATTTGCTTGTTAATCAGTTGTTTGATCGTTAGATTAATTCGATCGTTATTATTGCAATCAATAGGGGAACAAGTCTTCGAGGAAGGAGCGGAGGATCCGGATTACGAGGACTTAGAAGAAGAAGACTTTGGTGAAGGCAAGTTCTAACCCCTTTGGTCATATTGATCCTATGTTTGCAAATAGTCCTATTTAGAGCCTGTTTTGGAAACAACTGTGCATGATATTTAAATTTGCTTCAAATGCTAGATGATCCTATGCTGATGATTGCCATACCTTGTTAATTGTTTATCCACTGCCTTGTTAGCCCTAGATTCACTATCATTAATTCCTTAATGATATGTTGATATGCCATGCTGCTTAGGACTTGTCACATGTGTACTTAATTAATCATGCTATACATGCTTTTGGTGTAAAATGGTGTGTGTTTGGTGGAGTGTGGGTGTGAATATGAAATATGGGTTGGTGCTATATATTAGTGATAATTGTAATCCATAGTGGGGTACTTCTGGCGGGAGCAGGCGGGGTAGTCCTCAGTGGGGAGGCCTATCTCTGGGATGCGATTCCTCCTTTGAGGATAGCTATTGAAGATGCTTGCTTCGGTCGTATAAGGACCGGTTCATGTGCCGCCTTGCCTAGCACCTTTCGTACAACCACATGCCTTGTATGGGAAAGGTTTGGAACCACACCCTACTATAGTGTTCACCCGGTACCCACCTGGAGGGCAGGAGTTGCGGCGGAAGCCAGGAGAAGACTCGACATGGCAGGTGTCGGGGTCCGGCGTATGGTGATTCTTCAGGCCTTTCTACATGATAATGATGATATTGTGAAGCCCCTGGTCGCAGTATTTCCGTGGTGGTGCCGCGGTAACACCAAGTAGGTACGGGACCATTAGTGTGTCTGTCCGATCCATGACGATGGGAAGGGCTGACATGCCTTGTGGGGAATTGTGTACAACCTCTGCAGAGTTACAAATCTATCATGATAGCCGTGTTCCACGGTATTGGGCAACGCGAAAGCTTGTGCCACACAATGATTAGTATAACGGTGTGAGTAAATTCCTTGGTGTGTTTTTGGAATACTCCGGTGTGGAACCGTGTGCTGGTTTCCTGCCAGCGTTAAAATGTGGGAACTGGCGGGATGGACCTTGTCTCCCCCAGGGCCAAATAACCCCATTAATCCTCAATGATAACCTTGATTAGTAGTTTGCGAACTGCTTTGTTTTACAAACAACCCCTGCATAAAACTGGCCTTCCGCCCAGTTACTAAACCCTCGGCCTATCCTTGAAATTATCCTTGCATGCTTAAACCCCTTGTTGTTAGGACTTGCTGAGTACCCTATGTGCTCACCCTTGCTTAATCATTCAGATGAGGAACCTGAGTATCAAGAGGATGGTGATGAAGAGTAGGGTCCTGTCTACACTCAAGATGCCTGTGCTAGTGCCGCTTCCGACTTCCGCTGTAGTAGTAGTAGTTAAGTGGTTCTGCTGTTGCAGCCCACCTGCTTGATGCTTGTTGTAATAAAGCAGCCTTTGGCCGTTTGTTGTAAGACCTTTTATGTATGAAGGCTTGTATGAGACTCGGTAATATTTATGTAAGTGATGACTCTGTGATATCAGTCTGTATGAAGTGTTCGTATCAGCGTCTGATCCAGGGACTGGTACGGTAAGCACTAGTGCTCCAGAAATGGGGTACGACAAGCACCAAGGCTAACTTCAACTGATCGATGATGCTAGGGGCGCTACTGCTGGCTGGTGCCATTCGTGCGCGCGTTCACCAGCGACTGGACGATGATGAACCCAAATAAGTATGAACAGAAGGGACTCCTTTGAGATTTGACCCCTTCGCGTCTACTTCATTTGCTCAGTTTTACTTCGTGTTTGATATTTCGTTTACCCTATGTGATCATCTCCATCTATCTAGTTATATCGTGTGTGTCGTGTAGCGTGCTTTGTTCCCATGAAAGCCCTTGTAATGCTTCTGATCGTATTCATGTGGGAAGCTCTTCCCCGGTAATCATCTCTGAAGACAAGGGGGAAGCTTCGTCTAGTTGTAGTAGTGAGTCGTGTATGGATGGTATTGCATTGGCTTTAGGTACATATCACCATCTTTCGTATATTAGTACTGAGTTTAGATCTTCCACCATTGTTTCTGGTTTCAGTACTTGTACTCGTGATATAATAACATGTCAATTCTAAATTTCAAAAAAATGCGCTTGTGTTGCTTTACAATTCACAGCAGAAAGCATACCCCTGTCCATTTTTTTTCAAGGGAAGAAACATATATAGGCCTATATATCTTCCTTTGATGTGGCCAATGCTCGACAATGTTCTCATGTAAGCTTGCTCGTACCAACCTCATTTGGAACTGAGATCAGCCGATTGTTTGGATTGGTACTCTTCTGGAGTTTGTACTAGTTTGTTGCTTTAAGGAATCTGAAAATTCAGTCGACTAACATGTAAAGTCACAACTCACGAACAAAAATCCATGATCCTTGGAAGAAACGTGACGCCCTAGCTTGCTTCTGCACTTCTTGGTTTGTCAAATTATCAAGCACAAGGTCAGCAGGCCATGCATGCCTAGCCTAATCCCATCGCTCATCTCGTCCTCTCCTTCTGCGAAGCCAGAAAACGAGCATATCACTTCTCGCCCTCGCTTTGCTCAATCTCATGTCACACATTTTTCACTGCCATGATATGCAAGGCAGAAGAGGAACCACATGTGGAGATCAATGACTGCTTGTGGTCCACCTCTGCGAAGCCGCGGTGACGTAGGCCGCCGGCTCCTTTCTTTCCTTGTTTGTGTATCTGTGCTCTGGGGTTATAGGAAGTGATGGAACAAGGCACGTTAAAGCTTCAGACCTGCTTCCTAGCAACTCATCTCATCATTATTGCTGTATAAGCTGAAAACTTCTCAAACATGTGCCATAAATTAATTCAGAAATAGAAAAAAGTGCTTTCACCAGGATTCAGGTGTACTTTGCAATTTCACAGCAAAATATGGTTGGCTTTATTTTCTTTTGTCAAGCTTGTCTGCCGAATTGACATGTCATTTCGTTCTTTCCACGTAACCGTGGTGCAAGCGAACAGTTGCATGGCAAATTCCATCTGGGGTGCGCAAAATAAGAAAAGAATCACTCGGTTTAATCTCGAACAGATCGAAGGCATTGCTTTTTTTTTAGATCGAAGGCATTGCTAAGCAAGCTGCACAGCTACTGAAGTGATGTGAAACTTATGAAGTTCAATGCTCGTCATGCATGGTGCAGGAGCAGGAAGCCATGAAAGGATGTGACCACCTATATCCTTTGATGCCCTAGCGTGGACTGTAGGGTGCTTTTTGTTCCTTTGGCAACCCCTGCATCCAAATATAGTGTGTGAACATGCATTTCAAGAAAAAGTGTATGAAGATAATGTTCAAACGTTTATAGTCGCATTGAGTGGCAGCGCGTGCTTGCCACTGAACAGAAGATAGCTTCGGGCACCATTATTGCAAGTAATATATTTCAAGTGATAATATTGTCCGCTTACTGATTGATTATCTTTGCAAAGTCTTTTTCGGAGACATCTGATTATCTGAAACAAAATTTTCAACCAAAACTCTATTTACAGTGAGAACTATAGTTAAGCGGCAACAAGCAGTCTGTTTGGATCACATCATCATGCACTTCATAGACCGAGTTTCTTTGTGTGCTTATTAATTAGCTGCTGTTTCTTCTAGTTTTGGCCCCCATGCACTTCATAGGGCATTTTAAGCACTGTCCAGATCGTTCAAACAGAAGGAAAATATCGGGCAATAGAAAAGGCCAGCAGAGCCATGTGGGTATGCGCAGCCTGATCAATCGACAGGAGCCATCACGCGGCCTCTGCTCTCCTCTCGTCTCGTTGTGCACAAGCGGCAAGCGCGCAATGCAGGTCGACGTCGGCCTCAGCTGCTCCATAGAGCCAGCCAGCCACCGCGCGGCCGTGGCCGGTGGCCAGTGCCCAAGACAGGCAGGTTTCACCGGGCGATGCAAACGGAGTAAAGGGATCACGTGTGGAGGGCCAGTGGTTTCACCTGTCCGTCATTGCCTGGCTGCTATACGTACGTATGAAGCCGGTGCCTGCTATACGTACGTGTGAGTACGTGTTTGCTGCTGGAGCTGGACAGCAAAGCTTGAATCCAGTACCTTCCTAGCAGCTCATCAGCTCAAAGTTGCAATAACCTGTAAATCTAGAGACCATCGTTTGCAGCCAATAATACTTTTTAGCAGCCGCATGTCGTCAAGACGACCAAGATTCCGATGCTCTAAGCACCAAGAACGATGGTCTCTCCATGTTGCATGAGATGTTGTATCTTTCTTTACTGCTAGTTATACATGGTCGTTTCTTTTTTGGTAAGATGAGAAATCAGCCACCGCAACGATGTACGTGCACGTCTTTTCTTTTCTGCTTGTTTGTGTAGACATGTTTTATGTCCATCACACGGTATTCTGCCCTGCGAAGTAGTAGCACGTTGGACCCCCACACACTACAAAAGAGCAGTAGCCAGGCAAGGGGATCTTCAAACAGCCAGCCAACTCCCTTCTCCTACCTCTGAAGCCATCTCTCCTCTTGCAGCCTCGCCTCCTCCATCCTCCCCACCACTGAAACTGCAGCTACCACCTCACCTCGAGAAGGCTCGAGTTTAGAGCGCGGATCATGGGCAGGAAGGTTGACGCCTTCTGCTTCGTCGTCGGCCTGCTTGCAGTCGCCGGGGTGCTCGTCATGGCGTTCGCCGTCGTCGTCCCTGTTCAGGTCACCGTCGACGAGGCCTACCTCGGCCGCCTCACCCTCGCCGGGCCGGGCAACGGCACGCCGGCGTCCCTCGCCTACAACCTGTCGCTCATGGTCACCGTGCACAACTGCAACTGGGCGATGAGCGTCAGGCGCACCGCGCCGCTGGACTTCGAGCTCCGCTTCGCCGGCCGGCCGTTCACTCGCTTCCGGCTGGCTGGCGCGGCGGACTCCGACCGGATCCGCCGGTCGACCATGGCGACCGACAGCTTCTCCGTGGCGGGCGAGGTGGCGCTCGGGAGACACGGAGCGGCGGAGTTCGCCAGGGAGAGGGCTTCCGGGGTGTTCGAGCTGGAGCTCATCGTCGCCGGGGAGTTCAAGTACCAGGCGCACTTCCATAGCCACAGCCTCAGGGTAATCTGCCCACTGACGCTCTCCATCTCCACCCCGACCTTGCCTGCGCCGTTCGCGGGGGTCAAGTGCACATGACATAGGCATGCATGGATGCATAGCGTGGTCGATCTGTGACCAACTGAGGAAGAGTGGACAATCATGAACGACCGAATAATTAAGTATGGTCAAAGCTCATCTGAGATTTGATCCCTTCACCACTACTTCATTTGCTTAATTAGCGTTTCATCTTTCCTTTGTTCTAGTTCTAAGTGATCATCTCCATGTAGTTATATCGTATGTTTGTATTCCCATCAAAACCTTGTAGCTTCGGGCACCATTATTGCAAGTAATATATTCAAGTGAGAAGATCGTCCTTACTGATTGATTGTCGTTGCAAATTCTATTCGGAGACATCTGATGATCTCCGAAAGAAAATTTGTACCAAAACTCTGTTTACAGTGAGAAGTGAGAACTATAGTCAAGCGGCAACTCCATTTGGATCACATCATATCAGGCGCTTGATAAATGGACGATGGGTTCAAAGAAGTTGAAAGCATGCTGCAAGCAGGAGATATTTGACATGTATGTTGTGAAGAGTTCCAAACGTTCATTGAAATGTTGTCCTGATTGTTTTTTAAATAATTTATTTGGCATGTTTTCTTTCCTATTGGTCTGAACCGACCAACCTGATCTTCCATAATCATATACTACGGCGTAGAGAAAAGCCACAACTAAACCAAATTCCTGATTTTTGCTTGAACATTAGTACGTGTTGTTGGTTGCATTCCATGGACATTATTTGTGTTGCATTACCATCGTCTTACGAACATATTAGCATCTCCCATCCGCAGCCTGGTTAGCAGCAGTAAGATCACTTCTTTGGCACTACCACCGTTGCTTCCAGCTGCAACGATGGCATGCAGCTGAGCTAGTGTGAGGTCTTGATGACTCACCAACACTGGTTTTCACTCCGACAGTGCAAGGGAAAAATGAATCAAGTATTATATTTGGGAATCTGAAAACTCAAGCCTTTTTATTTGGGAAAAGAAAACCTTTGGTAGCGCCTGTAGTACTTACGAGGGGACTAACATGTAAAGTGATGAAAAACAATCCATGATTCTTGGAAATGTGACGCCCTTGCTCCTGCATTTCTTGGTTCTTGGTTGTCATACCATCAAGCTTCAAGCACAAGGCCAACAGGCCATGCATGCCCAGCCAGCTGATTAGTGATCACAGATCGGTATATTCGGTACAGCCGTAATGCGGCCTCGCCCCTATCACCCAATCTCATCCTCTCCTTCCGTGAAACCGGGAAATGAGCACGGCATTTCGCGCCCCTCGCTCTGCCTGATCTCAACTTCACACAGTTTTTACTGCCATGATATGCAAGGCAGAAGAGGAGTCACATGCGGTCATGGAGATACGCCGCAGCAACGTACTAGGCCAGCTCTCCTTTCTTTCCTTGTTTGTGTGTATATGTGCTCTGGGGTGATAGCATGTGATGAAACAAGGCACGTAAGGCTTCAGACCTTCGTCCTAGCAGCTCGTATCACCTAATCACCATGATTGCAGTAAGCTGAAAATTTCTTTTTGCTCGAACATATATATACCATAAATTAATTCAGAATCAGAAAAAAACGTGCTTTCAGCAGGAATCATGTGCGCTTTGCAATTTCACAGGAAGCTCTCGTTTGGTTTATTTTCTTTTGTCAAGCTCTTGTTTGGCGAATGGACATATCGTTTCGTACGTTCTCTCCACGTAACGGTGGTATAAGTGAACAGTTGCGTGGCAAATTCCATCCAGAGTGCGTAAAGTAAGAACAATAATCACTCGGTTATTACTAAGCAAGCTGCAGCTGCTGAAAGTGATGTGGAAATTAGCAAGTCACTGCTCATCATGCATATGGTCCAGGAAGCCATGAAAGGCTGTGGGCGGCCGGGTGAATTGACAACCCATATACTTTGATGCTTTCTTGCGTGGATGGAAGGTTGTCTTTTGCTCGTTCGGCAACCACTGCATCCAAATATAGTGTGTGAACATGCATTCCAAGAAAAAGTGTATGAAGGTATGTTCAAACGACGTTTATAGTCGCATTGGGTGCCGACACGCGCTTGTCACTGAACAGGAGATGCAGACTATTGTACCTGTAGCCTGTGCATAGATTGAAATATTGATGACATGTGAGCACAAGGAAACTCAGCGGACTAGCAGATGAGCATATACACACGACTAGTAAATGTACACTTTTTTTTCCCTTCACAAAAAAAAAATACATGTAGGTCCTATGAGAGACGGGGCTGTTACTTCGCCTTCTGGCGTGCAGCTCTGGTCCTTGAAAACGAAAAGCACGATCTGCTGGTGTTGGTTTTGTCAGAGACTCAGGGCCTCACTGGGCACCAACGGCACCGGCGCGGCGGAGTCCTCCTTCTCCTACGACATCTCGCTCGGCGTCGCGCTGCGCAACCCCAACTGGGAGATGAGCGTTTGGCGCACCGGCCCGCTCGACGCCGAGCTCCGCTTCCGCGGCATCCCGTTCGCCCGCGCGCGCCTCGCCCGCGCCGACGGGGACCGGATCCGGCCGCTGCGGAGGGAGGTGTACCGCGTGTCGTGGACGGGCGACAGCGCGGCCGTGGCGCTCGGGAGCGACGCGGTGGCCGAGTTCTACAGGGAGCGCGCGGCCGGCGGCGTGTTCCAGCTGGAGCTCGTCGTCGCCGGCGAGGCCAGGTACGAGGCGCACCCGCACCGGCGCAGGTTCCGTGCGAGCTGCCCGCTGAGGCTCGCGCTGTCGTCGGCGACGGCGCCAGCGGGGTTCGCGAGGGTGAGGTGCTATTAGTGAGCGTCGCCGTAGCTCGACGTCTCCATGGCAGAGTGAGCGGCGTCAGATCAGTGAGCTTAATTGTGTGTGCTTGAATGATTGAATCGATCAAGTTTCCAACGCACGGATGGAGTATTGTGTTGTGCCTGAATCGAATCTCTATGGTGAAAGTGAAATTGAGACCGAGTTTCTTTGCATTGTGCGTGTGCTCGTTTCGTTAATTGGCTGCTGTTTCATTTAGTTTTGGCTCATGCTAGGGCATTTTAAGCAATATTCTGCTCGTTCAAACAGATGGATATATCAGGGGGAAAATGTCATACCCCAATTTCTGGAGCATGTTGTGCACCATGTATCAGTCCCTGGATCAGTAGCTGATACGCACAAGAACACAGATATGGTAATCGAAAGCATACTTCGTATAGGTAAAATATTATAATACCTGAGATATCACCTTTAATGGCGGTTCGACAAGGATACTGAACTATCCAAGTCCGTCCGACCGACTAATGGTGATGCAGACAATCAGCGGAAACACGGCCCAAGCCTACAGGCAGACTTGAGATGCAGAACGAAAACCAGACGTCGTCGTCTCCTACGCAGACTTCTCTCACTAAAAAAAAAAAACAAACGCAAACGCGTGAGTACATAAGGTACTCAGCAAACCCTAACACAAGGGGTAAAATATGCAAGGGTATGAACAAGGATGAGGCTGAGGTTTAACATATCGGCGGAAAGCCAATTTTATGCAATGGTTGTTTTTGAAATCAAAACAGTTCGCAAACTACAGTCAAGATTGTTATCATATAGTGGGGTTGGTCGGCCCTGGGGGAGATAATGGTTCAATCCCGCCAGTTCCTCAATTTTTAATGCTGGCCGGAAACCAGCACACGGCTCCAAACCGGCGTTTTCCAAAAACTCACACGCCAAGGATAACTCACGCAGAAAATCTAATCATTGTGTGGTCATGGCTTTCGCGTTGTTCAATACCGTGGAACACGGCTATCCGGATAAATTCTTATCCTCTGCAGAGGTTGTACACTTTCCCCACAAGGGTACCCAGTCCTCCCCAGTGCACTGGTTCGGAAACTGGATACTAATGGTCCCGTACCTGCCCAGTGTCACCTCGGTACCACCCCGGAAAATCAGCGACCAGGGGCTTCACTTCAATATAAATATCATGGCCATCAACTTTCACTTGCCAGACCCGACGCCAATCTCGTCAAGATCCTCTCCTGGCTTCCGGTTGCAACTCCCTGCCTCCTGGTGGTACCGGGCGATCACTGGTAGGGTGTGGTTCCAAACCCTACCCATAATAGGGCCTCGTGGTTGCACTGCTGCTAGGCCAGACGGCACAAGAACCGGTCCTTATACGACCGATGCAAGCATCTTCAATAGCTACCCTCCTGCGAGGAGTAGCGTCCCAGAGATAGCCTCCCCACTGAGGACTACCTCGCTTGCACCCGTCTAAAACATACCCCCACTATGGGTTGCACTTACTTGTCCCACCCATTTTCACTTTACTCACCCAACACCAAGCACGCACACATTTTCACAAAAAGCATGTGTGTCAAGTTATTAAGTACACGGTGAATGAATCCTAAGCGGCATATTAATCCAACACATCATTAAGATTTAATGATGGTGGTTCCTAGGTTCATCAAGGGAATTAGGATAAGCAATATCAAGGCATGGCTATCAACAAGTACTTAGGTCGTTCTAAGCATTTAAATCATCTTTAAATACCATGCATGCTTTATTTGAAATCAAGCTCTATGTGGGATTATTTGCAAACATAGGATCAACATGATCAATGGGAGTTAGGGCTTGCCTGCAAATCGCTTTCCTAATCTTTAAACTCTGACTCGAGGCTTGATTCTCTGAGTTGCTCTTCGTACTTGGAGCTTGTATCTCTGGGTTGGTCTTCGCGCTTCAAGTCCTCAGCAGCTCTTCGAATTCTTCCGGCTCTTCCTCGACTCTCGCGTAAACTAGCGCATAAAACAGTACGTATAAACTACCGTAAAAGAAATAAAAGAACAAAAGAAATAAAGAACCAAGAAAAGCCAAATAAGATCTAAAGAAACTTCGCGAAGAACGAGAGACTTAACCATGCATGATGCAGCATACTAATGCAGAGCAGGTTACATGTCATAGGTGATATACCTGGCCTTGTAAGGGCCATATTCACCTAGACAAGTTATTAGTTATCTATTTTCTCTAATATGAGAACATGGGTGTGGGGTTTTGCGTATGATCCTGGTTGGGTGAACACCTTGGGGTGAAGGTGATGAGATGCATATGCTTCATTGATGGTGATTGCGTGCATATCTAATATGCAAGCTTCTATATTATTTCTATAAAAAGAACATGCATGAATGCAGGCGAAGTTGTATGCAGCGGGTGTACGTGATTATGCGTGATATGAATGCATGGCTGCAAATAAAATGCCAAATTCAAATAAAAGCAGCTGGCAACTGAAATACCAGATGACCCCAATAAGATCCAATAAAAGATCAATTAAAAGAGCAGAGCAATAAATCAAAAGGGGTTGGGCGAGGATACTAGGTTAGGTTTGATCGAGTGATGATTGATATAGTTTACTTGATTGGAAATGAGATGACACTAAGGTTTGCTAGGTTTACAGATAGTGAGCATAAGAATGAATGCGGACTACACGGATGAAGTAGGGTTTGTGATAAGGAAGATATTAGGCAGATCAGTACCACAAGATGGGTTAGGTTTTATTGAGCGAGGGTTGATTTAGGTTAGGTTCGAGATTTTGTTTGCGATAAGATAAGGGTACTGGGTTGGAAGTGGAATGGTACGAATGATCGCTAGGTTTAACACTAGCGAGCAAAAGAATGAATAGGTTATTCAGAGGTGAAGTGAGGGTGTGGGAGATATTAGGTGGAATAGCATCACAGGATGGGTTAGGTTTACATGCGCAGATATTTGCGACATGCGTGATCATCATCGCAGGATTAATCGAGAAATGATATAAGAAGTGAGGGGTATTTTAGGGATCAATGCTTTGTAGACCTGGTGTGGGGCTTCAAGAACAGTACCACGAGGTACTACGCGATTTCACGAACTCGTGGGCGCGAGAATCACTCAAAACGGAGTTCGGATTAAGAAGATACGGACATTTAAAGATTGGAGGGCTAATTTGTAATTATAAGAAGGTTTTTGAGGGCTCAAGTATAATTACAGAATATGTCCAGGGACCTATCTGTAATTATGAAAAAGTTTGGGGGTCTGAGTGTAAAAAGATAGGGGCTGGAGTGTAATTACAGAAAAGTATAGGGTCTTTTCTGTAAAAAGTCAGAACCTAAACATCATTATTTTAAAACTCAGGGGTCTTTCTGCAAATGTACAGGGTTCTGGGAATTTCTGAAATTTCCGGATTTATCTTTCAATTGGAAAAAGGATTTAATGCGTCATGCTGACGTCATAAAAGAGGAAGATTTATTTTTCCTTTTGGAAAACCCGTGGACTCAGTCCACAGGGCCCGTGGACCGGGGATGGGCGGTGGTCCACCGGTCCACGGTGGACCGGGAGGCGGCCCGCGGCGGGGGCTCGCCGGGGTGGTCGCCGGCGGCGGCTGGAAGGGGGGAGGAGCGACGGGGAAAAGATGCCCGGGTTCACCGTGCGACGGCGCAGCTGGTGGACCAGCGCGTGGACGTCGGGGATCGACGGAGGGACGGCGAGGGGTGGCCGGAGTGCATGGTGGCGGTGGCGCGCAAGGAGAAGGAGGGGACGACGGCACCTTCGCGCGCGCGTGTGGCTGCGCGGGCGCGCGGGGATGTGGTGAAGGCGTTGCGCGCCTTGGCTCGGCCGAGCGCGGCCGGAGAACTCGTCGGCGCCGGAGAAGATGGCGGCGGAGTGGCGGCGCTTGGTGCAGCGCTTGCGCGAAGGGGGAGGAGGAGAGAAGAGGGGCGGAGGAGAGAGGGTGCGGTGCGAGGATGCTCACCGTGTTCTTGGGCGAGTGGAAGAGGTGCAGGGGGTGGTCGGCGACGGAGAGATTGAATGGCGGGCGGCGGAGCTCGGTGAGGTGCTCGAGCACGCGACGGGAGAGGGAGAGGAGGAGTGGAGGAGAGAGAGGGTGACGCGGTGCGGCTTATCGACAGCGCGGTGGTGGCGGGGGAGGCCGGGAAGCGCTGCGGCGTCGCTCGCCGGAACCCTAGGTTCCGGTGAGGAGCTCAAGTGCGAGGGAGAGAACGGGAGAGAGAGAGAAGCCAGGGGAAGAACGGGGCGCGGCGCCGATTTATGGTGGAGCTTCCGTGGCGGCTACGGCAGCGCGCTCCGGCAGGACAGCGGCAGCGGCGGAGGCGGGTCGGAGGTAGGGGCCGGCAGTGCGGCGGCGTGCCGCGTGGGGAAGAAGGACCCGACAGGTGGGGCCCACCTGTCGGCGAGAGGAGGGGAGAAGGGGAGTGGGCCGCTTCGCTGGGCCGTAGCGGGCCGGAGGAGGCTGGGCTGCGCGGGGGAGATAGAGGAGAGGAGGAGCTGGGCCGAGGGGGAAAGAAGAAAAGGGATTCGGCCCGGGAGGAGTTTGGATAAGGAAAAAGTTTAAACTTTTTCTAGGATTTGAATTTGATGAGATTTCAAATTCAAACAAAAACAAAGTTTGATTAAACACTCAAGACAAATCCAATAAAATACGAATATGCATTTGGTGAAGATTGTGCAGGTTTTAAAATTCAAACTTTTTGAAAATTGAATGTGCCTTAGCTCAAACTAGAACCAATTTATTTAATTTGTTGTAAATTCGAAAAGTTCAAATTTTAGTGAACTTTTACATGAACACAAGCACTTGAGCACATGTTTTATTTTCCAAAAAATTCCAAATTCAAACTATGTTCAATTATTTAGTGAAATTTTTATTTTGGAAAAATTCATGGAAGGTAAGAGTTTAGAAAAGGTTCAAATTTGGAGCGATTTTTGTCTCTCTTTTTTTTTATTTATTTATTTGTTTCTCTTCTTTTCCTTTTCCTTTTGGCTCTGAAAAGTAGGGTATTACAGATCTACCCCACTTAAAAGAAATCTCGTCCTCGAGATTTGAAAAGGTCTTCTGGGTGGAGCGGATCTTCTCTTGGGTCTTCATACTTGACGGTTGTAGCACTTGCTTGGGAAGGAGCAAAGCTTCTTGCTTCAGGTGATCCCTCACGTCGATTGCTTCGCCACGGGAAGACAGGCTTAAGGATTCGATTTTCAGGGTTTTGTTTTATTGCTATTGTTATTAGGGCTCACTGACTGAAAATCCTACCCCACTTAAAGGATTTTCACTTGGGGCTCGCTGGCCGATTCTGCATGGTTGTCTTGAACTTTGGTCATCTCGGAGCACTGCTCGGGGCGAGGTTGTTAGCTGGCTTCTCAACCTTTCCTGTGAAGGGCTGATGATTCTGAGTACTCTGATCTATGCAGGGTGCAACATGTTGACTGTCTTCACAAGTCTCTCATGTGGTCTGAACCACTGTTTCTGATCTGGTGTGCTGACACTTTCTTTGTTTATCATGGTGGGATCACAGTCCTGACATCCCGTCTTGCAGGACACCCGATTCGAGAATGAGTCTGGAACAGACTCTCTGTCAAGATTCAGCTTTAGAACAGCACTGTCCCTAACCAGATGTTTGTCCTCTTGACAGGTTAAATTAGCTGGTAATGCACCTTGGACTATTTGAGAAATTGTCCAGAAGGAACTGACTTGACTAGCTCCAGGTTCACCTTTCCGCTGGGGAACTAGTTAGTTGATTTCTCATGCTAAAAAGCTCCAATGCTTCAGCTTTTGCAGCAACAGACTGTGGATAATAGGTATGAATGCAATCACTCTCGAAGTCTGCCGCAAAAGGGGAGCAGATGAGAGGATTGATTCTGACTGTATGGTCATCATGGACATATGCATAAAAAGCCTGAAGAGGATGCAACACTGTCCCTGAGGTTGTTGCTCTCATTCTGTTTGGTTCTGCCAACATCTGACACTGCAGGTTTATGGTATTTCGCTTCTAATACCATATATATATTAACTGAGGTCCTCACTGAGTGATAGAAGACTGTCATGGATGCGTCTCATTTTCAGACCTTCTGTTTGCGGTGCTTGGATCCTTAAGTCAGTCTTGGGGACAAACTTGAATTTCCTTTAACTGACCGTACCAGTCATTGATCCTAGGTTGTGGGTTATGGGCCTACTACGCTTCCGCTGCGCTACTCTGATACTGGCTTTCGTCCATTGAGAACTTGTTCTGGAATTAGCCTGTTGGGAACTCCTTGATCTTCGTCAAGTAGCTTACTGGTGATTCACTGGGAAGACTTCCGAGTACTTGTATATTACCAGTACTCTTTCCAGGGGTCTGGCTCCTATGTTGCTTGCCATATGGGCAGCTTTTAATTTTCTTGGATCATGTTCCACTTTTATCCAAGCTATCAGCGATCTTTCTCGAGTCTCGCTTGGGGTCATTTCTGAGGTATCCATTAATGTCCAACAGATCTTTGTCAGCGTTGTCATGGACATGTGATGTGAGCTTTGTCCGTGACAGGGTTCCCTCACTGTGGAGGTTCCATGGTTATGGGCTGTTGATTCCTGTTGTCTCTTTGGTGTGGGACCATTGAGTTTTTGTGTTGGGCCATTGGTGGTGATGGCTGACCTCTCTTTGTCATTTGCTTCACTTCCTTGGTCAAGCTTTCTTGTGTTGGTTGACAGGCGACTGACATCTTTGGTACTGCCTCATGTAAACTTTCCCACTGACCTGTAACCTTTGCTGTGGTTGGCTTAAACTTCTGATTAGCTTGACTCTGAGCTGACACTTCCTTGATGTGCTGCTTGCCTTGGCAGGGTTTAGGTATAGGTTTGGAAACGATTTATCATTAGATTGTTCTTTTCTTTTGATTCTTGTTGTTTATGATGTTTGGTTTGAGCACTCAAACATAGAAACACCGAACAAGATCAACAAAACCATCGAATCACTCAAGCAACGCGATTTGTTTGTTGTGGTTTTATGACGTTAGCGTGCTAAGATCGAGGCTTAAGGCTTATGGGTAGGTGAACTATCGATTTCTTCTGCTAGCATCAGCACTCGACCAATAGTCCTTGACCAAAAAGAATCGAGGGGGTCACATGACTTGGTCGGTTAAAAGGAAAACTGTTGCCCACATTTCTGTGGTAAAAAGACTCCATTGCTTTGATGTCTTGACGTCATCTGGGTACGTATTGCTTGATCATTGAGTTTCCTTGAGCTTTCACTTCTCAACTCAACCTTCCTTGAGCAAAGGTTGTGACTTAAACCCATATTTTGATTAGGACATCACTGATATCCTTTTATTACTTATAGAACAATTCACAGTTCTAGTTCAGTCCACTTGGTTAAACCACAAGGTGCCTTGCAAGTACAACCATTATTCTATACCGTTACTACAGCTCTTGCATGAGGATAGCGTCATTTCATGGTGCTGGGCGAAGCCCTAAATCGTCATCATGTAGGACCTACTCATGAGATTCTGGCACATATAACATGGCTGCCTGTGGGTGACGCCTGGCTACCTTGCAATCCTTGACATCAATTATTGATGTCCTTGTTTCCTTTATTCACGGGCTTCAGTGCAATCCGTTGCAAGGTGCCCACGTTCTCGACATTTGTAACACTTTCAGTTTGTCCGTGGTATCTTCCAGACCTTCTGAGATGGCAGACTGGTGCTGTTTGGGTGGTCGTGCTCGTGGGTCCGTTGGGAAAGGATAGGTCCCTGTTTGTAGAGAGGGCAACTTGCTGTCATGTGCTCTGGATCTTTACAGTGGTCGCAGTGTCTTGGCTTCTTGATCTTTTCACGCGTGACCTGATTTGATGCCTGCTTGTTCTTCTTTCTTTTCTGTTCGCAGCTCTTGCTGGGGTTCTGAGGCTGCTCGTCTTGTGTGAGGTGGATGATTCCTCCACTAAACCTCTTCATTGACTCTTCCAAACTGCTCAACCTTTCAAGTGTACTTCCGAGGACGGGAGTTAGCGGCAGGTGCGTGTTATCCATATTATTCCATACTTCTTGTCTCTCACGCTCCTGTACCGATGCACGGGTTTCTCCAAGTGGTGCTGCGAGGGAGTGCAGGTCTCTTTCCATGTCATTTGCATCTTCTTCATCTTTGCCTAATCCAAACGTGGGGCAGTCGGAAAACTGATTTCCGGGGTCACGACAGTTGTAACACTTTTTCTGGTACTTGGTATTTTTAGCAATTCCGACCCTGTCTTTTGATTCGGGTACCATGTCTGGTGCGCGGTACACCTGGTACGACACGCCATCCACTTCTACGGTCATGTAGTCGTGGTCGCCCATCGAGTTGGGGACTTCTGCACGCAGGCACTTCTGGTTGAGGCTCGTTCTTGTCGTTGAAGGAAGCAAAGGGATTTTTAAACAAGAGAAGGGGAAAGTAAGATGGAATATTTTTGCAAATAGTTTTGAAAATAGTCTTTTTCGAGCGCGTCTAATCCTAGGTTTTCGTCCTACAGTCAAGTATTGCTCTGATACCACTCTGTCATACCCCAATTTCTGGAGCATGTTGTGCACCATGTATCAGTCCCTGGATCAGTAGCTGATACGCACAAGAACACAGATATGGTAATCGAAAGCATACTTCGTATAGGTAAAATATTATAATACCTGAGATATCACCTTTAATGGCGGTTCGACAAGGATACTGAACTATCCAAGTCCGTCCGACCGACTAATGGTGATGCAGACAATCAGCGGAAACACGGCCCAAGCCTACAGGCAGACTTGAGATGCAGAACGAAAACCAGACGTCGTCGTCTCCTACGCAGACTTCTCTCACTAAAAAAAAAAAACAAACGCAAACGCGTGAGTACATAAGGTACTCAGCAAACCCTAACACAAGGGGTAAAATATGCAAGGGTATGAACAAGGATGAGGCTGAGGTTTAACATATCGGCGGAAAGCCAATTTTATGCAATGGTTGTTTTTGAAATCAAAACAGTTCGCAAACTACAGTCAAGATTGTTATCATATAGTGGGGTTGGTCGGCCCTGGGGGAGATAATGGTTCAATCCCGCCAGTTCCTCAATTTTTAATGCTGGCCGGAAACCAGCACACGGCTCCAAACCGGCGTTTTCCAAAAACTCACACGCCAAGGATAACTCACGCAAAAAATCTAATCATTGTGTGGTCATGGCTTTCGCGTTGTCCAATACCGTGGAACACGGCTATCCGGATAGATTCTTATCCTCTGCAGAGGTTGTACACTTTCCCCACAAGGGTACCCAGTCCTCCCCAGTGCACTGGTTCGGAAACTGGATACTAATGGTCCCGTACCTGCCCAGTGTCACCTCGGTACCACCCCGGAAAATCAGCGACCAGGGGCTTCACTTCAATATAAATATCATGGCCATCAACTTTCACTTGCCAGACCCGACGCCAATCTCGTCAAGATCCTCTCCTGGCTTCCGGTTGCAACTCCCTGCCTCCTGGTGGTACCGGACGATCACTGGTAGGGTGTGGTTCCAAACCCTACCCATAATAGGGCCTCGTGGTTGCACTGCTGCTAGGCCAGACGGCACAAGAACCGGTCCTTATACGACCGATGCAAGCATCTTCAATAGCTACCCTCCTGCGAGGAGTAGCGTCCCAGAGATAGCCTCCCCACTGAGGACTACCTCGCTTGCACCCGTCTAAAACATACCCCCACTATGGGTTGCACTTACTAGTCCCACCCATTTTCACTTTACTCACCCAACACCAAGCACGCACACATTTTCACAAAAAGCATGTGTGTCAAGTTATTAAGTACACGGTGAATGAATCCTAAGCGGCATATTAATCCAACACATCATTAAGATTTAATGATGGTGGTTCCTAGGTTCATCAAGGGAATTAGGATAAGCAATATCAAGGCATGGCTATCAACAAGTACTTAGGTCGTTCTAAGCATTTAAATCATCTTTAAATACCATGCATGCTTTATTTGAAATCAAGCTCTATGTGGGATTATTTGCAAACATAGGATCAACATGATCAATGGGAGTTAGGGCTTGCCTGCAAATCGCTTTCCTAATCTTTAAACTCTGACTCGAGGCTTGATTCTCTGAGTTGCTCTTCGTACTTGGAGCTTGTATCTCTGGGTTGGTCTTCGCGCTTCAAGTCCTCAGCAGCTCTTCGAATTCTTCCGGCTCTTCCTCGACTCTCGCGTAAACTAGCGCATAAAACAGTACGTATAAACTACCGCAAAAGAAATAAAAGAACAAAAGAAATAAAGAACCAAGAAAAGCCAAATAAGATCTAAAGAAACTTCGCGAAGAACGAGAGACTTAACCATGCATGATGCAGCATACTAATGCAGAGCAGGTTACATGTCATAGGTGATATACCTGGCCTTGTAAGGGCCATATTCACCTAGACAAGTTATTAGTTATCTATTTTCTCTAATATGAGAACATGGGTGTGGGGTTTTGCGTATGATCCTGGTTGGGTGACCACCTTGGGGTGAAGGTGATGAGATGCATATGCTTCATTGATGGTGATTGCGTGCATATCTAATATGCAAGCTTCTATATTATTTCTATAAAAAGAACATGCATGAATGCAGGCGAAGTTGTATGCAGCGGGTGTACGTGATTATGCGTGATATGAATGCATGGCTGCAAATAAAATGCCAAATTCAAATAAAAGCAGCTGGCAACTGAAATACCAGATGACCCCAATAAGATCCAATAAAAGATCAATTAAAAGAGCAGAGCAATAAATCAAAAGGGGTTGGGCGAGGATACTAGGTTAGGTTTGATCGAGTGATGATTGATATAGTTTACTTGATTGGAAATGAGATGACACTAAGGTTTGCTAGGTTTACAGATAGTGAGCATAAGAATGAATGCGGACTACACGGATGAAGTAGGGTTTGTGATAAGGAAGATATTAGGCAGATCAGTACCACAAGATGGGTTAGGTTTTATTGAGCGAGGGTTGATTTAGGTTAGGTTCGAGATTTTGTTTGCGATAAGATAAGGGTACTGGGTTGGAAGTGGAATGGTACGAATGATCGCTAGGTTTAACACTAGCGAGCAAAAGAATGAATAGATTATTCAGAGGTGAAGTGAGGGTGTGGGAGATATTAGGTGGAATAGCATCACAGGATGGGTTAGGTTTACATGCGCAGATATTTGCGACATGCGTGATCATCATCGCAGGATTAATCGAGAAATGATATAAGAAGTGAGGGGTATTTTAGGGATCAATGCTTTGTAGACCTGGTGTGGGGCTTCAAGAACAGTACCACGAGGTACTACGCGATTTCACGAACTCGTGGGCGCGAGAATCACTCAAAACGGAGTTCGGATTAAGAAGATACGGACATTTAAAGATTGGAGGGCTAATTTGTAATTATAAGAAGGTTTTTGAGGGCTCAAGTATAATTACAGAATATGTCCAGGGACCTATCTGTAATTATGAAAAAGTTTGGGGGTCTGAGTGTAAAAAGATAGGGGCTGGAGTGTAATTACAGAAAAGTATAGGGTCTTTTCTGTAAAAAGTCAGAACCTAAACATCATTATTTTAAAACTCAGGGGTCTTTCTGCAAATGTACAGGGTTCTGGGAATTTCTGAAATTTCCGGATTTATCTTTCAATTGGAAAAAGGATTTAATGCGTCATGCTGACGTCATAAAAGAGGAAGATTTATTTTCCTTTTGGAAAACCCGTGGACTCAGTCCACAGGGCCCGTGGACCGGGGATGGGCGGTGGTCCACCGGTCCACGGTGGACCGGGAGGCGGCCCGCGGCGGGGGCTCGCCGGGGTGGTCGCCGGCGGCGGCTGGAAGGGGGGAGGAGCGACGGGGAAAAGATGCCCGGGTTCACCGTGCGACGGCGCAGCTGGTGGACCAGCGCGTGGACGTCGGGGATCGACGGAGGGACGGCGAGGGGTGGCCGGAGTGCATGGTGGCGGTGGCGCGCAAGGAGAAGGAGGGGACGACGGCACCTTCGCGCGCGCGTGTGGCTGCGCGGGCGCGCGGGGATGTGGTGAAGGCGTTGCGCGCCTTGGCTCGGCCGAGCGCGGCCGGAGAACTCGTCGGCGCCGGAGAAGATGGCGGCGGAGTGGCGGCGCTTGGTGCAGCGCTTGCGCGAAGGGGGAGGAGGAGAGAAGAGGGGCGGAGGAGAGAGGGTGCGGTGCGAGGATGCTCACCGTGTTCTTGGGCGAGTGGAAGAGGTGCAGGGGGTGGTCGGCGACGGACAGATTGAATGGCGGGCGGCGGAGCTCGGTGAGGTGCTCGAGCACGCGACGGGAGAGGGAGAGGAGGAGTGGAGGAGAGAGAGGGTGACGCGATGCGGCTTATCGACAGCGCGGTGGTGGCGGGGGAGGCCGGGAAGCGCTGCGGCGTCGCTCGCCGGAACCCTAGGTTCCGGTGAGGAGCTCAAGTGCGAGGGAGAGAACGGGAGAGAGAGAGAAGCCAGGGGAAGAACGGGGCGCGGCGCCGATTTATGGTGGAGCTTCCGTGGCGGCTACGGCAGCGCGCTCCGGCAGGACAGCGGCAGCGGCGGAGGCGGGTCGGAGGTAGGGGCCGGCAGTGCGGCGGCGTGCCGCGTGGGGAAGAAGGACCCGACAGGTGGGGCCCACCTGTCGGCGAGAGGAGGGGAGAAGGGGAGTGGGCCGCTTCGCTGGGCCGTAGCGGGCCGGAGGAGGCTGGGCTGCGCGGGGGAGATAGAGGAGAGGAGGAGCTGGGCCGAGGGGGAAAGAAGAAAAGGGATTCGGCCCGGGAGGAGTTTGGATAAGGAAAAAGTTTAAACTTTTTCTAGGATTTGAATTTGATGAGATTTCAAATTCAAACAAAAACAAAGTTTGATTAAACACTCAAGACAAATCCAATAAAATACGAATATGCATTTGGTGAAGATTGTGCAGGTTTTAAAATTCAAACTTTTTGAAAATTGAATGTGCCTTAGCTCAAACTAGAACCAATTTATTTAATTTGTTGTAAATTCGAAAAGTTCAAATTTTAGTGAACTTTTACATGAACACAAGCACTTGAGCACATGTTTTATTTTCCAAAAAATTCCAAATTCAAACTATGTTCAATTATTTAGTGAAATTTTTATTTTGGAAAAATTCATGGAAGGTAAGAGTTTAGAAAAGGTTCAAATTTGGAGCGATTTTTGTCTCTCTTTTTTTTTATTTATTTATTTGTTTCTCTTCTTTTCCTTTTCCTTTTGGCTCTGAAAAGTAGGGTATTACAGAAAAGGGGCCAGCAGAGCCATGTAAGTATGCGTGGCATGATCAATCGGCACTTCGGCGGGAGTCATCACGCGCAATACGCAGGTCGTCGGCCTCACCCGCTCGATAGAGGCAGCCACCGCGCGGCCGTGGCCGGTGGCCAGCAGCACAGATTTGACTGGGCGATGCCAATGGAGTAAAGGGATCACGTGTTGAGGACCAGCGATTGCTGGGGGGTTTCGCATGTCTGCCATTGCCTGCTATACTAGTGAAGCCAGCTGTGCCATAGCAATGTAGCATGTGATTTTCATTTTTCCTTTTATGTTTGTGTTGAGAGAGCATTGTAACACTGGAACAGGACAACAAAGCTTTAATCCAGTGCCTTAGCAACTCATCATTTCAATGTTGCAATAACATGTAAACCATCGTTTGCTGCTTACATTTTAGTAGCCGGATGTCTTCTGAAGTGAAATGACGATATAGTTTGGATGCTCCAAGCCACCAACGAAATTTTTTCCGGTTTTTTTCCCTTGAACATTACATGTTACGGGTTATATTCATGGGATATGCATCCCTTTATTGCGTTGCTTTACCATCGTCGTAGGTAGTAGTGTACTACACACTAGCATCTCTCGTCTGCTGTCTAACCACAGCTGGACGTTCCATGTTTAGCACTGCCACCGTTGGTTCCTGCTATAAGAAATGGCAACTGAGTAATGTGATCGGTCTTGATGACTCACCAACACTGGTTTTCACTCCGACGAAAATGACTCACATGCGAAGATATGACGGAAAACGTATACGACTCTGCCTCACTGTAATATCCTACTTTTCAAGGGCAAAAGAAAAAGAAAAGAAGACAAATAAATAAACTCAAAAAGAGACGAAAATCACTCCAAATTTGAACTTTTTCTAAAACCTCATCTTGACATGATTTTTCAAAAATAAGATTTCACTAAATAATTGAACCTAGTTTGAATTTGGGATTTTTGGAAAATAAAATATGTGCTCAAGTGCTTGTCTTCATTTAAAAGTTCACTAAAACTTGAACTTTTCGAATTTACAACAAATTAAATAAATTTGTCCGAGTTTGAGCTAATACACTTGAATTTTCAAAAAGTTTGAATTTTAAAACCTGCACAATCTTCATCATATGCATATTCGTGTTTTATTGGATTTGTTTTGAGTGTTTGATCAACCTTCGTTTTTGTTCGAATTTGAAATCCCTTCAAATTCAAATCCCAGGAAAAGATCAAATCATTTCTTTCTTTCGGGCCAGTTCTCCCCTTTTCTTCCCCCTGGCCCAGCCCACCTCTCCTCTCTCCCTTCCCCGCCTGGGCCGAAAGCCTGCCCGCGGCCCAATTCTTTCTCTTCCTCCCTGGCCCAGTCCCCAGCCCAGCTCGCCTTCCCTTGTCTCGCCGACAGGCGGGGCCCACCCTGTCGGGCTTCGTCCCCGCGTGGCGCGCCGCCGCGCCCGGGCCCCGGACGCCGACCCACCTCCGCCGGAGCCGCTGTCCGGCCGCCGCTGCCGTAGCCGCCAAGCTTCGTCGCCAATATAACGGAGCCGCGCCCTCCATCTTCTCTTCTCCGCGCCGCCCCGAGCCTCCTCTCCCTCCTCTCTCTCTCTTCTGCTCCGACGAGCACCTCCGGCGACCACGCCGTAGCCGCACAAGTCCCCCTCCTTTTCCCTCCTCCTCTCCCCGAGCCCTCGGCGAGCCGTACGCGCCCCGACGCCCCTCAACCCTCGCGCAGCGGAGCTCGGGACTGCGCCGCCGCAAGAGCTAGGGTTCCGGCCACCCCCTTTCGATGACGACCTCGCCCGGACAGCCTCCGCCCGTCCGAGACGCTCGATGAGCTTCACCGCGACCTCCTCTTCTCTTTCCCTCTCTCCGTTCCCCTCCACTCCTCTCGCGCGAAGCTCTCCACCGAGTCGACCTCGCCGCCATGGTTCCCCCTCGTCGTCGGCACCTCTCCGGCCGCGCCCGGCCAAGCCGAGGCGCGCGCCGCCTTCACCACGTCCCCGCGCGCCCGCGCAGCCACACGCGCGCGCGAAGGTGCCGTCGTCCCCTCTTTCCCCTTGCGCGCCACCGCCACCATCCACTCCGGCCGCCCCTCGCCGTCCCTCCGTCGATCCCCGACGTCAACGCGCTGGTCCACCAGCTGCGCCGTCGCGCGGTGAACCCCGGCGTCCTTTCCCCGTCGCTCCTCCCCCCTTCCAGCCGCCGCCGACGACCTCCCCGGCGAGCCCCCGCCGCGGGCCGCCTCCCGGTCCACCGTGGACCGGTGGACCACCGCCCATCCCCGGTCCACGGGCCCTGTGGACGGAGTCCACGGGTTTTCCAAAAGGAAAATAAACCTTCCTCTTTTATGACGTCAGCATGATGCATTAAATCCTCTTTCCAATTGAAAGATAAATCCGGAAATTCCAGAAATTCCCAGAACCCTGTACATTTGCAGAAAGACCCCTGAGTTTTAAAATAATGATGTTTAGGTCCTGACTTTTTACAGAAAAGACCCTATACTTTTCTGTAATTACCCTCCAGCCCCTATCTTTTTACACTCAGACCCCCAAACTTTTTCATAATTACAGATAGGTCCCTGGACATATTCTGTAATTATACTTGAGCCCTCAAAAACCTTTTTATAATTACAAATCAGCCCTCCAATCTTCAAACGCCCATATCTTTTTAATCCGAACTCCGTTTTGGGTGATTCTCGCGCCCACGAGTTCGTGAAGTCGTGAAGTACCTCGTGGTACTGTTCTTGAAGCCCCACACCAGATCCAGAAAGCATTGACCCCTCAAATACCCCTCACTTCTTATATCATTTCTCGGCTAATCCTGCGATGATGATCACGCACGTCGCAAATATCTGCGCATGTAAACCTAACCCATCCTGAGATGCTATTCCACCTAATATCTCCCGCACCCTCACTTCACCTCTGAATAACCTATTCATTCTTTTGCTCGCTAGTGTTAAACCTAGCGATCATTCGTACCATATCACTTCCAACCTAGTACCCGTATCCTATCACAAACAAAATCCCGAACCTAACCTAAACCAACCCCCGCTCGATCAAGCCTAACCTAGTATCCTCGCCCAACCCCTTTTGATTTATTGCTCTGCTCTTATCATTGATTCTTTTATTTGAATCCTATTGGAGTTATCTGGTATTTTATTCGCCAGCTGCCTTTATTTGAATTTGGCATTTTATTTGCAGCCATGCATTCATATCGCGCATAATCATGTACACACGCTGCATATACCATCGCCTGCATTCGTGCATGTTCTTTTATAGGAATAATATAGAAGCTTGCATATTAGATATGCACGCAATCACCATCAATCAAGCATATGCATCTCCTCATCTTCACCCTAAGGTGTTCACCCAACGAAGACCATATGCATAACCACACACCCATGTTCATATATTAGAGAAGATAGATAACTAATAACTTGTCTAGGTGAATATGGCCCTTACAAGGCCAGGTGTATCACCTATGACATGTAACCTGCTTTGCATTAAATATGCTGCATCATGCATGACTCTGGTCTCTGTTCCTCCCTGAAGTTTCTTTGATTCTTAATCGAAGTTAATTGGGTCTTATTTGGCTTTCTTCGATCTTTATTTCTTTTGCTCTTTTATTTCTTTTTGCGGTAGTTTATACGTACTGTTTTATGCGCTAGTTTACGCGAGAATCGAGGAAGAGTCAGAAGAATTCGAAGAGCTGCTGAGGACTTCAAGCTCGAAGACCAACCTGAAGATACAAGAGTCTCGAGTCAGAGTTTAAAGTTTAGGAAAGCGATTTCCAGGCAAGCCCTAACTCCCATTGATCATGTTGATCCTATGTTTGCAAACAATCCCACATAGAGCTTGAGTTCAAATAAAACATGCATGGTATTTAAAGATGATTTAAATGCTTAGAATGACCTAAGTACTTGTTGATTGCCATTCCTTGATGTTGCTTATCCTAAATCCCTTGATAAACCTAGGAACCACCATCATTAATTCTTAATGATGTGTTGGATCAATATGCTGCTTAGGATTCATACACCGCGTACTTAATAACTTGACACACATGCTTTTTGTGTAAAAATGTGTGCGTGTGCTTGGTGATGAGTGAGTAAAGTGAAAATGGGTGGGAATAGTAAGTGCAACCCATAGTGGGGGTATGTTTTAGACGGGTGCAAGCGAGGTAGTCCTCAGTGGGGAGGCTATCTCTGGGACGCTACTCCTCGCAGGAGGGTAGCTATTGAAGATGCTTGCATCGGTCGTATAAGGACCGGTTCTTGTGCCGTCTGGCCTAGCAGCAGTGCAACCACGAGGCCCTATTATGGGTAGGGTTTGGAACCACACCCTACCAGTGATCGCCCGGTACCACCAGGAGGCAGGGAGTTGCAACCGGAAGCCAGGAGAGGATATTGACGAGGTTGGCGTCGGGTCTGGCAAGTGAAAGTTGATGGCCATGATATTTATATTGATGTGAAGCCCCTGGTCGCTGATTTTCCGGGGTGGTACCGAGGTGACACTGGGCAGGTACGGGACCATTAGTATCCAGTTTCCGAACCAGTGCACTGGGGAGGACTGGGTACCCTTGTGGGGAAAGTGTACAACCTCTGCAGAGGATAAGAATCTATCCGGATAGCCGTGTTCCACGGTATTGGACAACGCGAAAGCCATGGCCACACAATGATTAGATTTTCTGCGTGAGTTATCCTTGGCGTGTGAGTTTTTGGAAAACGCCGGTTTGGAGCCGTGTGCTGGTTTCCGGCCAGCATTAAAAAATTGAGGAACTGGCGGGATTGAACCATTATCTCCCCCAGGGCCGACCAACCCCACTATATGATAACAATCTTGACTGTAGTTTGCGAACTGTTTTGGTTTCAAAAACAACCCTTGCATAAAATTGGCTTTCCGCCGATATGTTAAACCTCAGCCTCATCCTTGTTTACACCCCTGCATGTAATTACCCCTTGTGTTAGGGTTTGCTGAGTACATTATGTACTCACGGTTTGCTCTTAACGTTTTTAGCGAGAGAAGCTTTCGTAAGAGACGACGGCGATTGGTTTTCGTTCTCCACTCAAGTCTGCCTGTAGGCTTGGGCCGTGTTTCCGCTGATTGTCTGCATCACCATTAGTCGGTCGGACGGACTTGGATAGTTCTGTATCCTTGTCGAACCGCCATTAAAGGTGATATCTCAGGTATTATAATATTTACCTATACGAAGTATGCTTTCGATTACCATATCTGTGTTCTTGTGCGTATCAGCTACTGATCCAGGGACTGATACATGATGCACAACATGCTCCAGAAATTGGGGTATGACAGAGTGGTATCAGAGCCATACTTGACTGTAGGACGAAAACCTAGGATTAGACGCGCTCGAAAAGAATATTTTCAAAACTATTTGCAAAATATTCCATATAATCTTCCCCAAGTTCTATTTAAAAACCCCTCTGCTTTCTCCAACGTCAAGAGAAAAGGAAGCTTCAATTCGAAGTGTCTGTGTGCAGAAGCCTCCAGCCCAATGGACAACCACGGCTACGTGACTGTAGAAGTGGATGGAGTGTCGTACCAAGTGTACCGCGCACCAGATATGGCTCCCGAATCAAAAGACAGGGTCGGAATTGCTAAGAATACCAGGCACCAGAAAAAGTGCTACAACTGTCGTGACCCCGGACATCAGTTCTCCGACTGCCCCACGTTTGGATTAGGCAAAGATGAAGAAGATGCAATTGACATGGAAAGAGGTCTGCATCCACTTCCAGAACCACCTGAAGACACCCGCTCAGCAGTGCAGGAGCGTGAAAGACAAGAAGTATGGAATAATATGGATAACACGCACCTGTCACTAACTCCCATCCTCGGGAGTATAATGGAAAGGTTGAGCAGTTTGGAAGAATCAATGAAGAGTCTTAGCGAGAGAATCATCCGTCCCACACAAGACAAGCCGCCTCAGAACCCCGACAAGAGCTGCAAGCAGAAGAAAAAGAAGAACAAGCAAGCATCAAATCAAGCCACGCAGGAAGAAATCAAGAAGACGAGGCACTGCTATCACTGCAAAGATCCAGACCACATGATAGCCAGTTGCCCTCTCTACAAGCAAGGACCAATCCCTTCCCAGCAGAACCATGAGCATGACCACCAGAACGGCACCAGCCTGCCATCTCAGAAGGCCCGGAAGAAACCACGGACCAACCGGAAGTGTCACGTGAGTCGAGAGCAAGGGCACTTTGCAGCGGATTGCCCTGAGGCCCATGAACAAGGAGACAAGGACATCAGTAATGGATGTCAAGGACTATCAACTGGCAAGACCCCACCAACAGACAGCCCTGCCATGTGAGCCAGAATCTCATAAGTAGGTTTCTCATGATGGGTGAAATAAAGTTTTGCTGATCACCCTACGAGGATGTTATCCTCATATAGGAGCTGTAGTAGCCATGCAAAAAAAAAAAAGAAAAAAAATGGTTGTACTCGTAAGGCTCCCTGAGGACTGACAAATGAGATGGGCTAGAACTGTAAAAGTTCTATAAATAATAAAAGAGCACCAGTGGTGTCCTAATGTAAATATGGATTTAAGTCACAGCTGGTGTTTGAGAAAAGCTGAGTTGAGAAGTGAAAGCTCAATGAACCAAATGGCGTCAAGATATCAATGCAATAAAGTCTTTTTACCACAGCAATGTGGGCAACAGTTTTCTTTTTAACCGACCAAGTCATATGACCCCTCGAATCTTTTTGGTCGAAGACTATTGGTCGAGTTCCGATGTCAGCAGAAGAAATCGATAGCCTGCATACCCTGAAGCCTTAAGCCTCGCTCTTAGTGCGCTAACATCATAAAACCACAACAAACAAATCGCGTTGCTTGAGTGATTCGATGGTTTTCGTTGTTCTTGTTCGGTGTTTTTATGTTTGAGTGCTCAAACCAAACATCATAACAACAAGAATCAAAAATAAGAACAACTTAATGTCAAATCGTCCCCAAACCTATACCCAAACCCCTGCCGAGGCAAAAGCATCACACCAAGGAGATGTCAGCTCAGAGTCCAGCTAATCAGAAGTCTAATCTAACCACAGCAAAGGTCACAGATCAGATGAAAAGTTTGCATGAGGCAGTACATAAGGAAAAGACAAGATGACAGACACTGTCAACCCACAACACGTAAGAGAAAGCTTAATCCAGAAAGTGAAACAAAAGACAGTCGAGATGATGACAAAAGGGTTTCAGTCATCACCACCAGTGATCCAGCTCAAATTCAATGGTCGCCTACCAGCCAGACAGCAGAAGTTAGCAGCCACAACCATGGAACCTCCACCGTGAGGGCACCCTGTCAAGAACAAAGCCCACGCCACTTGTCCACGACAATGCTGATAAAGATCTGTTGAATGATTAATGGATACCTCAGAAATATCCTCAAGTGAGACCCGAGAAAGATCGCTGATAGCTTGGATAGAAGTGGAACACGATCCAAGAGAATTAGAAGCTACTCATATGGCAAGCAACATAAGGGCCAGACCCTTAGAAAGAGAACTAGTAAAATATAAGTACTCAGAAGTCTTCCCGACAAATCATCAGCAAGCTACGTGACGAAGACCAAGGAGTTTCCTCCACGGGCCAATTTCAGAACACCATGATCAGAAGCCAGTGTCAGAGTAGCGCAGCGGAAGCGTAGTGGGCCCAAACCCACAGCCCAGGATCAAGTGACTGATACAGTCAGTTAAGGGAAATTCAAGTCTGTCCTTGAGACGGACATAAGGGTCAAATGCCACACACAGAAAGTGTGATAATGAGACACATCCATGACAGCCTTTCTGTCACTTGTTGTGAACCTCAGCGAAGACGCATGGTATTAGAAGCAAAATACCATAAACCTGCAGCGTCAGATGTTGGCAGAACCAAACAGAATGAGGGCAACACCCTCAAGGACAGTGTTGCCTTCCCTCCAGGCTTTCTATGCATATGTCCATGATGACCATACAGTCAAAATCAATCCTCTCATCTGCTCTCCTTTTGCGGCAGACTTCGAGAGTAATTGCATTCATACCTATTATCCACAGTCCGTTGCTGCAAAAGCTGAAGCATTGGAGCTTTTTAGCGTGAGAAATCAACTAACTAGTCCCCCAGTGGAAAGGTGAACCTGGAGCTAGGTAACGACAGTTTGCTAGCTCTGAAGCATATGTCTTCCAGAACCAGGTTAAGAGAAGAGTCTGCTAACCAGCTGGCAATGTTTGTGCCATGTTCCCTTCCATACCCTGCTGCAGTCAAGTCAGTTCCTTCCGGACAATTCCTCAAACAGTCTAAGGTGCATTACCAGCTAATTTAACCTGTCAAGAGGACAAACATCTGGTTAGGGACAGTGCTGTTCTAAAGCTGAATCTTGACAGAGAGTCTGTTCCAGACTCATTCTCGAATCTGGTGTCCTGCAAGACGGGATGTCAGGACTGTGATCCCACCATGATAAACAAAGAAAGTGTCAGCACACCAGACCAGAAACAATGGCTCAGGTCACATGAGGGACTAGTGAAGACAGTCAACCTGCCGTACCCTGCATGAATCAGAAAGCTCAGAATCATCACTCTCTTCACAGGAGAAGTTGTGAAGTCAACTAACAACCTCGCCCAAGGAATGCCCCGAGATGACCAGAGCTCAAGGCAACCGTACAGCATCAACCAGAGAACCCCGAGTGAAAATCCTTAAGTGGGGTAGGATTTTCAGTCAGTGAGACCTAAAAATAATAATAATAATAAAACCTTGAAATCGAAACCTTAAACTGCCTTCACGTGATGAAGCACCCAGCGTGGGAGATCCACAGAAGCAAGAAGCTTTGCCTGTCCGCAAGCCTCGCGTACTCTTGCAATGAAGAGAATCTTCGCGACGCTAAGAAGCCTCCAACAAAAGTTCTGGATGTTACCTCCATCAAGTACGAAGACCCAAGAGAAGTTCTGCTGCATCCAGGAGACCTTTCAAATCTCGAGGACGAGATTTCTTTTAAGTGGGGTAGATCTGTAATATCCTACTTTTCAAGGGCAAAAGAAAAAGAAAAGAAGACAAATAAATAAACTCAAAAAGAGACGAAAATCACTCCAAATTTGAACTTTTTCTAAAACCTCATCTTGACATGATTTTTCAAAAATAAGATTTCACTAAATAATTGAACCTAGTTTGAATTTGGGATTTTTGGAAAATAAAATATGTGCTCAAGTGCTTGTCTTCATTTAAAAGTTCACTAAAACTTGAACTTTTCGAATTTACAACAAATTAAATAAATTTGTCCGAGTTTGAGCTAATACACTTGAATTTTCAAAAAGTTTGAATTTTAAAACCTGCACAATCTTCATCATATGCATATTCGTGTTTTATTGGATTTGTTTTGAGTGTTTGATCAACCTTCGTTTTTGTTCGAATTTGAAATCCCTTCAAATTCAAATCCCAGGAAAAGATCAAATCATTTCTTTCTTTCGGGCCAGTTCTCCCCTTTTCTTCCCCCTGGCCCAGCCCACCTCTCCTCTCTCCCTTCCCCGCCTGGGCCGAAAGCCTGCCCGCGGCCCAATTCTTTCTCTTCCTCCCTGGCCCAGTCCCCAGCCCAGCTCGCCTTCCCTCGTCTCGCCGACAGGCGGGGCCCACCCTGTCGGGCTTCGTCCCCGCGTGGCGCGCCGCCGCGCCCGGGCCCCGGACGCCGACCCACCTCCGCCGGAGCCGCTGTCCGGCCGCCGCTGCCGTAGCCGCCAAGCTTCGTCGCCAATATAACGGAGCCGCGCCCTCCATCTTCTCTTCTCCGCGCCGCCCCGAGCCTCCTCTCCCTCCTCTCTCTCTCTTCTGCTCCGACGAGCACCTCCGGCGACCACGCCGTAGCCGCACAAGTCCCCCTCCTTTTCCCTCCTCCTCTCCCCGAGCCCTCGGCGAGCCGTACGCGCCCCGACGCCCCTCAACCCTCGCGCAGCGGAGCTCGGGACTGCGCCGCCGCAAGAGCTAGGGTTCCGGCCACCCCCTTTCGATGACGACCTCGCCCGGACAGCCTCCGCCCGTCCGAGACGCTCGATGAGCTTCACCGCGACCTCCTCTTCTCTTTCCCTCTCTCCGTTCCCCTCCACTCCTCTCGCGCGAAGCTCTCCACCGAGTCGACCTCGCCGCCATGGTTCCCCCTCGTCGTCGGCACCTCTCCGGCCGCGCCCGGCCAAGCCGAGGCGCGCGCCGCCTTCACCACGTCCCCGCGCGCCCGCGCAGCCACACGCGCGCGCGAAGGTGCCGTCGTCCCCTCTTTCCCCTTGCGCGCCACCGCCACCATCCACTCCGGCCGCCCCTCGCCGTCCCTCCGTCGATCCCCGACGTCAACGCGCTGGTCCACCAGCTGCGCCGTCGCGCGGTGAACCCCGGCGTCCTTTCCCCGTCGCTCCTCCCCCCTTCCAGCCGCCGCCGACGACCTCCCCGGCGAGCCCCCGCCGCGGGCCGCCTCCCGGTCCACCGTGGACCGGTGGACCACCGCCCATCCCCGGTCCACGGGCCCTGTGGACGGAGTCCACGGGTTTTCCAAAAGGAAAATAAACCTTCCTCTTTTATGACGTCAGCATGATGCATTAAATCCTCTTTCCAATTGAAAGATAAATCCGGAAATTCCAGAAATTCCCAGAACCCTGTACATTTGCAGAAAGACCCCTGAGTTTTAAAATAATGATGTTTAGGTCCTGACTTTTTACAGAAAAGACCCTATACTTTTCTGTAATTACCCTCCAGCCCCTATCTTTTTACACTCAGACCCCCAAACTTTTTCATAATTACAGATAGGTCCCTGGACATATTCTGTAATTATACTTGAGCCCTCAAAAACCTTTTTATAATTACAAATCAGCCCTCCAATCTTCAAACGCCCATATCTTTTTAATCCGAACTCCGTTTTGGGTGATTCTCGCGCCCACGAGTTCGTGAAGTCGTGAAGTACCTCGTGGTACTGTTCTTGAAGCCCCACACCAGATCCAGAAAGCATTGACCCCTCAAATACCCCTCACTTCTTATATCATTTCTCGGCTAATCCTGCGATGATGATCACGCACGTCGCAAATATCTGCGCATGTAAACCTAACCCATCCTGAGATGCTATTCCACCTAATATCTCCCGCACCCTCACTTCACCTCTGAATAACCTATTCATTCTTTTGCTCGCTAGTGTTAAACCTAGCGATCATTCGTACCATATCACTTCCAACCTAGTACCCGTATCCTATCACAAACAAAATCCCGAACCTAACCTAAACCAACCCCCGCTCGATCAAGCCTAACCTAGTATCCTCGCCCAACCCCTTTTGATTTATTGCTCTGCTCTTATCATTGATTCTTTTATTTGAATCCTATTGGAGTTATCTGGTATTTTATTCGCCAGCTGCCTTTATTTGAATTTGGCATTTTATTTGCAGCCATGCATTCATATCGCGCATAATCATGTACACACGCTGCATATACCATCGCCTGCATTCGTGCATGTTCTTTTATAGGAATAATATAGAAGCTTGCATATTAGATATGCACGCAATCACCATCAATCAAGCATATGCATCTCCTCATCTTCACCCTAAGGTGTTCACCCAACGAAGACCATATGCATAACCACACACCCATGTTCATATATTAGAGAAGATAGATAACTAATAACTTGTCTAGGTGAATATGGCCCTTACAAGGCCAGGTGTATCACCTATGACATGTAACCTGCTTTGCATTAAATATGCTGCATCATGCATGACTCTGGTCTCTGTTCCTCCCTGAAGTTTCTTTGATTCTTAATCGAAGTTAATTGGGTCTTATTTGGCTTTCTTCGATCTTTATTTCTTTTGCTCTTTTATTTCTTTTTGCGGTAGTTTATACGTACTGTTTTATGCGCTAGTTTACGCGAGAATCGAGGAAGAGTCAGAAGAATTCGAAGAGCTGCTGAGGACTTCAAGCTCGAAGACCAACCTGAAGATACAAGAGTCTCGAGTCAGAGTTTAAAGTTTAGGAAACCGATTTCCAGGCAAGCCCTAACTCCCATTGATCATGTTGATCCTATGTTTGCAAACAATCCCACATAGAGCTTGAGTTCAAATAAAACATGCATGGTATTTAAAGATGATTTAAATGCTTAGAATGACCTAAGTACTTGTTGATTGCCATTCCTTGATGTTGCTTATCCTAAATCCCTTGATAAACCTAGGAACCACCATCATTAATTCTTAATGATGTGTTGGATCAATATGCTGCTTAGGATTCATACACCGCGTACTTAATAACTTGACACACATGCTTTTTGTGTAAAAATGTGTGCGTGTGCTTGGTGATGAGTGAGTAAAGTGAAAATGGGTGGGAATAGTAAGTGCAACCCATAGTGGGGGTATGTTTTAGACGGGTGCAAGCGAGGTAGTCCTCAGTGGGGAGGCTATCTCTGGGACGCTACTCCTCGCAGGAGGGTAGCTATTGAAGATGCTTGCATCGGTCGTATAAGGACCGGTTCTTGTGCCATCTGGCCTAGCAGCAGTGCAACCACGAGGCCCTATTATGGGTAGGGTTTGGAACCACACCCTACCAGTGATCGCCCGGTACCATCAGGAGGCAGGGAGTTGCAACCGGAAGCCAGGAGAGGATCTTGACGAGGTTGGCGTCGGGTCTGGCAAGTGAAAGTTGATGGCCATGATATTTATATTGATGTGAAGCCCCTGGTCGCTGATTTTCTGGGGTGGTACCGAGGTGACACTGGGCAGGTACGGGACCATTAGTATCCAGTTTCCGAACCAGTGCACTGGGGAGGACTGGGTACCCTTGTGGGGAAAGTGTACAACCTCTGCAGAGGATAAGAATCTATCCGGATAGCCGTGTTCCACGGTATTGGACAACGCGAAAGCCATGGCCACACAATGATTAGATTTTCTGCGTGAGTTATCCTTGGCGTGTGAGTTTTTGGAAAACGCCGGTTTGGAGCCGTGTGCTGGTTTCCGGCCAGCATTAAAAAATTGAGGAACTGGCGGGATTGAACCATTATCTCCCCCAGGGCCGACCAACCCCACTATATGATAACAATCTTGACTGTAGTTTGCGAACTGTTTTGGTTTCAAAAACAACCCTTGCATAAAATTGGCTTTCCGCCGATATGTTAAACCTCAGCCTCATCCTTGTTTACACCCCTGCATGTAATTACCCCTTGTGTTAGGGTTTGCTGAGTACATTATGTACTCACGGTTTGCTCTTAACGTTTTTAGCGAGAGAAGCTTTCGTAAGAGACGACGGCGATTGGTTTTTGTTCTCCACTCAAGTCTGCCTGTAGGCTTGGGCCGTGTTTCCGCTGATTGTCTGCATCACCATTAGTCGGTCGGACGGACTTGGATAGTTCTGTATCCTTGTCGAACCGCCATTAAAGGTGATATCTCAGGTATTATAATATTTACCTATACGAAGTATGCTTTCGATTACCATATCTGTGTTCTTGTGCGTATCAGCTACTGATCCAGGGACTGATACATGATGCACAACATGCTCCAGAAATTGGGGTATGACACTCACACTGCTCCGCTGCCCTGCCAATTAGCAAGTTGGACCCACCCACAGACCACCAAAGAGAACGCATTGGATTGCAGTAGCCATTAGACAGGGAAGGGGAGCAAACAGCCAAACCTCTCTCCAACCTCTTAATAAGTCGAGTCGACCATCTCTCCTTTTGCAGCCTCGTCTCCTCCATCCTTTCCAGAGGAGAAAGTTTCCACCACCAAAAGTCCAAAACTGCAGCTATCATTACCTCACCTCACCTCAAGAAGGCTCGAGTTTAGAGCGCGGATCATGGCCAGGGCGCACGTCGTGGCCTGCTGGTTCCTCCTGCTCGCCGTCGCCGCGGCGCTCGCCGCGGCGTTTGCCTTCGTCATCCCTGTCGAGGTCACCGTCGACGAGGCCTCCGTCGGCCTCAACCTCATCACGTTTCGCAACGGCACGCTGACGTGCCTCTCCATCGACCTCTCGCTTGAGGTCGCCGTGCACAACCACAACTGGGCCATGCGCGTCCGGCGCACCGCGCCGCTGTACGCCCAGCTCGGCTTCTCCGGCCCCACGGGAGTGACGGGCTTCGTCCTCCAGCTGGCGGGCGCGGGGGACGTGGACCGGATCCGCCGGTCGAGCATGGCGGTCTACCGCGAAGCCTGGGGGCTCGGGTGCTTCGCGGCTCCAGATTTCGCCAGGGAGAGAGCTTCTGGGGTGCTCGAGCTGGATGTCATCGTCACCGGGGAGTTCATGTACCAGGCGCACCCGCACGGGCGCAGCCTCAAGGTGAGCTGCCCGCTGAAGATCCCCATCTCCACGGCGAAGACCGTGCCAGCGGCGTTCGCGAGGGCCAAGTGCATATAGGCATGGATGGATGCATAGCGTGGTCGATCTGTGACCAACAACTGAAGAAGAGTGGACGATGATGAACCGAATAAAAAGTATGAGCAAAGGGAGTACTCATCTGAGATTTGGTCATCCCTTCACGACTACTTCATTTGCTCATTTACTTAGCATTTGATATGATCTTTCCTTTACTCTAGTTCTAAGTGATAATCTCCATCTAATTATATCGTAGTATGTTTGTATTCCCATCAAAAACTCTTGTAGCTTCGGGCACCATTATATTATTTCAAGTAACATATCTTATATTTACTAATTGAAGGCTCCTTTCGATGCCTCCACGTTAATCGGAGAAAAATCCTAAAAAATATCACAAAAAAGCAAAACATCTAGCTGTCTATTCGGATGGTTATAAAATTATAGCCAATGGATCAAGAAGAAAATCCTACAAATTACCCACCACTGCCATTATAAAAAGTAACTAAAAATACCTCTAATATAAATCTCTAAATTACCCACCTCTACCCTATCATTATGGAAAAACAATAACCCAAAAAGTATCATATAATACCTATTTCTAATTAACCATGATCAAAAGATCGTCCAGCGAACCCTACCGTGACCCAACTTCGTCGATGGTCTCCGTCGCCGCCAGTAGCGCAGACGAACGAACACGACATCGATTCCATGATCTACGCTGTCATACCCCATTTCTGGAATATGTTGTGCATCCTGTATCAGTCCCTGGATCAGTAGCTGATACGCACAAGAACACAGATATGATAATCAAAAGCATACTTTGAATTGGTAGATAAGCATAATACCTGATATATAGGACCCTTAGTGGCGGCACGACTAGTAAATATCCAAGTCCAACCAACCAGCTAACGGTGAAGCAGACAGCGGAAACCTTGGCCCAAAGCCACAAGCACACTTGAGAGGCAGAACCGAAAACCCAGACGTCGTCGTCTTCTACGAAGTCTTCTCCTACTAAACCAACAATCGCAACGCGTGAGTACATAAGGTACTCAGCAAGCCCTACACTACGCAAGGGTATATATATACATGCTAACTTGGTCTTAGCAAGGAGGAGGCTATATGGTTTATTTGCAGCAAAGCAAGCTTTATGCAAGGTTCACTAAAGCAAGACAAGGATTTCTTAGATAAAACAGGGGAATTGATTGTCAATATTTTAGTTGGTTGGCCCTGGGGGAGTATGGGCATTCCCGCCAGTTCCCAAGTTTTAGTTGGGCCTTCTGACCACAAGGATCATACCGACCCGGCACTCTTGCCATCACTTCCAAAACACGGGCTGACTACAACCCACTCACACGCCAAGGAAAGAGAGAGGTGGCCAATCCATACGTGCGCAACAATAATGTGTCATATGCCGTGACAACGTCCATCCGGATGAATTTTACACTCTGCAGAGGTTGTACATCTTTCCCCACGAGCTATGCACCCTTTGCAAGGGGGTACATAACGCCTAGTCCATATCCTCCGAGTAATCTCACAATTCCACCACGAAATCACACTCAGGGGCTTGTGACATGAAAGGTCACACACTGGCACTGTACACCTGTAAAAGGGTACGTCATGCTCCTGTAACATATAGCAGGATCCTGTAACACATACCAGGACGGGCGGCATTCCCTTAACCTATAGCGGGTTCCGCGAGCCGGATCATAGGTACGTTTCCTATGTTCTTTTCCTGAGCTTTCGTTGCCTCGACTGGCCTCCAGATGGCATTTGCAAGAATACCAGGAAGATAGGGTAGGTCCCTCCCATACGGGTTCCGTGGTTGTACGAGAATCATTATGTTAACGGGCGTCAGAACCGGTCCTTATATGGCCGGGCAAGCACCATATCCCACACTAGGGGCCTATAACACCAACATCCATTCACTAGTGGCCTTGCCCGCAATCCAACCCATCCCATCATCACCGTCACCATCATCATCATCACCTAACACAGTTGTGCTACTTCCAACCCAGTATATCACGCACACCACCAAACTCATTTAACACAGTTGTAAAGCATATATGTGAGTAAGGTGTAGCAATGTAGAAACATTGCAGGGGTCCTAAGCATTCTAGTAGCAAGGTAAAGGTGCCATCATAGAAATGATGGAACTTGCCTAGGGTTATCAAGGTGACAGGTAACCAAAGGGGTAAACAAGGATTCAGATATTAATGTCTTAGCAACAGACATCAATATCAATAAGCAAGTAGGTCCATAGCTACACAAGCAGTAAATTAGCAAGTAATGCATATTACTAGAATAGGCTCTATAGGTGCATTGCGAAAACAGTAGGTTCAATCATGATCAAGGAGATGTAGAGCTTGCCTTTACTAATTAGTCTTCTTCTTCACGTCCTCGTAATCCGGGTCCTCAGGTTCTTCTTAGAAGCTTGTATCTTCTGGATCTTCCTTTTTGAATCCTCTGGCTCTTCCTCGAATCTCGCGTAAGCTAGCGTATAAAAAGATACCGTATAAGCAACTACCGCAGAGGAAATAAAGATCGAAAAGAATGAGATAAGATCCAATTAACTCCAAAAGAACCAATAGAACACCGATAAAAGACAAAGGACACACTTCATGCATGATGCATTAGGTTTTACTTTAGGAAGATCTTATTATCTTAAGAGAGGCTATTAGGGGTGGTGCATCGAGCACTAGGGCTTTTGATGTAAATGAGAGATGCTAAACCATGATAAATGCATACGGGTATGTGTAGGTGGAAAGGGCGTGTGTACGTGTTTTTCGTACACTTGTAACACTAAGCTCTTATATAGGTCGTAACCTATATAACGGCTCATGCAACAAGCATACCAGTGCAAGGTGTGTCACTTTAATTATCTATGTATATTAGGTTATTAACTAGTGGTGATTAGCTATTAATTGCTTACTAAATTGATTAATTACTAAGGTTATTCCACTAATTATTTGTCATGAGCTAAGCGCATGACGATGGCACGTGTACGTGATTATGCATGACATGGATGCATGGTTGCGAATAAAAGACAAGGATCAATCAATAAGATCAACTAGCAATTAAATAACGATGAAATAATAGATTTAATAAGTTCCAATGAAAGACGAATAACGAGAATAATGAATAACAAGCTTGGTAGGGGTCGAGGGTAGTCAATAGATTAAGGTCGATTGAGCGACGATTGAATTAGGTTTGGGTTGTGAAAGAGTTGCGATGAAGGAGGTTGCTAGGTTATGATATAGAACGGTACGACAAGATTGGATAAGCTCGTCGTCAAAAGATAAACGAGCATTGATGTGCGAGCTCGACATCACATGATTTATCGACATGGGATTTAGGGTATTAGGTTTCATGGCGATACAACATGAAAGATTGGGTAAGTTTACTGCTAGCGAGGGAGGGTGTATGTGCGGCATACATGGTTGAAGTGAGATGCGTTGAGTTAAGGGAGGTACTAGGTTTTAGGATGAAAGATGTTGCAAGATTGGTTAGGCCCAACGTCAAATGACGAACACGCACTTGTGACAAGTGACATTGACGTCATATGACTTGCCGATATGGGATTTTTGGACATTGATGACTTGTAGGCCTGTTCTAGTGCTCCAATTTCAGTACCAAAGGGTACTACGCATTTTTACGAACGCGTGAGCGCAAGAATCGCTCAAAACGGAGCTACGGTGAAGAAGATATGATGGTTTAAAGGTTCTAAGGGCTTACATGCAATTACAGAGACATTCCGAGGATATATCTGTAATTACCCAAAAGGATTTAGGGACTGAAATGTAATTACAGAAAGTTTAGGGGCTTTTGTGCAAAAGTCAGGGGCTAAAATATAATTACAGAAACATATAAGGTTGTTTCTGTAAAAATACAGGACCTAAACAGAAATAGAATAAAGATCAGGGGCTTATCTGTAAGATTACAGGGGCTGGGATTTTCTGGAATTTTTGGGTTTATTTTTCTATTGAAAAAGCCGTGGACCGAGTCCACAGGCTCGTGGACCGGGTGAGGCCCGCGGTCCACGGGTCCACGATGGACTCAAACGATCTGGGGCGTTGGATATCAAACGGGAGGCCGAGATTTAAAACAACGAAGGGGTACGCTGCTTCTAATCTCGACCGTTGATTGAAAAAGGGGCGGTTGTGGCTGCTCCGGCGAGGTGGGTGGCGGCCGGAGACCACAGACGCGGCGGCGCCAGGCGCGGGCTCGCCGGAGCTCGCCGTTTCGGCGCTCCGGTGACCCAAACACGACGCGGAGGGGCTTGGGAGAGAGCGGAGGAGATGGAGAGAGCGCTCGACGAGGTGGGCGCTCTGGTGCTCCTCGTCGAGTTCCTGCTGGGCGAGGAGGTGCGCGGCAACGCGGAGAAGCGGAGGCGCGCTCGCGGTGACGGGGACGCGGCCGGGAAGGTGGCCGACGTCGAGCATGCGCGGCGGCGGACGGCAGCGCGCGGTGCAGGGGGCGCCTCGGTGCTTGCCGACCTGCGCGGAGGGGCGCAGACGATGCGGGGCGTGCGCGCGGAGCTTACTGGTGTGCTGCGGGAGTGCAGGGCTCGTCGCAGGGGGAGGATTTGGCGGTGGCCGGCACCGGGGAAGAAAGGGGGGAGAAGCTCGATTCGAGCTCGATGTTGGTTGAGGGGGGCAGTGGTGAGCTGGGAGAGGGAGAGGAGGTGCACGCGCACCGGGATTTATAGGCGGGAGGAGAGAGGGAGGCCGGGGGGGGGGGGGGGGGGTGGTCGCGGTCGTCGGTCTCCGGGCAGCCGCGGTCGTCGGTCAAGGAGCTGCGCGCTCTGCTGCGACGCGACGCGACGAGGTCCGAGGAGTGGGCGGCCATGCTGGTGACGCGAGCGCGACGCATCCACAGGAGGGCGGACGCGACGGGACGACGGCTGACGAGGGGCGGCGTCACGACGGCGGCATGGGCGCCTCTGGCGCTGGCAGGAGGAAGGAGGAGCGGCTGACATGCGGGGCCCGCCTGTCAGCGAGAGGGAGAGGAGAAACAGGCCGCTGGCTGGGCCGGCTGCTGGGCCAGGGAGAGGGGCGCGGCCCACTGCCGGTTTTCAGAAAAAAGGAAAGGGGTGGCCTGCTGGGCCGGGCTGGACAGAAAAGGGAGAAGGGTTTCGGCCCGATAGGGGTTAGGAAATAGGAAAAGGTTTTCTTTTTCCTGGGATTTTGAGTTTGGTCAAATTTGAAATGGTTTCAAATTTGAATAGGAGGCAAAATTGATTTAGCCCACAAAATAAAACTCCCAAAAATGCATACGATGGTTTTCATGCAGGTTTTCAATTATTTTGAAAGTTGGCTTGGGATTTAAATAGGAACTCAAATTTGAATGCAAATTCAAATTTGAAAAAGGAATTAAACCTGGACTCAAATTTGAATGGGAATTCAAATTTGCACAAGGGGTTGGACAGATCAAACACACAAAATCAAATAAGAGAAACAAAAATGCATATGGTGAAATTTGTGCAAGTTTTAAATTCAAGTGTTTTTAAATTCAAGGTGAAATTTCCTAGAGATCTTAAATCAAACAATTATTTAGTTTGTTGTAAAATTCAAAAGTTCAAACTTTTAGTAACTTTTAAATGAAGACAAACACTTGAGCACTATTTTAATATTTGTAAGTTTCATATTCTAAATAGGTTTTAATTTATTTAGTGCATTTCGTTTTTGAAAATTCATGTAAAGATAAGAGTTGGACAAAAATTTAAATTTTGAGTGATTTTTATTCCTTTTTAAAAATGCTTTGAAATTTGGGGTGTTACATACGCGTACGTATCCTTCGTCACCAGTAGCGGCTGCCGGATGAACGCTTCCAGCATGAGCAACGTATATGTGGAATATGCTGTTGGTGACGGTGCTGTTCTCGGCGTCGGAAACGATCATGCTGGCCTGTTCGGAGCAGTTAACACACAACCGGTGGTGTCCAAGCTCACCGTTGGTGATAATGAAGGCGCTTAGCTGATATATCGGTCGGGTTGAAGAGACCTTTCAACTGCACACATAGAGCAAGGGAAATTGAGCTCCTGGAGATCAGTATGGACACCATGCAGATCTTGAAAAGCAGCCAGGCGAAGTTGCGTCCATAGCATCAAGGAAAAAGGATAAAATAGTGAACGATAACGTAAGAAAGGGAATATGGATCAAGGTCCGCAATTAGTTCGCTGGCTGCTACGAGTAAGTTGTGCAATGGATGCTGAAGTCTTTGTTCCCTGCTGCGGTAACAAGTTCATTGATTATGGGAGCAAGTACATGATTAGTCCTAGACAAAAACCTCTACGAAGCAGATCAGGACATCCATCAGGCTCGAAGAACCTATGGTACGTTCCTGGATTTCCTTTGCCAGGTATATACGTCTTTTCCTTTTATGAATGTATATACATGTCTTTTGATCACTACCTATTTGATGTCAAATAACAGTACCCAACTTTGCCTTTTCGTTGTTTCTATAATTTAATACGATCAATTTTGTTCAGTCGCTAGATTCAGGAGCTACATGCTTCTTGATTTTTATTCTTGGAATTATGTTAGCAAAATATTAGGCCGAAAAAAAATTAATCGATTCCTCCAGAATCCCACTAAAGCCAATGGATCAAAGGCGATATGAAACATCTACTCAAGTTTCAACAAAAAAAAAATCCATGATTAAATTTCGTAAAGATAATATATGGTGCATCCGTGCATGTGTTGATATATAAAAAGGGCAACGTCCTAGAATTTATTGTGGAGTTTGTTAATAGGTGAACATTCACAGTAATGCTAAGTGCTGAAAATTGTTGAGAGTTATTTAAAAATTGTTTGATCTGCTAAATTCGTTTTATCTGCTAAATTCAGTGGCAAATTTGAGCAAGTGTTTTATTATTGTTCAAAAAGTTGTTGATGGGGTCCTAGAAATTATTTATTAGGATTTAAAATTGCTTTCATGCTTTAAACAATGATTTTAGATGGTGTTGCTCACAATGAGTGGAAAGAGCACAATGTATGAATTTCTTTATCCATGATTTTTTTTTGCATGTGGAAGCCAAAGATGGCTTTTGACAATAAGAAAGAGAAGTAAACAAAGAAAATCTTCTGATCAGGAATGAGTGAAATCAACCCTCTTTTTATCGCTACGTACGTCTGTTTTATGCTCTATAGTTTGGTTGTTTACATGGCTGTTTAGCATAGTCAATATATATAATAATTTCACAATTATTATATATTCAAAGAAAAACTTTAAGTAGTAAAAGATCACACAAATAAAGCTCTACAACAGAGACATTATATAGAATTGCTAAGAAATTTTTTATTTAGTATTACAAAAGCATGCAGCCAAAATAGATAGACATAGACATTGTACTATCATTAATTAATCTATCGCACTATGTATTTAGAGATTTAAAAAATAAAGCTATAACTACCATGTATAGTTAGTTTAGTACTTCCATAATACTTGACAAAATCAGAAGATGAATTGTATGGAATATTTGTATATAAAATAGGAATGTGCTGAAAAGACAGAACGTGGTGGGACATAGTGAGACTGAGAAATATCTAATTTTTTGTTATGAAGGATGAATAAACTACAAAAAAGACGTGAAGCGTAGTATTTTATTTATATGATTATGACATCTAAGTAGCCCCCTTAATGCATTACCATTGCAAACTCTTTTTACACAATTAACAAACATGTAACCTGTTATCGGAGAAGGTATGTTTCCATATTTTGAACAATGCAAGTAATTTTGTTTGCAAACCATAAAAATCATTTCTGCTAAGAGGCAAATTTTCAATCACTAATTTCTATTATATGTATTAATTATCAAACATAGCTAGCCCGTGCAGACGCACGGGTTGATGGACTAGTATATTCAAGTGAGATGATTGTTCTTATCAATCCATTATCTTTGCAAGTCTATTATTCGGAGATATCTGATTATCTCCAAAAGAAAATTTTGAACCAAAACTCTATTTATAGTGAGAACTATAGTTAAGCGGTAACAACCAGTCCATTTGGATCACATCATAATGCCCTTCGTAGCTGGATGGGTTCAAAGAAGTCTGAAACACGTTGCAGGCAGGAGAAACTTTGTCTCCATAGATAAGCTCGCTGAATGAAGTGTCTCATTTGTCCCATCATGCTGTAGCAAAACTCAAAACCGCAACTAGTACGTTCCCTTGAAAACAGTCTGCATAAGAGAGGAATATTTGACATTGTCAAACATCACAACATTTTGACAGCGCCAGGGCTCAACATAGACCTTTCCCCCTTCTAATATAGTTTTTCTCTCTCTTTTAAATGGACCCTCGCTAGACAAGTTCCCAACATATTAGCTATAGATCTAGGAAGGGATAAGCCGGTAACAACATTTTTTATTGAACATTAGTACTTGTTGTTGGTTGCATTCAATGGATATGCATGCATTATTGCGTTGAACATTAGTACGTGTTGTTAGTCTACATATTAGCATCTCTCGTCCGCAGGCTAGCTATCAGTACTAAGTTCCCATGTTTGGCACTACCACAGTTGCTTCCAGCTGTAAGGATGGCAACTGAGCTGTGTGAGGTCTTGATGACTCACCAACACTGGTTTCAGTCTGAAAATTCAAGGGGAAAATGAGTCACATGTCAAGATATTAAGAGAGTATCAGGCCAGCACGACACTTCAATGCCATTCCTACAAAAATTAAAAGAAAAAAAAGCTTCAATGCCCTCATACTAGTTGATGCAATAATCTGTAAATTCAAAAATAAAGAAGCATGCTTTTCAAGAACCAGATGTGCAGTACTACTATTACTACTTTGTAATCTAACAGAAAAAGTCAACAAGTGTGCTTATTTTCCTGTGATGTGGACAATTGTTCAGCAATGTTCTGATAGTTGTAATACTCTTGCGCACAAGCGTTCTTGCGCCAGCTTGAGCGGAAAGTTTTTGTAGCTCTTAAGAGCACGTCCTCTGTGACATGTAGCCGTCCAAGCCTGGCTTTGAGATCCGCACGGGATGGGCCCACAAGGGGGAATACCTTTGGGGAATTGATGCTATACCCTGCAGTCGTATAGGATACGGTGCTTATTTCGGGTAACATACGCACACAACTTTCTAGTTGATGGGGCCCACCCAGCCCGAAAGTGGGTGCTTGAATTATTGGTTCCCCATTTATCTCCGAGCTTGGTCTCTCCGCCTCCTTCTCCCCTGCTGGCCCATGGCGGCTCGGTCTTCCGGTGAGGCAGCGCTGCTCCTCAAGCATCGAAGATGGACGAGATCGCCGGCCCCCAACCCGCCATCACGCCGCGGTCGTGCGTCTTCCTCGTGGTCTGCGGTGTCCGGCACGCGGGAGCTCAAGTGCGCGGTCGCCAATGTTCCTCGTGGTCTGTTGTTTGGTAGTGCCATTGCCTTCGTTGACCAATGCAAAACGGCAAGGCTCTGATTAGCACGACAATTAACATGGCGAGATGTGATCTGCGGCAAGCTGCCCCAGGACGGCAAGACGCATGCAGGGGGCGCCACAACTCGAAGAAGATTTGCCGCCGCCTCGTACGAAGATGTTAGCATACGAACCCTAACATTATGGCGAGATGTGATCTGCTTCAAGCTGCCCCAGGACGGCAAGACGCATACAGAGGGCGCCACAACTCGAAGAAGATTTGCCGCCGCCGCCGCCGCCTCGTACGAAGATGCTTGCATACGAACCCAAACCTTATCTGAAGAAAATGATGGGAGTCGGCCATTCAATTTTAGTATTAATTAAAAATTAGACCTCTTTTAAAAAATAAATTTGATGGTTCCTTTTATAATTTGGAAAAAAAATTTGCCCTTAACAATTACAATGTTACCATTAGTTTCTCTTATCTAAAATGCACTGGTATTATAAAAATACTAGTGATATTAGAGGTAGGAGAGGAAACCAATATAAACCGTTGGATCAAAAATACCACTAGATACCAATAGTATTATATCACTAGTATAGGGCACTGTAAAACTCCTCAAAAAAGAAGATTAGGAAGGGGAAAGACAATTCAGCTGCTGCGGCCGGATCACGTAAAATCACGCTCATCTAACGGTTACTTTTAATTCTTGGGGCCGGTTGGCCTGGGGGCAGCACACCACACAGGAAGAAGCATCGCATAGCCGGAAAACCCATCTCCTTCTAGCACCCCTGAACCCAATCGATCTCTCATCATGCTTGCTGCCTCCTCTGCTAGCTTCTTCCCAGTCAAAAGCCACGCTCATTGGATCATGAACATCAAGGGCGCGATCCACTTATGCTGCGCCCTCGCCTCACTCGCGCTCCTGGCGGTGCTCCTCGCGGCGTACGGTGTCGTCGTGCCTGTCCGGGTCACCGTCGTCGAGGCCTCCCTCTGGCGCCTGGACCTCGTCGCCGCGCCCGCGCTTCACAACGGCCGCGACACGGCGCGTCTCGCGTACAACCTCTCGCTGGCGGTCGCCGTGCGCAACCCCAACTGGGTGATGTCCGTGTGGCGCACGGCGCCGCTCGACGCCGAGCTCCGCTTCGCCGGCCGCCCGTTCGCCGGCGTCCAGCTTGCTGCGGGTGCGGATCGGCCGGATAGGATCCGCGCGCATGGGAAGAAGGTCTACAGCGTCTCGCTGTCGGCGTCCGAGAGCGCGCCGCTGGCGCTCGAGCGCGACGCCGCCGCCGCCGAGTTCGCCAGGGAGATTGCCGCCGGGGTGTTCGAGCTGGAGCTCGTCGTCGCTGGGATGGTGAAGTATCAGGTACTCTATCCCAGGCGCTGGCTCGAGGTGCGCTGCCCGCTGAAGTTTTCCCTCTCGAAGTCGAAGACGGCGACGGCCGCGGCGGGGTTCTCGATTGTCGAGTGCGTACCGGCGTTCGACGTCGACGTCGCCCGCGACAAATTGACGGGAATCATCGAAATCCAAGAAGGGCGTTCCTAGTTATCAACGAGGGCTTTCGATTCTCAAATGTTACATTGTACTAATCACTTATTAGTTGATGCCCTTCTGATTCCTCCCGCTGCTGTATCTCGACCTCGGTCACAAAATCAAATTTGAGTAATGAGTCAGTGACTTAAGCATCAATTCGAACCTCTGTAATATTAATGCTCTATATGCTATGGTTAGAGTGTGAGAAAAAAAAAAGTAGCCAGGAGTTTCGTCCGCACTGAACTGATAAATGACAAATGTTTTGTTCTTTGCATGTACGTGGTGGTGCAAACTTCATTGCTGCGTACTAGTTCATGTATGGTTGGTACGCTGTCTTAAAATTCGGGATTTATTTTCTTTTTTTTAGAATACTAGGTCTCCCTTCATTTCATTCAAACAAACGAAACAAAAATGTGTGGTACATCAGGGTTTAGATCCCTTGTGACCTCGATTCATGATTATTTTCCAGAACTGAAACGTTCGTTTGAACGTTTTACCTTGCAGCTCGGCCGTGTCCGGCGCCAAGTGCAGCCATGAAGATGCACGCGAGTAAAGGGAACACATGTGAATATCACAGCATGGTCCTCTTGATTTCCTGCTCTCCCTCACTGCGTGCTGTCTCTCTGTCTGCGGTGATGGAAGTGATGGTAACTAGACGATAGTAGCTCCTTCCTAGCCACTAATCATTCATCAATGGAGAATGGCGTAACATGTAATTTCGTAAATTTTTTTAAAAAAATCGGTTGTTTTTCTGTCAGATTATCAAACAGAGAAGGCAAGCAGAGGCACATGTCATGTGTGCTGAATGAATGTGTATGCCGAGCTCGACCACCCGATACAGCATTGGCATCACGCGGCCCCGGCTCTACTCGTTCTGCGCAAGCGGGAAAGGGGAAAACTGCTTCACTCCCTCCCCGTCGCTCTCATCTCACCCGCTCCATGCATCCATGGCGATGCAAGGGAGTAAAGCGATCACATGCGCACAGAACATGATTGCATCCACATGTGTTTTTTTTTTTAATTTAAGCGAGGGAGTGCTAGTCAAGTCCACTCACGGGAACTTCCCCTACAAAAGAAGGTGCACTGCCACTGCAGCTAGCAGCCAGGCAACAGAAGAAGAAAACTCCAAAGAGCCCTCCTACCTCCTCTGAACAGAACACAGCCCGGCATAGAAGTTGTGCGCGGCCGAACATGGCTGAAGGAGACTGCTGCGAGAAGTTGTGCGGGGTTTGTTGTGTCCTCTCTCTTTTCATCATCATCTTCGGACTCCCCGTGATTCTCATCGCTGCGTACGGCGGCTACGACACGGTCGAGGTGACCGTGGAGGATGCCTCCCTGGGGCGCCTGGTCCTCGCCGGCAGCAACGGCACGACGCCGTCGTCCCTCTCCTACAACCTGTCGCTGGCCGTGGCCGTGCGCAACCCCAACTCGGCGATCCACGTCTGGCGCACGGCGCCGCTGGACGCCGAGCTCCGCCTTGGCGACGGCGACCGGCCGTTCGCCCTCGTCCGGCTCGCCGGCGCGGAGGAGGAGCCCGAGGGCCGCAAGGAGCTCATCCGCCCGAAGAGGAGCGCGGTCTACCGCGTGGTCGCGGCGGCCGAGAGCACGCCCCTGGCGCTCGGGAGCGACGAGCAGGCGGAGTTCGCCGAGGAGAGCCGCGCCGGGCTGTTCCGGGCCTTCCGGCTGGAGCTCGTCATCAACGGGGAGGTCAAGTACCAAGCGCACCCCCGCCGGCGCAGCTTCACGGTGAGGTGCCCGCTGAGGCTGCCGCTGTCCACGGACACGGCAGCCGTGGCGTTCGCGCGTTTCGAGCACACGCTGCCCCCGCAGGCATGTGTGTACGTATAGCTCGGCGTCCGTGGCCAAGACCAACTGATCGATGAAAGCGAGGGGCTGCTAGCTAGCTGATGGCATTCGTACGCGACTTCGCCAGCGGTGGGCCGGATCGAGCTCAAATTAGCAAGGTGTAAAACGGTAAGCCACGAAGAGCTGAATCTAAGTAGCTGTGTAGCGTACTAGCTTAGTTTGTCCCCCATGAAAGCCCTTGTCATGCTTCTGACCGTGTTCATGTGAGACGAAGCTCTTCCACGGCATAACCATCTCTGAAGAGAGGGGGAAGCCTTCGTCTACTCCTACTAGTAGTGACTCGTACGTATAGATGCATGTATGGATGGCATTGTTTCCGGTTTCACTTGTATGTACTCGTGATGTAATAACATGTCAGTTCTAAATAAATTTCTAAGAAAACGCGCTTGTGTTACTTTACAATTCACACCAGAAATTAAAGCATACGCCTATCCATTTTTTGAGGGAAACAACATGGGACTATCTTCCTTTGATGTGGCCACTGTTCGACAATGTTCTCATGTAAGCTTGCTCGTACCAACCTGAGTTGGAACTGAGATTAGCCTTGTAACTAGTTTGTTGGTTTCAGGAATCTGAAAATTCAGTTGACTAACATGTACGTCACGAACAACAATCCATGATTCTTGGAAATGTAACGCCCTAGCTTGCGTCTGCACTTCTTGGTTCTTGGTTGTCATACCATCAAGCACAAGGCCAGCAGGCCAATGCATGCCCAGCCTAATGACGCGGCCTCGCCCTGTTGTCGCCCATCTCATCCCCTCCTTCTGCAAAGCCAGGAAACAAGCATAGCACACGCATGTGGAGATCAGGGACTACTGGTGGTTCCACCTCTCCGTCGTCATCCGCTGTGTGAAGCCGCAGTAACGTGGACTGGCTCCTTTCTTTCCTAGTTTGTGTATCTGTGCTATGGGGTGATAAGAAATGATGGAACAATGCACGTTAAAGCTTCAGACCTTCCTAGCTACTCACATCATCATGATTGCAGTAAGCTGAAAATTTCTTTTTGCTAGAACATATGCCATAAATTAATTCACAAACAGAAAAAGCGTGCTTCCAGCAGCAATCAGGTGTGCTTTGCCATTTCACAGCAAACTATAATTGGGGTTATTTTGTTTTGTCAAGCTTGTGTGCCGAATGGTCAATCAGGTCTTGTAATACTTGTGCACACGAACTTGCTCGCTTTAGTTTGAGCTGGGACCCGGATCAGTCGCATGTTTGGCTTGATCCCCTCCCTGTCTTTGTAAGAAACATTTTGGTTCGCAATTCTGCTAGAACCAGTTCGTCATGAATAAAGCAAGCTTGATGATAAAAAAAAAATGGACATATCATTTCGTTCTTTCCACATAACGGTGGTACAAGCGAAGAGTTGCGTGGCAAGTTGCATCTGGAGTGTGAAAAGTAAGAACAAAAATCACTCGGTTTAGAGCCTGTTTAAATCCCATAAGACTAACAGTGAGTCCATACTCCATACTAACAATTAGATGACTAAGTGTCAATCCATGTTCTGTTTGGTGACCAGACTAATTGTTAGTATAGTCCACTGCCAAAAAAAAAATTTGTTAGTCCAGACAACTGTCAAAAGAATATTTTGCCCCAGCCTAACTGTTAGTTCTTTCCACCATCTCCTCCGACCGGATGGCGACGC